>CM023489.1:84118769-84228252 GCA_013339685.2 Hyalomma asiaticum | reverse complement strand
TGCGTTGGTGCAGTGGCAAAGCGGTGTACAGCGTGTGATCGCCCATGCAATCCATACGTTATCAGTGCGCAGAAAAATTAATCTGCAGCTGAAAAGGAATGTTCAGCAGTTAATGGGCGACAACAAAGTTTCGACCATACTCATGCAGCCGCCCATTCAGAGTAGTCAGCGACCACCACACCTTCTGCTGGCTAGCAAATCTCAAGGACCCCTAAGGACTCCTAGCACCATTAAAGGGGCCCCGCGACACTTTTTCAACTGCCGTCTGCAGTACTGCAGTGTGTGTAGGATCGAATGCTGAGATGAACGCAAAAAGAATTATGCAAATCGGTGGTCTAGAACTGGAGTTATTAGCCCTCGAAGTTCAAAACACGAGCAGACAGCATGAAACCAACATTCCCTTTCGTATTTCGCTCTCCTGCTGACGTCAATGGAGGCGTCCAATAGCAACGCGCGTCTATAGAGCGACACCGGAAGACTTCGGGAGCATGTGGCAGCTCAGCGTGTTGTTTCGCCGCGCCTGCAATAGATGGCGTGACACGCAGTCCAAATACGGCGACACGCGTCGAACTCGCTGTGCTTAGTGGACGTGCCATATGGACGCGCAACCATTGCACAGCGCGCCTAGTGTCGTTTTGCAAGTAATGTCAGATACTTCCTTTCTTCTTACGAAGCATAAAAGCTATTTTAGTATATTTTGGTACTGAAAAGCGGTGACCAAGCAGACACCACACGTGTGTGACAAGCACCTTGGAGCGTCAAGCCAATCAGAACGCCCAGCCTGGCCCCTCCTATGTCGTCACTTCATGTCACTTCCTGTAACAAAAATATCCGTTGTGTGTCGCCTCAGTTCAAACGGGAGGCGATTTTGGCGGTTTGTTCGCTGAAATAAAATTATAGCCACTTTGCTTTCGGCGTTTCTGCTCTCTCTGCCACATCCCCGCGTGCAACAGTTCTAGTATCAGTGATAAAAACGGCCTGCTCAATTTGTGTCGCAGGGCCCCTTTAAAGGGGTCCTGAAGCACCCCTCAAGCTTGGTTTTGAAAATGGCTGGTGTGTATTGAAGGCTACTCAGAAATACACATTCAAAAGAGTTTCCGAAAATATGCGATAGGAGGAAAGATACTGCGACCGGAAATCTCCCTTTCACACTGTATCTCAGCTCGGCGGAGCCGACTGATTATGCCTGTAGTGGGCGGCGCCAGAGGAGGTGTCCTGCCCACCGCCTTACGTCACCCGCATTCAATGTTGTGTTGTTCTCCTTCCGCCCTACTTGGCGGGGCTGCCCAGTGGTGTTGGCAACTCACATTTCCGGTCGCCTGTTCGGCGCGCCCCGACCGCGCGCGATCTTTCTACATCCTACTGCATTGTTTCTGAGCCCCGACCCGCTGTTTGTTTCCCTTCATCACACGGGCGCGAGCACGGAAACACGCGCGCTTGCGTCCTCCGTGCGCTACTTACTTTCGATCTTGCTCGTATGTCAGCACCAGGCAAAACAGTGAGCGATGAATCCTGCGCTGCAAGCTCGGATCGAACGTGTGACTGAAGCGATTGGCTTCAACCCTTACGGCGACACACCAAGAAAACGCAAAACTCGAGCATCGGACGTGCCAGAACTCCCAGGACCTTCGTAACGCGGCGGCGATGATATGAATTGGTACGTGAAAGCTTACAGCACTGCACATTTCCTTTACCGCGCATCAATATTTGTTCACAGCTCCCATGTGTGACTAATTTTTTTCGCGTGAACTGCAGCATTTGTAATAATTGCCACGAACGTTCAGTTATAATCATGTCCGCTTCTCTAGACCACACTCGGAAAGCCAGCATCTATCGCGATAGAGCCCGATCTTGACTGAAATCTGCGTTGTCCGACGATCCAGATTGGTTTGGGCGATTTCTTCCGCACAATGACAGGCCCAAAGGAGCATTTCAATTTGTCTGTTATGCTGTTAGAACTGCACATATAAAGCTTTCATTTTTTAAAACTGCATTCTTTCGTGTGCAATAGTGATTCAAGCTTTTCTCTAATTGGCTGTAAACGTACGCCTGCAACTATGATAACAAGCCTCCGATCGCGACCAAGAGGCATGCCTTCTATGCGGTCGAGCCAAATCGCAACAAAAGGTTACTGTGTCATAGACTCTATCTAGAGCGGGCTCGATCGCAACCTGCTTTCATGCATTTCGGCGAAAGTTCATCGTGTGCTAGCTGCAGGAAGACTCGTGTGTACAGCGCAGCAGCGCTGAACGGCAGTGTTGTGTGATTGTGATAGCTTAAAATGAACCAAGCACCATCGGAGCGTTATTCCAAAGTGATGCGCACAGCTGATCAGAGCAGCCATGCCATTCTAGCTTCCAAACTGTGTACTAGCTGATTCGTGCAGCCACCTCACAAAGCTAGTAGATAGCGGGGACCGTAACTGCATTAAGAAAAAAAAACGCGAGCCTGCTAAATTGCTTGCCTTCAAGAAGTATCTCCTGCGTGATTACGCATGCAGGTTTACCTGTGGGCACTGCGTGGCAACCGAAAATACGCTGGAGAACGTATCCTGCCGGGATATCTCCAACGTGACTGCATAACCCGCCACTCTTACTTTGCAAGTGTGTGTTTAAACCCGGCCGTCTCGGAAGCAGTATACTGGGAGGCGACACAAAGTGGTACTAAAATCGAGCGAGAGATGCACAAGTATACATGCACTTGCAAAGCATACAGTTAATGTGGCCTTCACATGCTTTCTTCTTGCTTACAGAACATATCGATTTGTGGCAAGCAGGATGTTCACGAGGTGGATTTGGAAAAGGCTTCGCAGGTACAATAGAGTTTTACTGCCTGGTTGCATGGTTGCCAGGATTAGGCACGAGCTCCTGTCAGCCACTTATGTAGGCTTCCAGTACCCCATGCAAAAGTAAGTGCAGCTACCTTTACACGCATTTAATAGTGTGCTCAACTCATAAAAGTAATTATAAAACTCATAAAGTAATTACGGCTTGTGCATGCAGTTGGCTTTCAACACTCACTGTTGAAGTGCTAAGGAGTCTCTCCTTGAGTGTTTTTTTTATGATGCTTTCTGATTTTGTGTAGCACTGTGCTGGTGTGAAGAATGAGACTGTGACGACATGACCAAGTGCTGTTTGGTTTATTTCCCTCAATTCCATCAGTGCCTAAAAAGTGCTCCGAGAGACACGCACAAGTAGTATAGAAATTGCACCATCAAAGAATGTCAACAACTAGGTTACAATATCAATTTAAAGGTCTCTTTATTTATTTAATGATAGTACACAGCAACATTCTTGGCCCTTGCATCAGGGGCTTCGAAACGCATGAAAGAACAATACAACACAAGTAGTAGTGAACAAATACTGAACGAATAAAACCAAAATGTACACACACATAATTCACTCATGGGAATGTCATGCTAAAGGTTCAGAAAGCTAGAAGACTGGAAAGAGGCCTTAGGAAGAAAGTTACAGTCAGTAATGGTCCATGGGAAAACTGTGTTTGAAAGTTGCAGTTCTTGCAAAAATTGGTTTAGACTTGGTGGCTTCCAGTGTGCTGTGTCCATCTAATGGAAAGGCAGTACAGTGGAACCCTGTTCATACGTTTTTCAGCGGACCGGGGGAAAAAGACGTAACAGCCAGGAAAATGCAAGAGTCAGGAAAGCTCCGAAAATGAATGAGACAGGGCCGTTTTGACTTCAAAAAATTTATTTCAGCAAAGTGAGCCATCTATAGGTCGCCGACCGATAATTCGGACAGCCGCACGGTACCGCCAGTGCCCCCACAGACTTAATGTGTTAAAACGACCGATATTTAGGACGGTTACTAGCTCTAAATTCGATAATTCAGACTCCGGTGCCCTGATGAGAGAAAGTATGGTCTCAGAAATTGCAATCAAAAACTGTGATCATTGAGGCTTAGTTCCAGCGTGACGCGCCAATTTTGGAGGCAAGTCGCCCGGTCACTGCGATCATTGCAGCCTGTTCCCGCACCCCGCGCGTGGTTAGTGATTGCGAGTACGGCTGGTTGGCTGGTCGCGTCGGGTCCGCGATCGCTCGATAGCGCTTTCACGTTCCGTCTTCAGTGCTTGTTTACCGTATTTACCCACATAATTTGCGCACCCCTTATATTTAGCCAGCTTTACAAAAAAGAAAAATTACAGCATATCCACGGAGTGAATGATGATGAGTGGGCGAAGCTCGGAAGGTTCATCATAGATTGTGCCGAGTTCCGGATTAATTTAGTTAATGCGCACGCTACGAATCCTTAAGGTTCAACTATGCACAAGTGAAATCTCCCACCGGCACTTCACTGCAAGTCAAGGTCCAGTGCATATATATATTGTAGTGGAGCAGACCGGCAGCAGGTCTGACTCATCACGAAGAAGACGACGTTGACGAATATGTTGTCGCCTATGCCAGTCGTACCCTAACAAAGGCGGAGTCAAACTATTCCGTAACGGAAAAGGAGTGCCTCGCAATTATTTGGGCAATTGGTAAATTCCGTACATACCTTTACGGACGCCAGTTTGACGTCGTTACCGACCATCATGCTTTATGTTGGCTCTCCTCTCTAAAAGACCCCACTGGCCGCCTCGCTCGCTGGGCTTTACGTCTTCAAGAATATGACATACGTGTCATTTATCGCTCTGGACGTAAGCACTCGGACGCTGATGCCCTCTCACGCTCTCCGCTACCTCCTGACCCTGCTAGCTCACCTGTCACCATCTGCGATGCGTCATCTCTGAGCATCAGCGATATGCCGGCCGAGCAGCTGAAGGACCCCTGGATCGCGTCCCTGTTTCAAGTTCTCTGCCGCCGTTCCCCTGGGCCGCTACCACGCTCTCTTCGTCGTCAAGCGCAACACTTCGTCGTACGCGAAGGCATATTGTACCGACGCAGCTACCTAACCGACGGCCGCCGGTGGCTGCTTGTAATTCATCGTCACCTGCGCTCACATATTTGCGCCGCATTCCACGATGACCCTCAATGCGGCCATGCTGGCGTTTTCAAGACATATTCCCGCATTCGCCTACGTTATTATTGGCGCGGCATGTACCGATATGTTCGCCAATACGTTCGGTCATGTTCTGCGTGCCAACGCCGCAAGACACCTCATACCACCGCTGCTCCTCTACAGCCTTTGCCCTGCCCAGTACGTCCATTCGACCGCGTTGAAATTGATCGTTACGGTCCCGCCTGGCCACCGGTGGATCGTTGTCGCCGTTGACCACCTCACCCGGTATGCGGAAACATCTGCGCTGCCAGCTGCCACCGCTAAGGATATCGCCAACTTCATCCTTCGTCATCTCATTCTCCGACACGGTGCACCACGTGAATTACTGAGCGACCGCGGCCGCGTCTTTCTCTCCAACGTAGTCGAGGCACTGCTCCACGAATGTCGCACTGTTCACCGCACCACCTCCGCGTACCACCCCCAAACAAACGGGATGACGGAACGTTTGAATCGTACCTTGGGTGACATGCTTGCCATGTATGTTAATGACGACCACTCCAACTGGGACCAAGTGCTACCTTTCATCACCTATGCCTACAACTCTGCGCCACAAACTACCACCGGATTCTCTCCTTTCTTTCTTTTGTACGGACGCGAACCATCCTGCTCCATGGACACCATTCTCCCTTACAAGCCCGACATGTCCGAAGCAACGCCTGTATCCGAAGCGGCGGCTCATGCCGAAGAGTGCCGCCAACTCGCTCGGTCGTTTACCGCGCAAGATCAGTGGCGCCAAAAATCGCGCCATGATGCCTCCGCATCTGCTCCCCAGTACACCCCGGGAATGCTGGTCTGGCTGTGGGTGCCCTCCACAACTCCCGGCCTTTCGACAAAGCTGCTCTCACGCTACCATGGCCCCTACCGCATCGTGCAACAAACTTCACCAGTGAATTATGTGATCGAGCCACTCAGCCACTCAACCCTTCCTCCGATCACCGTTGCAGAGGGCGCGAAATAGTTCATGCAGACCGGCTCAAACCGTGCTACGACCCCCCTGTCGTGACTTCTCCCTAAGTCGCCAGGTTGGCTCCTTTCTGCGCGGGGAGTGATTGTAGTGGAGCAGACCGGCAGCAGGTCTGACTCATCGCGAAGAAGACGACGTTGACGTTGGTGTTGTTCTGAGCTCAGCTAGTTCTAATATAGTGAGCGTATCCTGTCAACGTCTTGTCTTTGATTACACCTCGTTACAATATATATATATATATATATATATATACATATAGGTGGCCGGTGAACGGTTCTCCAACGTGAGCAGTCGGTATTTCTCAATCAAGAAACTCGCTAGGAGACGCTGCCTGCGCCAACGTTGTCTCTCGCGGGTGAGGGCGTGTTCTCCTTCTTTGCGAGCTGGTAGAGCGTTCATCGAAGAAAGAGCGTTTCCATAGTCAACGCGCGCCTTTCGCTCTCTCTCTCTCTCTGTCTCTCTCTCTCTCACAAGACAGCAAATGGAAGAGTGAGAGAGGGAGAGGCACGCGCCGAGGGCGAGCGTGTGCCTCCCGGCACGCCGGTTACGCCTGACACCTGACACAGGACAAGGTTAGACCAAGAGGAGCTTCGCCCCTAAAAAAATTCATCGCATATTCTGCGCTCGCCGAGCTGGTCCGGCCCGAAACAGCTCGCTGGCGCGCGCACGGACAGTCTTGGACAGCCGTGCGGCCCCCGCCCTTCGCGCAGTCATACGCAAAAGGGCCTGCGAGTGCGGTGTCCCTTTTTCTGTTTCTTTTCTCCGGAAGCCGCCGGAGCCCAAAGTATGGTAGCTAGAACAAATGCACACAAGTGGGGGTGACAAAAACGGCTGAAGCACAGATCAAACGCACCCAGCCCATCTCCGTCGTTCGGAGGCGATAACATCACCCCTATCGGATCGCCTGCCGTCGAAGCGGGGAGGCAACGCCCCGCGCGTCTTTAACGAGCATGAAAAGACGCAAAAGCCGGGGGTAGGGGAGTGGTGTCGCTCAGCTGCGAGATAGCGCTCGCGCTATCTTGGCAGCCATCAGCGGGCGGCGATTCCTGCAAGCGTGACCAAGACTGTCAAAAGTCAAATCAAAAAAATAGCGGTGCCCGGGCGGGTACGGCATGCCAGGTTGCGACGCATCATGCGGGAACAGGCCCGCAGTTGCGACGTAACAGCGGGGTTCACAATACATGGGACGCCATGGGAGCTATGCCGGGACCGATGAGAAACAACGTAACAGCCGGGAAAATGCAGCAGTGTGGAACATAACAGCGGGGTTCCACTGTACTTGGTTTGTTCAAGAATAGCAGACTAAATAATAGACTTTATAAAAGGCACTGAAGGCACTGTGTGTGGTGAATGTGCACACACATCACATCTTCCTGTCCCTATCATCATTCTTTGCCCCCTGTTCTCCCCTTTTCATTTTCTACCTGTGCAGATTTTCTACCTGAGCAGGCCAGAGTGCACTAAGGCCTTCTAATAAATTCTCTCTTTCCCTCTGAGCAGACTGAAAATTATGAATATTGAGCTGCATTTAGCATGCAGTCTCAGAAATACATTGTGTTTTGTCCGCCTCTAAACTTTTCACTGTATCAGGTTTGAGTATAAGGTTACATATGCCAGCTGTAGTGATTAGCATAATAGAAAAATGTGATGATGAAGAATTAGTGGAAAATGAGTGAGTGCATCCATCATCAGAAATCAATGCAGACTTAAAGTGGTCATTAAATGCTTTGGTAACACTGAGATTATCTAAGCATGATTTATGAAAAAAAAAATGAAGAAAGACAGCTCTGACTTGGTGGACTGATGGCTTTCCAGAACTTTGATGGCTTGTTTTTATGAATGATAGCAAAGGATTATTGAATTAAGGATTGGGTTGTTCACGCAGGTGCCTTATACGACAAATTGACAAATTACGAAAGTGTAATCCGATGCACGTACCAAGGATTTTTGGGATGGCACTTTACACACTTGGTTCGAATGTGATAAGTATACAATGATTAACAATTGCATTAAAAAACGGTTTAAAAACACAACATTCTAATAGTTGGCACTGTTCGAAAACTCAAAGGTGGATACAAACATCTCGGTTATGGGGTTATCAGATAAGCAAGCAGTGTGCTCAATGCTCGAGACATTTAAGGAAACTGCTGGGTAAGAAGTAAGATTCTGCGTCTCGTGTTCCATTATATAGTTTTACAGCCTCACATTCCAATTTTCGATTTCCATGCCAAAGCGAAATAACTTGTCTGAAAAGCACTGGCTTCTGTGGTGCACTGAATATGCTATGCAAATGACAATGATAGAAATTCCTCACTTTGTGCCACGTTATTTGTTTGCAGGTGGCAAACTGCAGCATAACATTGCGCTGCAGTGTTGTTCACCGTGTTTGTGTCATTCACACTGCTGGGTGATGTTAATTATTGTACTATGGCCTGCGATTCACCTTGCAAAGCTGTGTTCCACTGGTAGCTTGTGTCTACCTCAGGAATGACAGATGGAAGCTCTGCAGCGTCTGCGTCTTCCTCTGCGTCTGGCACTGCTGTTGAACCGCGTGCTGGCTGAAACCTCCACGTTGGTAATGGGGCACCCACTGCTTCATACTGACTTGATGCGTCCAGACGTACACATGTGTCAGTTTCCACACCTGCTTCTTTACATGCGTACGCACTGAGGATGGCCTTTGAGGCTGCAAAATTTCCCACATAATGTTTTGAAAAACTACAGAGCATCCCTTTTTGCTATGTTGAACAAAGAATTGGCCATCAGATTAACAACACATTTTCACATTGTTGGTTGTGTTTTGCTGTTTACACCACTGTTTTTCACTTATTTTGGTAACTGAAGTGTCTACACAGGTGTACAGGCCTTGTGGTAGGAGTGCACTGGCCTTTGTGCCACTCAAAACATCTAAAGCTTGTGCCTGTACGATTTAACAACTACCAAATTTCAACCTTGCTGTGTTAAAGGTTGTCTCATCCAAAAGTTGTAGCTTGCTGAAGTTTTTGCATGGTGTCACTGCCTCCTTATATGGGGTCTCTGTAGCAACTTTCTGGTTTATGACGGCTGTCCGAGTGCCAACATTGCACACAGCAGGAGGACAGCTGCATCTACAGATCTGAACCTGCAAAGTTAAGCACTTTGAACTAAGAGCTGCATAGAGCTTTAAGTCATTTTTAGCACAGGATCACAGAAAACTTGAGGGCATTTGGTGCTTACTTGACATGACACTTCCATGCCAGCTGCAGATGAATGCACTTTGCTGGACCCAATGCCATGCTGAGACTGTGAATCAAGTGTTTTAGGTAGAAGAGCATTGTAGTTTCTGTGCGCCTACTCACCCCCTGTGAACCTCCAGCCTGTGTGTCGCAAGATGGGGCTGTTCTGGTGAAGTAGCGATTATGTTCTTCATGCACTGGATCAATGGGATATGAAAATATGTATCACTATCATATTAGACCACCGATCGTGCTAACTGAATGTCACTTCACGTTGCCATAAATGCCTAAATGTGAAATAGTGCTTGTGTGTTTAGGATGCCAATCTGCTACACTCAGGTATTTGCCTCCAATGACTGATTTTTTAATTACTACATGACAATTTAGAGACAAAGTGAACTTGTATGTGTAGACAGGGTTTTCAACTGCTCCCTGTTCCCAAAATCTTGGCACTCTGTATGTACGCTACATGCACACACCTGCAGTTGTGCTTACTGACCAACACGCCTGTATTGGATAACCCAGAGCATGTTTAGCATGAAATGAAGCAGTACAACAGACTGTGAACTAGTCTAAGCATGTTGTTTGACATGTTATAGCTCCCTGTGTTGAACTGAATGGCAACACCATGTGTGTTACATCATATAGGTTCTATGGACTGCCATGTAATCCAGCTGGCTGATTACTGCAATAGTACAATTTTCAAATTAGTCAATCATTAAAGACATTATGCAACACGTAAAGAAAAAGTGAGTTCATTCACTGAAACATAAAGCCTGCAGTAGTGTACATTGCAGTCAGTTTAACTAAAAACATGTCATTGGCCACAATAACGTGGTACAGTTGTACTTCTGTTTTCTTAGTGAAAGCGCTTGACAAAAATAAAGCATTGAATGCCAATTTGCTTTTTGTCACTTTCTTTAAGAATGCATACTTGGTACTTGCTATCAATTTATGCTTGTTGTGCTTGCACGCACCGGCATTGACCTTTTCACAGAGCTGCAACATTTTCTAAGGTTTACTCGGCTCATATTGCTCATTAACAAATCAAACATTGGCACATTTATGCAAATGGTATTGCGCCTTATATAAATGAAACTGAAGCAGAATTTGGCTTTCTGCCTCACTGAACAATTGGTAAGCCCTGAAAACGAATACCTAGAAGAGTCACTTCTACTGAGCTACTGTTACGTACGGTGTTGTGTTGTAAGCATAAATACATACATGCTACAGATTTGAATGCTGATTACACCATCCATGCAACAAAATTTTATCCCCGAGTACGTAAAACTATTATATACAGTACTTTCCGCTGCGCTTAACTGGCGAGTGTTCCATCGCACTGCTACAAAGTTAGCAACAAATAAAGAACGTAAGTGTGCACTTTTCACTTGCCTGTATGCCAGGAAGAAACAACGTAAGCAGGGCATTTGGCTCCAGATGAAAACGTGTCCAACTGATTCCTTCACCCTGAGCCAGTTCGGGATCGTGAAGCGAGGCACCACAGCGAAGTGTCTGCACGAAAGTGTAGGTTGTTTCGCTTCTCCGTGGGTGGAAGGCCAATACGCTCGCTGCAGCCATGCACACCGCAAGGCGTCATCGCGAGGCAGCGTATATCAGGACTTCATGCGTTTCCTGTCGCTGACTTTGCAGCCGACGGCAGCGCAGGGCACCGTTTGTTCTTTGCTCGTTACTCCCTGGGTTAGTTGTGCGCACAGTGCGCGCTCGCTTGATGACGCCGACTGCGGTGCAGAGTTTCACATTCGCCAGATTGAGCCCATCCGCAAAATCCGACATCCAGCTCCGGCATAGCTGTTTAAGCGCGACCGAAACTGAAGAGTGGATCGCACAGAAGCAGCCGAAAAACCACTGCAGTGGCTGCGCGCCAACTCCGAGAGGATATATCGCGTCGGTGAAAGTCCACAGCACAGGTGCATCTTATCACGCAAGCTGAATCGCCCAGCGGCAACCAAAGGTTAATTGGTTAGGACAGATGACACATTTCCTTGAACGTTCAACGTCGCTTCTGCTGCATCTGATCGTGGGAAACGGGCTGTGCGTGCTACCTTCAAGTGAAAGTTCGCGATAGTGCCAATATCGCGAAAGTTCGCGATAGGGTGCGGCGTCAAAAGGAACCGCAACTTCAACAACCTAGGTGCATGAGAGCGTGCTTGTGGTACATATGCGAACGTTATTTTTCTTTATTATTGACGAAACTTACGGGATTCAAACAAACGAAGCACCAACTCCACAGTGCCAAAAAGACGCGCGAGCGTGCCAAGTAGTGCAGACGAGTTTTCTTCCACCAGAAATGCGTCATTCACATCAAAACTTTAAACGAAGTTGATAGATTTGTTGTTTACTTCATCTTGTTTATTTACTTGCAAAGGATATTATACACAGGGACAGCATAACCAAGTTCATTTGATTCAAACATGATTCAAACATCGCTCTTAATTTATGCCGGCTACCAGCCAATAGCAGCAATCTGCTCCATTTCATCATAAAGGATATTAAAAAGAGTGAGAACCGGCCTTTTTTGAAGTGAGAGCTCCTAGGTAAGGGACAACTTTGTGCTTGCCCTGTTAACTCTACGCTTCGCGCACGACTGTAGAATTTGGGTGAGCTATTTATTGCAGCCTACACTGCAGATAGAACGTGTTTTTTCGCGAAGTCCAAGTGGTGCTTCAGGGCCCCTTTAAGTTTGCGACAGCAACAATTTGATGCAATCATTCCAGAGAAGTTTGAATGATTGCACCACACATAGTATTAATCACAGATTAATCATGCTTGGTGTACAGCGCAACACTCACATGGAAGCAAGAAGGAACGAAGAATAACATACAACTTGACACTTTGCTGTAATCCCATATTAATTGAACATAGAATGTCGTGATCTGCCGTAACGCCTTCTAATCCTTCGATGCACTGCCGGGTTTGTGCACTCTTACATGTAGAGGGAATAGTGCAAGAGTTGAGCAACTGTATTACTCTCCGCAAAGTTGTTTAATTCTATGTAAGAGTAATGCAGAGTTAGCCGCAGGGCTTACTCTTCCACTGAAGGAAGACTAATATTGTAACGACGCGTAATCGACGAGGCACAAGGCACAACGAGGCACAGGAGCAGCGCAAGCAAAAACACTTTATCGCTCGACCAAAAAGAGAACGGAACGTCGTCTTCGTCGCCACGGTCAGACCGAAAGCGCGTGCAACGTCAACTTTGCCTGCGCTGGCACATACCCGCGGCAGTACAGTTGTTCCAATTGCTTCCCCTTAAAAAAAATCATCGTCCCGATGATAGTTCACACAACCGCGACAAAAGAACGATTGTGTAGGCCTTGTCAACTTTCACAGTACGGCTTCATACGAAGCACGTGAACCACTTCGGGCAAGTTCCGTCGGCGGTTTGAACTGTGTGGGCTGTCGGGAAGGACTTCGTAGTTGACGTCGCTGATGCGTCGGAGGACTACATAAGGCCCGAAATATCTGCGCAGGAGTTTTTCAGAGAGCCCACGCCGACGAAATAGGTGTCCAGACCCAGACTCTGTCGCCGACGTTGTATGTTACGGGTCTATGACGAAGATTATAGCGTCTGGCGTCACAGTCCTGTTGCTCGTGGATCCGCAGGCGCGCAAGCTGCCTTGCTTCTTCTGCTCGTTGGGTGATTTCTTCGGCACTGTTCTCGTTGTCATTAAGTTCATGGGGCAGCATTGCATCTAAAGTTGTCGTAAGCTCACGGCCGTAAACGAGACTAAAAGGTGTCTTGCGAGTGGTTTCTTGACGAGCCGTGTTGTATGCAAAAGTGACATACGGTAAAATGTCGTCCCAGTTCTTGTGATCTGTGTCTACGTACATGCTTATCATGTCAGCCAGTGTTCGGTTGAGCCGCTCCGTCAGCCTTGTTTGTCTGCGGGTGATAAGCTGTTGTCTTCCGGTGGGCTGTGCCACTCAGCCGTAGAACGTTGTCCAGAAACTTCGCCATGAACGCTGTGCCTCTGTCCGTGATGACTACGGCGGGAGCGCCATGCCTTAAAACGATGGCCTCCAGAAAAAATCGTGCCGCCACGTCCGCTGTTCCCCGTCTAAGAGCGCCTGTCTCGGCGTATCTGGTGAGGTAATCTGTGGCGACAATAATCCACCTATTGCCGCTAGTAGACACTGGAAAGGGTCCCAGAAAGTCCATACCGACTTGTGCAAATGGTGTAGACGGTACTTGCACAGGGTGCAGTAAGCCAGCCGGCTTGACGGACGGTGGTTTGCGGCGCTGGCAATCGAGACATGTCTGGACGTAACGCTTCACGACAGCAGCAAGTCTTGGCCAGTAGTAATTCTGCCGAATTCGTGCCAACGTGCGAGTGTAGCCCAAGTGCCCAGCAGTCGGCTCGTTGTGGCAGGCGTGTAAGATCGCATTTCGAAGTGATGATGGTACGATTAGTAAGTAGTTGCTGCCACTCGGTGAAAAATTCTTCTTGTATACTATGCTGTGGCGCAAGCAGTACGATGCCAGCCCTCTTGCGAATAACCTTGGCACTTTGTTGGTTCGGCCTTCGAGGTAATCAATAAGCGGCAGCAGTCAATGTTGTCAATGTTCAGCAGTCCTCTCGTTGTTGGCGTGAAAGATCGGCAGTGTCCACGATTCCCAGGAAAGCGGTGTCGTCATCATCTTGCGCTACCTGTCTCAACGGGAGACCAGAAAGGCAGTCGGCATCGGCGTGCCGTTTTCCCGACTTGTAGGTGACAGTGAAGTCGAACTCTTGGAGTCGAAGACTCCAGCGTGCTAGCCGATAATCGATGGCGTGCTAGCCAATATAATCTGCGAGCTCCATTCTGGTCATGTAGAGTTGGAAACTCGCGGAACTCCAGTGCCTATGTAGCATGAACAGCATCCAGTCCTCCATCCATCGCAAATATTGCGTGGAATTAACCATATGCGATTGCAGCATTGCCGGCCGCAACTACCTGGATGCGGCACACTTCAACGTACTTTGATACCCTGAATATACAAAGCCGAACAAGAAAAAATACATGCGGCTCTCTTCGAGTGTGCACGTAAAGACTGTGCGGGGGCACACACAGACAGCTTGCGTCTCTTGGCAGCCTGCTTCATGACGCGCACTAGTCCGCGCCTATTACAAGAGCAAAAAGCCTCCACCGCACTTCTAGCACACGATTTAAAGACACATGCATGTAACAAGACAAAAAAAAAAAGCAAAAGCAGACACAGACAGCTGGAGAGAGATTAGCAAGTTTCAATGGCACAACAAACAGCAGCGGTACGAGGGTTCCGTTGGGCACCAGTGGCCATCGCAGCTGTGCGTACCCAAAGTAAGCTCAGCCGCAGCGGATATGAAACTATGACCAGTTGGCTCAATGAATACTGCATGAGAATGGTGCTGTTGAGTTGGTAGAGTGTACGAGTTTTGTGCAGGCAGTTTCACTGTGTTCTTGTCACTGAACAAGAAAGTTGTGATGTGGCAGGGCAACATGTCACGCTGCGAGAGTGATCGTTTCGCTTAGATCGTTTCGCACAACCAGGCAAGCTCGGCCCAGTCCAGAGCACCCATGGTAAGTCATGCATCTGCATTTTGTTTGTTGGTCTTTATCGTCGCTGAGGCATGTGTAAGTGAAGTCGATGGTTGACGAAACATCATCTGGTAGAGAAGAAGCATGAAGAAATGAAAAGAATGAGCGCCAATCAAAATGAAAAGGTTTAAAAAATGATGTTTCGGCTACCGTACGGTAGCGCCCAGCGAGGCGGGCTTATGTCCGCTTTAGAATGCTGCCGAGACACCTGGTGTATGCTGGCGGCAGATTGCCATAATTTCTGTAGAGCGTTTTTTTCATAGTCTGGATAAAGAGGGATTCCATGTATTGAAGCGAACACCAGTTTCTTTCCTTGGCGATTATGGTTGCCTTGGCACAGTCAATGTTGTGATTAGATGTAGCCACGTGTTCCACAAGTGCGTTGGATACCACGTTTTTCTTCCTGACGTCATTCGTATGGTCTTTCAGTCTTCCAAAATTACCACTCTCCCCGATATAAACCTAGTCGCAGTCTGCACAAGGAATTTTGTAAACAATGCCAGGGAACTTTTCTTTTTTGAGCGGGTCTTCATGTGCACTAGTTCGTGTTTAAAGCTTGTGCGCGACGTGTATGTAAAATGTTCGCAGAACCTGTGCTAACACCTCACTAACACCAGGCACATAGGGGATGGCTGCACGACCTTGGGGCTGCACCACGTGTGGTGCGGTGACATAGCGTGTGCGGTGCTCTAAACAACGAACAAAACTCACAGGGTACCCGTTAGCAGAAAGCTCGCTGCACACTTTGGAAAGGTCAGAGGCGCGGTCCGCATCACTGGAGCAAATCCTATGTGCTCTCTGTATCAGAGAAGCAGCAACGGAACGCTTGTGGCAGGCCAGGTGGACTGACTTGTTATGCCGGTAACGTCCGGTGCACGTTGCCTTCCTGAAGACACCAAAAGAAAGGTGGCCATTTTTTTGCTCTACAAGTACGTCCAGGAAGGGTAGACGGCCAGAGACCTCCGTTTCAGTTGTGAACTGAATGGATGTCTCGATGCTGTTTAAATGCACTGAGAATTCCTCCAAAGCCTCTTTCTTGACACAGAAACAGTCGTCAATATAGCGCAGGAAAACTTCGGAGGACGGTCAAAAGACGTCAAAGCCCGTGTCTCCACTGACTCCATGGCAAGGTTCGCCGCCGTGACTGAAATTGAATCGCCCATCGCGGTTCTGCACGGGTTGGCACGGGTTCTGCGAACATTTTACTGTGAACAAGGCTACCATACGGTAGCCGAAATGTCGTTTTTTGAACTCTTTCATTTTGGTCGGCGCTCATTCTTTTCATTTCTTCATGCATATGTAAGTGTCGCTCTATACAGTGTGTGTCTGTAACACGAAATAAGAGGTAAAAAAGAGGCGTTAAGCACATATAGGAATCACACGACAGAGATGCATTGTCAGGAACACCGATGAAGGCAGTACAGGCGTAGCAAGGTCAGTCAAGTGGCTCACAAAAGTGCCCCTTCATAAAAGTATCTTCGGCCATATTATTTCCTGCGAGAAGGCTTCAACTCAGTTGCGTGCTTTCAGTGAATATCAACTTACACGAAAGGCTGCAGCTATCATGAGTAATATTTGCTTGTGTAGTACATGCCGATGTCACTATATGATCACGAGACACGCCATAGCAGAGGGCTCCGGAAATGTTCACTATCTGGTGTTCTTCTGATCTGCAGTGATAACACGCAGTATATGGGCCTCTAGCATTTTCACCTCCATCAAAAATGCGACCACGGCCGGTATCGAACCATCGTCATTCAGATAAGCAGCTGATGCGGTTATCGCACTATCGTGTGCTTATATGCGCATGTAAGCCAAATTTTAACGTTCGCTTATTCCTGATAATCAGTTCATTTGTTTTTCTCCCTCAACGTGACATCACGTCCACCTGCACATATTATCCGTGCCTATAAAAACACTGCAGCAGCTCTCAACAGGAGACTTGAGTGCAACATGTTTAAGTGCATGATGAACTTTACTAACATTGACGACCATTTTGAAGTCCACATGTAAGGTTATTTCGCATTTATTTGCCTTTGTGCACTTCGTACAAATGTGTTTGCAGCATAGTAAGTGCAAAGCTCACAACAAACTATACTTACCAGCGTGTCAGTGTTAAGTCTAATGTGTGTTTAAAAACTAGACTGCTGGAAGAGAAGTGAAGTATGCGTCTCCAATTAAGCCTCCATTTTTATGCGCGCAGAATGCCTAATGGACTTCCTTATTTCGTATGTTTTCCGGTAAGATTTTTCTGATGAAGCAGCGAGCGTTGCTGGCCCACCGCCTTCCCCACAAGAAAGTCAATCATGGGAAGACTCTTCTGCACCTGACAATGCACTGTATTGAAGATTTTGCATATCCTTAGGAATATGAATGAAAAATGGGACTTGTGCGGTAGGCTATGCACAATACCGCCTGCAAACCTTTGCAAACACTCTGCTGCTGAAAACACTGCACTGTTCAAAGAAGACCTTCTGCGGAAATTCCTTCAATTCAGCCTTCATTAAACCCTGACTGCTTCACAGCCTTTATACATACCTGCTCAGCTTTCATTTAAACTCATGCTACTCAGTAATTGGCTCCAATGCAGGCAATACTTAAATGCATGTCATTGCTTAGTTCAAAGGTACCTTGCAGCCATGGTGCTTGGTATTTATTTTAAATATGGTAATTAGGCATAAACCATGCACTGTGGCATTAATGTTAAGCAAGAAAAGATCCTCTAGCTACCACACATGTGGGAATCCATGTTATGCAAAGCAGACAGAGAGGAACTTGCCAGTGATGAATTCTTTGGCATTCAGCTTAGTGTTACGAGTAGGATCAAGATCCTTGTGCAAAACACATGAATACCCACTCACGAGTACCCTTAACGGGGGAACGTTGCCAGCACTGTGGCGAATGAGTGATAGCTCATGGTATGATGTAACATTGATACTCACATTAGTCTAAAGCTCATCATCTATTTTGTCAAAGAGGCAGTGCATTGATGTGGTATCATAAGCATTGTTTGTTGAAGTATTCCTACGGTATCGAGGAAAGTTGTACAATAGCGCACAGAATGGTAGCAGAACATATGTGTTGCTATGATAGTGCCTATCACATTAGAAGCGCAATTCACTTAAAACAAGCACCACCATAACAACAGCTGGTGCAATAGGCTTATCTGCTACATATAACTGCATTGGAGGAGTCGCCACAGCCTAGTGGCAGCATGCCTGCTTGGCACCTTGAGGGCCCGTGTTCGATAATACCCCCTACAGCTTTGTAGGCTGCGTGTGTGCGGGTAAGGTGCAGAAAACTTGATGCGACACTCGATGCTGTGGGTTCGAACTCTGCAGCGATGACGTTTCATATATCTTTTTAGTTGCTCCTTGATTGACACAGGCCATATGAAAATGAAAGATCTGTGGCACATGCTGTCGGCCGAGCATTATGGGTATGAGCCATGCACGATTGCAGTATCTTTAATTGTGACACACATGATGGGTATATCAGGTTAGCGATGCCACACTAGCCGTTACTGGGCACATCTGTAAGTACCATGCTGCCAAGACGTTCCCTGCACAACATCACAGTGTCACAGGGTGGGCAGTTGACGACAGCGCTGGAACCTTGTGTGACATCCACGGTCGCGAAAGGCATCAGAAGACCGTTTCTAGTGCAGATGGACAAATCAGGGAAATGCGATGGGCAAGACCGTCGCAGAGTTCCACAGAACGTAGGTGTCGTCTTTGATGTGTGTGCAAGAGCCAAGCCGGCAAGATGATGCAGCAGCTTCACTTCTATGTCAGTTTGCATGCAATAAATGAGGGCATCGTGGCGAGAGAGAAAATCACATGCCATGATGACGTTGCGACAGCGCGAGGGAATTATGGCAAATTCGAAGGCATGCAGAACGTTTTCAGCAACAACACGAGCATGCATGCTACTACAGACTATTTTAGAAGTTCTTTGCGACTAAGGAGGAGGGTGATGGTTGAAATAGTGCAGCTTCATCACGTACGTTGTTGCAGAACATGGAGAGCAAAACAGCTGCTGGTGGCGGAATTTCCGTGTCTTCTGTGATTACTAGTTTGTGTGTGGCTGGATAATTGCAGTTGTAGGACTGTCCATACAATGGGAGAGCTGAAGTTCAGATCTAGCAGAATCAATTACGGCGTGGTTATGTGATAGAAAGTCCCAGCCAAGGATGACGTTCCACGATAAACTCAACAATGTTTGATCCTTGGCGATGACGAGTCTGGCAGTGCAGGCGTCTGTAGGCTGAACAGGGTCTCCATTCGCTGTACGTAAGGACATCATACCAAGAGGTGTGGTCACTTTTCTAACCTCGCGGCAAACTTTGGCATCTACAACCCAACGGCAGCACCGGTATCGACAAGACCATATGCATGGGTGCCTTTCACAAATACTTCAACATTCGACGGCAAAGTTCCCTGACTTGAGTGTTCTGACAGCACAGTTCTTGCCTCACGAACTGTGGTGCTAGTTTCCCTTATTTTCAGGGGCTGGCTGACGATGCATGGATGCAAAGCAGCAGCAACGGGGTGACAGTGAGCGGGCAGATGCCGACTGCAGATAGTCGCGTGACAACGTGCTTGACTGAGCATCTGGACTCTCATAATGAGCGGGTATGATCCATGCAGTTGCTTCGTGAAAGGGCATCTGCATATCATGCACACGATGGCAGCATCAGGCGATATGGCTAGGGTCACGGCAAGCAATAAGATAGGCCGGTTGTCATGCGTTCGCCAGGGATTTGCAGTGATGGAAGTGGGGGGGGGGTCCATCTGACGGGCGGCCGAGCCGGAGGCTGTGGCAATGGCCATGAAACGGCGAGGACTGCTGCTGTCATAGTGGCTGCTTTACTGCCTCAGCGTAACTGAGAGATGCAGTGACAGGGCGCTGCTCAATAGACACTGGCATAGCCTCAAGCCATTTGTTCTTGAATGATGTGTCTGAGCGTGGGAGCCAGCGGGACTGACTTCTGCAGTTGGGGCTGCTATGGGAGCTCCTGACGCTGAGCAAATGGCAGAAGAGAATGCTGACGAGCCCCCTCTTCCCGTAAGTGAGTTCATGGTATGCAGGGCCCACGTGGTGTTGGTCGTCCAGCGTGAGAATACTTCAAAGCGCAGAACGATTCTCAGTACCACGGTGTACCTTTGCCGAAAACTAGGAATATATATCGGCTCCGCGGAAAGGAAGCGCAGAAGAGCCCACGCAGGCCAGCGGGGGTGCTGTCGGGGGACAGTGCAGCCTCCGCGCTGGCAACAAAAGAAAGGAGGAAATAAAGAGTTGAACGGGAAGCGAGCCGTGTAGAGAGAGCGAAGCGACGCACGACTTCAGTCACAGCTTGACATCAGTACGCGTCCTTTCCTGCCGCCCCGCCTGATGCGACCGAAGGAGGCTTTTGTGTGCAACCGCATTCGGGTTACAATTATGGTTCTCGAAGCGTGCAGGGTTTCAACAACAAAGGTCGTTGAAATGAAAAGACGATGACAGGCCGAGATGAAAAATGACATGTCGCTAGCGGACAGGGCCGGCAAATATTCTCGCGGCTGTGTGGCGGGTTCTGGAAAGAGACGTGGTGCGCGGGTTCCTAGGATAGCTCGAGCAGGGCCTGCGGCGCCGACGGTCGTCGGGGCTAAGACACAGGCGACAACGTAGGAGAGAGAGAGGGAAATGACGTGTGTTGCGCGGTGAGCCTATCCCCTCGGGTGCTGTAGATTGTGACGTGTGTTTGACCAATGCCGTGTGTGTCATAAAAGTGTTTGTGCGATTGGTTTGTGTGATGTCAACCCCCAAGTGTGATTGGCTTGTTGGGGGACTCTTTGTCGAACCGAGGGTTGAAGTGACGACGCCTCGGATGTGAGGAGAGAGCGGAGGTTCGGGCTTGGACCCGGGCAGACGCCTAAGTGTGCAATAAAGCTTCTCTTTACCGGGCAACGGCTCTTCCTTCGCGCTACCATCGAGTACTCGAGCCATCGAGGGGCGCCGATTCGAACCTTCAAACACCTTCCCTCCTCAGCTAGTGTTGAAGCTAGTGGAGCCGGGGAAAGGAAATCAACTGGCGCAGTCGACAGGATCGGAGAGCCCGCAGCGAGGAAGGTGCTGAAGCCCGGCGAAGCTGACAAGACGCCCGCTGCCCTCGGGACCTGCTGGTGAGCTGCCTGAAGCAGTATTGACATTCCGAGCCTGCCGGTCAACTTTGGAGCGAGAAGTTGAGCGGCACGAGAGCGCTGTGTGTCAGCGAACGAGGGCAAAGCTGAAGGACTTCGTGAGCGACTGACGAGGCGCTGCGGGGTTCGGCATCAGCAGGAGAACGGCAAGGAACGTCGACGCGACAGATTGACGCAACGACGAGGGTGGTCCGGTGGAGCACCTCGAGCATCGACGACTGCGTAACGACAAGCGTCGGAGACTGGACTGACACAGCTGCAACGACACCGAGCGACGCATCACGACAAGGTGAGGCTCTCTTTGTGCTCTCTCGGGGCCCCTTTTTATTGAATGCACTTGCGTTCAGGCACACTCTGGGAGATGGCGGACTCAGATAGAAATGCTATGGATGGTGACAGTGTGAATGAATCGGATCGCACGCGCGAGTTGACGCTTGAGATAGAAGCATTAAAGCTCAAGCTTGAGCTGGAGAAGATGAGGTCGTCGCGTGCCTCTTCAGAGGAGCCGGAAATGCGCAACCGGCATACTGGTATCGCATGGTACGCGAAAGAGTTGAAAGCAGCCCTTGCGCCCATGCCCACTAATGAGCCAATGATTCCCGCCTGGTTCAAGAATGTGGACGCACTTTTTGCGGCATTGAGCATACCTGAGGAAGTACAGGGGACTGTTATATTGCCATTCTTAAGTGACAAGATGCGGACATTCGTTGCCAATCAATCGGAGGCTGGGGTAATGCCGTACCCAGATCTAAAATCGAGAGTTTTAAAGGAACTGCGGATGACTCCAAGTGAGTACCGCCGAATGTTTCTGGAGGTCAAAAGAGAAGCAGACGAGTCTTGGAGCCAAGTGACGGCACGCCTGGAGACAATGTTCACTTACTACCTAAGAAGTAGAGAGGTGCAGTCATTTGAGAGTCTTCAGGAATTGCTAATAGCTGATAGGCTGAAGCAGTTAATGCCAAATGATCTCCGCTCACTGGTCACCCAGCAGGAAGTAAAGGGCTGGTGGAAGCCGAAGGATATAGCGGAGTTAGCCACAAATTTTGAGGAAAGCCTCGACGGCTGCAGGCAGAGCAACTACCGCGGTATTGCACTAAAAAGTCAGAATTATAGGCCGCAAGCGAGGCATTTCACTGGTGCAAACTTCAGCCCTTATTCAGCAGTGTGTTTTGGATGCGGACAGCGGGGCCACTTTCAAAGAGACTGCGAGTCTTCACGTGACACGGCCGTTAAGAAAGCAGAGGTTGCATGCGTAGGTACCCAGAGGGCAAGGACATTTGAGAGACAAGCTACACCGTCGCGGCACACTGACTTGGTGAACAATTCACTGATGAGGGACCCGAGGATTGAAATTTTCGTGGGAGACAAACCCTGTTTCGCGCGCATTGACTCAGGTGCGGATATCACAGTGATACGAGCGAATGAAGTAACCGCTGAGATTTTGGGTCAGAGTAGCGGCACAATAAAGCTAACTGATGCTTTTGGTCAGGGTGTTACAGCGCGCCTAATGTATGTGCCTCTCGGCCTTCCACACTCGTCAGAGAGAGCTACTGAGCGTGTGACCTTACTTTGCGCAGTAACTGATCAGTTAACTACCAGTGCGTCTGTGCTACTTACTCCGAAAGATTATGAATGCCTTCGTCGCTGCCGTGAAGAGCTAATGAGTGATCTGAATGAGTGTGAGAAAGGGATCAGAGGCGTTGCACAGGAGATAGTACCGGAACGGTGTTTATCATTGAGAGAGCAAGAGCAGGTGTCTCGGTGCTCTAAGCCTAGCGCTAACGCCGTGCAGCGCACATTAGAGGAACAGCCACGTGGTGAGCATCAGGGGCCTAAAACCGAGGGTGAGGCAAACACCTCGTTAGAAGATGAAAGAGAGGGAGAGCAGGACGCACAGGCGTTGGAGCCTCTAGCGACTAGTTCCATGTCAGGTTTGGAGCAGGGGCAGTTGGACAGTCAGAATTCTGTCGGTGAAGATATTATTGAGGACAGTGAGCGGCTTGGGCCAGTCACTGAGATTTCTTCCGTCGAAGAGAAAAAGCGAGATGAGTCACTGGCTGATGCTTGGCGCCAAGCAAAAGAAGGGTCACACGGCATGGTAATCGACAGTCAGTTGCTCTATCGTAGGGAGCAGTTAGACGGGAACATTGAGAGGGCACCGCAGGCGGTAAAATCTTGCGGCCAGGTTTCTGTGGTTGCGCAGGCAAGTGAGTTAAGTCCTAGCCAAGGGGAGGAACCCAGTGCGGGTCCTCATGAGTATAGCGAGGTGGTGACAGCACCAGACCCCAGCAAACCATGTTGTTTGGCCACGGATGCATCGGAAACGGCAATTGAAGCTTGCCCCTCCCAAAGGAGAGGTGACACGGAGCGATCAGTCGCATTCCTTAGTAAGAAGTTGAGCCCGTCGCAACAAGAGTGGTCCACGATTGAACGAGAGGCGGTTGCAATTGTGTGGGCGTTAGAGTTTTTGGGAACGTGGCTGTTTGGCACCAAGGTCAAAATAAGGACTGACCACGACCCGCTGACTTTCCTGACTTGCGCGGCCCCCTCCAGTGCTAGGCTAACGCTGTGGGCATTGGCGATCCTAAAAATATTACATGGAAATTGTCCATGTCAAAGGTGCCCTGAACATGGCTGCTGATGCTCTTTCACGTCTAGGATGATCATTTGGGTTGTGTTCAGATAACTGTTTGGTCAGTAGCCTCTTATGTGTGACTCAGACAGATGAATATTTTGTGTGTATATGAGAATGTCTTGTTTATAATCCCGCATTAGGCATCCGTTTTTTTTTATGCAATGTAGACTTGCCCTTAAGTAATAGAAATGTGTGGATAGGTGTGTTAGATTCGTTTTGTAGGGCCAGTGTTGTGCATGAAGTGTTTTGTGGAATGTGCTCGTTCCTTTTGGAGCCTGGTGCGATCCTTTGAGTATAAGACATAGCCGATGCGGGGTCCGTCGCTCCCTTTGAGTGTGCTTTTCGGGGACTCGAGGGCGCACAGAGTGGGTCTCGCGTGTTGGGACAATGACAGTGCGGTGAATGTGGGACACTATGCAACAGGACTCAGACCAGTTCGCGTGCCTTGTGTCAAGCTACCATGAACTTATTAATACTGTTGATTTCATCTAGAGTGTGTCATGGTTGTCTTGCGTTGCGAGGATACCTCGGTCCTTTTGGCATTTCGAGTGAGAGTATGCTGCATGACGGAAATAGTCATATGTGTTTCTTTTCGGCAGTATGACGAGAAAGATGTTACTTTGAGTGTGAAGTGGAAATTGGTCCACGCATTTGCGTGGGCGAGGAGTGATCTATTTATTTCGGTGCGAGGTTTTTGTTGTTGTTTTTTTTGTATCGTGTTACGTGGACATCAAGTGTCCAGTAACACTCTTGAGGGGGGAGGAGTGAGTTCATGGTATGCAGGGCCCACGTGGTGTTGGTCGTCCAGCGTGAGAATACTTCAAAGCGCAGAACGATTCTCAGTACCACGGTGTACCTTTGCCGAAAACTAGGAATATATATCGGCTCCGCGGAAAGGAAGCGCAGAAGAGCCCACGCAGGCCAGCGGGGGTGCTGTCGGGGGACAGTGCAGCCTCCGCGCTGGCAACAAAAGAAAGGAGGAAATAAAGAGTTGAACGGGAAGCGAGCCGTGTAGAGAGAGCGAAGCGACGCACGACGCCCGGCTTCAGTCACAGCTTGACATCAGTACGCGTCCTTTCCTGCCGCCCCGCCTGATGCGACCGAAGGAGGCTTTTGTGTGCAACCGCATTCGGGTTACAATTATGGTTCTCGAAGCGTGCAGGGTTTCAACAACAAAGGTCGTTGAAATGAAAAGACGATGACAGGCCGAGATGAAAAATGACATGTCGCTAGCGGACAGGGCCGGCAAATATTCTCGCGGCTGTGTGGCGGGTTCTGGAAAGAGACGTGGTGCGCGGGTTCCTAGGATAGCTCGAGCAGGGCCTGCGGCGCCGACGGTCGTCGGGGCTAAGACACAGGCGACAACGTAGGAGAGAGAGAGGGAAATGACGTGTGTTGCGCGGTGAGCCTATCCCCTCGGGTGCTGTAGATTGTGACGTGTGTTTGACCAATGCCGTGTGTGTCATAAAAGTGTTTGTGCGATTGGTTTGTGTGATGTCAACCCCCAAGTGTGATTGGCTTGTTGGGGGACTCTTTGTCGAACCGAGGGTTGAAGTGACGACGCCTCGGATGTGAGGAGAGAGCGGAGGTTCGGGCTTGGACCCGGGCAGACGCCTAAGTGTGCAATAAAGCTTCTCTTTACCGGGCAACGGCTCTTCCTTCGCGCTACCATCGAGTACTCGAGCCATCGAGGGGCGCCGATTCGAACCTTCAAACACCTTCCCTCCTCAGCTAGTGTTGAAGCTAGTGGAGCCGGGGAAAGGAAATCAACTCCGTACAAGGTCTTTTAATTTGTGCGAGAAAGTATGAGTGGCCAGGCATGATGCAGTGAGTGGTTGGTTAGATGGAGGTGAACGTCGGGTGAGAGCTCACTGCCTCAATTCGTCATAGCTGTGGCACAGGGTTACCCCTTCAGACATCGCGCCAGGAGGCTTCGCAACGACCATTCAAAAGATTTCATCGTCAATGCCCTTCATGCGCTGTATTTTGGCACTTTCAGTTCAACGAAGCATCAACACGTCTGTAGAGATCGATTAAGTCCTCGACATAGGTGGTAAAAGTTTCATTAGGTTCCTGTGCCCATGCGTGCAACCATTGTTTGGTGCACAACTCCAGCACGGCAGAGCGACCAAAAACTATGGTTATTGCCTCTTTGAAAGTAGACCGGATCTCAAATTCACATTCATGGTTCGTATACAACAGTTTCACCATGCTAGCCAGGTAAAACTTCATGGTACCCAACTTGGCAGCGTCAACACACTGGTTGAATCCACTAACTTTCTCGCAGGACAATGCACAAATAGTTGGTGGACAATGCACAAAAGTACTCACATCTTTGAGTAACGCACAATGGTTAGAAATGGCAGCCAACTAGCAAGGTAACGCTCATGTGTGAAGGGCAACAGGTCAATGAATGCTTCCACAAAGCTCCTCGTAGCTTTTACACTGCTTAATTATTTCTGCTACTGTGCAAGAATCTTGAGCAAAGCAAGCTGAATGCCTTTCATACAGCATTCCCTACCAATCAGGTGGGGACGCTTGTCACGAAGCTTTGCTCCATAGTCTTGTGGAATAAACCCCCACTGGTTGGCGTAGTGTGGGTGTGGTTGCCAACTAGACGAGTCGCCTTCCCTCCCTTGGTTGGATACTTCGGCACCTGCCGCTGGCTACCATGACGCATTTTTGAAGATGAGGATGGGATCCTGGCGTGCACTTGTGGCTAAGCATACTTATTCAATTTACCAAGTCTCCGGCCAGTCCGTCGGCGACCCGCTGATGCTTCGCTGAAAGGTGTGACATTATCACATTGCTCAAAAGTCCACGTGGTGAACCCGAGAACCGCCGCCCCCATATCACAGCTGCTCTCGTCACCAGTGTGATGGTGACGTGCCACAAGCCCTCCTCCACCAATGATGCGTGCCAAATACGGTGGACAACATCCCCTACTTTTCTCTTCCCCGTACACCAACAAATCTTTTCACTGTCCGGCACGGGCCTCGTGACGATTACTTGTGACACTGATGCAAGCAAAAAAATTCGCTAACCACTAGTACTGACCTTGAGCCCCCTCAGAATTTGGTAGACAAGAAACTGAACATGGTCATCACTTAGTCGCTGGGTGCGGATTATGTTGTTCAGATCTGAGCCCATCAGATGGTTCACCAGGTACCTGCGCACATTGTAAGAATCTTGTTATCGCTCAAAGCTGCGATTACTGCCATCACCAAAGATGAATGCAACACAAACACAGACAAAAGGCAAGCATAAAATGCACAGTACCGTCAGTGGACATTATGAACCATGTGTTTTTTGTTTGTTTCCTTTTCATTTGTTTTTTCTTAGGAGGGCTGGTTGACGTGCAGTACAAGTCCTGCACATTTTGTGGCCTTTTAGAAAGCCAACTGGAGGCCACCTCAATGAAGCACAACTTTTCAGCTAGTACAATGGCCTTTATTATTTCTATTACACACTTGCATAAAATGAGCGATTGAGCTAGCTTAGTTGTTTGTTCTAACTATTCAGTTAGTACCAAAGAGTACTTTGACTACATTTTCTACACTTCAATTACTTTCAGCAGCTCTTGAATTAGTTGTATGTTGCCAGCACATGTGATTGCACCCACACTTATTTGAGAGGTATTGATGGCACTTGTCATTCTTTGTCTATCATGGCTGAGTGTACACTGGAAAATGTCCAGCATTACTGGATGCGTCGTTTTCGCTACTGCTGTCCATCGCCAGCAGTCTGGTGCTGAGAACAAACGCACACACCGCATCTTACTGCGACTTTTTTCACAATGTGAGAAATACCGTGCCTGTAGGGAATTATATGGACAGGCCCTACTGGCACGGCATTTCCCAGAATGGAAAAAAAGTCGTAAAAGATACGACGTGTGGGGGCTTGTGTTCTCAGCACCTTGCAAGTTACAAAATATTTGTTCCCTAATGAACAGGTTATAGTGGAGTCCAAGAAGAATCATAAAATCAAGAAGTACATTTCTGGTGTTGTTTACTGCATTTCTTTAACACGTGTGAACGTTTACAGTGGGCAGATGGGGAGGTGCGTTAATGTATGAATGCGGGAACACAGCGCGGCAGTAAGAGGTAAGAACGGTGGGCATCTTGACTTCCACTGTAGAAGCTGTGGTTGCGAAGCGAAATTCAAAAGAGTGGAAATTTTGCCCAAATCAAAAAACAAGGCTGACAGAGAAATCACAGACGCTTTTTTCATAAGGCAGTATAAGGACAAGTGCGTTAGCCCGCCTTCCATTACACTTTCATCCAGGAAAGTTGAATTCCTTGAAGAATACGTTTAAAGGGCCACTAAACAGGTTCCTACTTTCTTTTTCAGCCGCCCTAACAAGCTAACTCAATCATAGAGAAGGTTGCAGCGATCACATTCTGCGAATATGACAGCGCTGCGCCACACAGGCGCCGTATTTCAAAAAACAATTCCCGCGCCTCCTCTTTCCTGCAATTGACCAGTCGCCCTCGAATCACAGGTGTCATCATGTTCTAGCGCTAACAACTTTGCGCAGTTGTAGCTTGTTGATTGGTCGAAACCAGGTCTATTGTCAGGTCCTGTAGCCATATCACCGGCGTCAGTGCAGGAGCAACCGGAACTGCAGCGCAAGCGTAAATGATGTCAATTGCTCACGTCATGTCACGTGTCAAAAGTCGGCGGAGTCTCGACGGCACGCTGCGCCTACCCTCTCCTCGGCAGAGAAGGGTGGGGAGGCCGCCAGAGAAAACGAAACCGACGCAAGCAGCCACTTAAACCCATGTAACTTCTTTATTATTGCACCTATTCGCCAAATTCTTGCAGGAGCATGTTCACATCGCACAGGAGCATAGTTATATCTTTAAAACAAATTTTGGACCTCTGGGTTGTTTAGCGGCCCTTTAACTCTGCTTTATCATCTGGTTTGATGGCTGTTCTTTGATGTTCATCCTTGTTTTACATTAGCTGATCTTTTTTGCACAGCAAATGTTTGCGTGTTTGATCGTTTTGTATTAAGTGTGGTTTTACGCCCCCTTTTCATGATTTTCACTTTCGTTGCTGTTATTCATGGTTGGCTTCAGTTCTTTGCAGTGTTGTAAGTCCATATTGTTATATTTTTGCTGTGGTTTTGTAGGCCCGAAGCCATCTTTACTTTTCTTGCTGTTTACCTCTATTTTGACGATCATTTCTCTAGCTACTACAATGTGAGGTTTAAATTCTTTTGGTGGCGCCACCTTTTAGCTTCTGATAGATATGTGGGATGTCGAGCCTAAGGAAGCACGAATCCCACATAATGACATAACTAGTTTATTCGGTTAACAGTTACTGCAGACGAGCATACCGTGGCTATGCTCGTCCGGGTAACAAAAGGTAAGATGGCCTATCAAGCTTGGCAGCTAGGTTATGCGGCCACCGTCAGTGACGTAAACAGTGCATGCAGCGTGCTGCCGTATCACACCGGGCTGAATGATAGTGAGGCAGAGACTACGTGGCATTTATGCGCAGAGTGTGTCGCTCTCCCCCCCCGTGGAGCCCTCAGGGCTTGTAAAAATTGTGAGGGCATACGTGACGTCCACACCGTGTAGTGACGGAAGCAGGCTGCGATGTCGGGGGTTGTAGATGGGCGCCTGTGGGTTCAACGGTACTTCCTGGTTCTTCAGAGGAAATGTGTGCTGGCTTTAACCTGTCAATGGAAACGCGGACGTCATCCCCTTTGAAACACATAGTCATCACGATGGACGAGGTAGGGTCCGCTGTAGGGTGGCTGGAAAAGCCTGGGAACAGTGTCGTCACGAAGTAAAGCTTGTGTGCACATTGCTAGCTCCTTGAAGACAAAAGGTACAGGCTTACAGTGGTGGAATGCAAGTGCCGGGCGTAGAGCGAAAATGGTGCGTTGGAGCCGGGTGACGAAGTTGGTGGGGTCTGACGTCGTGGTACTGGATGGCAATGGAGCGAGAAATTTATTTGCGTGGCAGACGAAGTGGTTCCCCATAGTCTAGCTCCGCGGGTGTGGCCTGGATGTCCGGCTTAAAGCTAGCATGGAGACCTATGACGATGGCTGGGATGCCCTGAGCCAGCTTGAGTGTGGGTGGCACATGATGGCCGGTTTTGAACTGCCGATTGAAATGCTCGATCATCCTGTTGGTGCGGGGGTGGTAACTGGTGGTCCTCAAGGGCTCAAACCCGATGGTCAGCCCCACAAGCATGAAAAGGTGCGATTCGAACTGTCGTCCTTAGTCAGTAGTGACATGCCGAGAGGCACCAAAACGAGAAATCCAGCCAGTGAAGAAGGCCGAGGCAACATCTTCCGCTGTAATTCCCTCGAGCGGCCATTCCTCAGGCCATCGAGTAAACCGATTGATGGCAGTGAGACAGTAGCAATAGGGTCCAGCTGTGGACAAAGGTCCTATGATGTAGAGCTGGACATCCTGAAACCATCCAGAGGGAATGCTCCGAGCGGTGAAGTGACGTGCCTGGTGACGTTAGAGCGTTAGCATTGAATGCAGGAGCGCGCCCACATGCGGGGGGCGCTGCGAGCGCGCGGAGCGATCGGACGCGAGGCGCATCGGCTCCGTCGATTTTCGGCTGGCACCATAGAAATCTAGACGTAACCCCTGTGAAACCTGTGCGATGGCATCCGGGAAGTCAACAGAATTCTGGTGACACCGATCTCACCAAGGTACGCCCAATTTTCGGCTATTCCGAGGAAGTCTTCGCATCACCACGTTGCGGCCGAGCTGTAGGCCTAACGGCTCCAGCTCCACCGCCGCTGGCTGCGGAGACACCCGCCGGCTACCTCTCAACATGACGACACCTGAACAACGTGGCTACGATCCTACGAGTATGTCGTGGTCGTCTGTAGCTGCAAACCAACGAGAAGATGACCCGTCCACCATTTCGACGGAGCAGGCAGACATTTTTCAAGTTGTTGAGAGCCGGCGTCGCCGCCGGCAGAACACACAAGGAGCGGCTACTGCCAAGACTCCTCTCAACAATTCAGCAACGGGAGATGCTCGCGCTCCGTCGAAAGCTCCACAGATTTCTTCACCAGTGTCCAAGTGGAAGCCAAAACCAACAATCAAGATGAATCCTGATGACTACGTGATTGTACTCAAGCCGCGCACTACAGTCTCCCTCAGAACAGCTTTTCAGCAAGGTGAGCTCGGCGCTGCCATCTCTCACTTATAGGTAGAGAGCACATAGACACCATCACCATTTCTCCCAATTGGGAACAGAACATTGTTGTCTGTGGCAAGCAGAACCCCATGGTGGTTCAGAAGCTGCTAGCGGACTTGCAACTGGACACTAGCAAAGGACCACTCCCGCTTCACGGACATCTCAAGCTCACCGGTGATGAGTGTCGTGGCATGATCTCTGTACATAACCTTGAAACTAGCGATTCACTAAAACATAGTGTGCAGTGGCGCAGTGGTGAACTGGTGTATGTGCGCAAGCTGGGGAACTCGAACGTGGCTGTACAGTGAAAGCTCAGTAATTCACACCTCGTTAAATCGAAATTTTGGATAATTCGAAATGGTCGCCACAGTCCGGTCCGCAGTGCATAGGAGACCATGTGTAAAACGACTCGTTAATTCGAACAGAAATTGCCGCCTCTACAGATAATTCAAAGCGCGCGCCGCCGAGCGTCATCGCCGTCAAACACCAGTGGAAGCTTTTATGGCCGAACGATAGGTGGCATGACCGGTTTTCCGGTATTTTCGAGCTTTCAGGTGGCCTCCGAGCAAAGGACGAGCAAAGTATGGCCTCCGAAATTACGGGAGCAATTTTGTTCCGTCGCCGTCCCGCTATCTCAGCACCTGGCGCCACTTGTTATATGCGGGACGCTGAGGCAGCGGAGTGGCGGATAGTCCTAGGCCGCACCCGGCGGCGTCACTTTGTTCTTCGAGCACGTTGTTTGTTCACGCCGTCGACGCCGTCTTATTCCACATCAAAGTTGCAAGATGCCACGGGGCAAGTACTGTGCGAAGACTGTCAAGGAGAAGGTGGAGATTTTGCGAGAGGGAGACGCTCGCGCTCCTTCAAAAGCTCCACAGATTTCTTCACCAGTGTCCAAGTGGAAGCCAAAACCATACGAAATTGCAAGGAAGCACGGCATACCTCCGAGCACGTCGTCAACATACATACGGAACAGGACGGCCATTGAAAACGCCTGTGAAGCCGAGGATTTTGGCGCCAGTCAGAGAAGGCTAAGGACAGCGAAATTCCTGGAACTGGAGTCAGCTTTGATTATCTGGGTTAAAGAAATGAGAGCCCAGAGTATGGCATTGAGCGGCCCTATCATCATGGCCAAGGCAGCCGATTTCGCCCTGCGCTTGGACATTGAAGACTTTGTCGCCTCCGAGGGATGGTTTCATCGTTTCAGGGAGCGGCACAATCTCATATTCCGCATGTTATCCGGCGAGGCAAAGGAAGTGGACGCCGAAACATGCGCTACTTGGAGAAGCGACACCCTGCAGCAGTACTTGGAGAGCTACTCGCCACAGGATGTGTTTAACGCTGACGAGACAGCGTTATTTTTCAAGTTGCAGCCAGACAAGACAATCACCTACAAGGGAGACAGCTGTACCGGCGGCAAGCGCAGCAAAGAGCGTGTCACTGTTCTGGTCGCCGCAAATATGACCGCTACGGAAAAGGTCCCCCTTTTTGTGATTGGCAAAGCGCACAAGCCACGGTGCTTCAAAAACATTCGGTCACTCCCGACAGAGTACGCCGCAAACAAGAAAGCCTGGATGACAGGTGACCTATTCAGGAAGTGGCTATTGAAATTCAACAGGCGAATGGAACTGGGCGGCAGACACGTTCTTCTTGTCGTCGACAACTGTTCGGCGCACAAAGTCGACGTTGAGCTGAGAGCAACAAAGTTAGTGTTCCTTCCAGCAAACACGACTGCAGCCCTACAGCCAATGGACCAGGGTGTGATAAGGAATATCAAGTGCTTTTATAGGTGTCACATGCTGGAGAGAATGATTTTGTGCGTGGGCGGCAAGAAGGACTTCGGCATTACGCTGCTCACTGCCATGCACATGTTGGTGCACGTATGGGAACAGGTGACGGCGACAACAATCACAAACTGTTTCCGCCACAGTGGATTTGCAGCTGGAAGTGTGCAGGATAGTTGTGACGTCGGGGTGGACAGTGCTGAGGAGCTCATGCCAGTGGCATTGCACGGCACTCTTCAGGGCGTAAGTTTTGCCGATTATGCTTGAAGTTGACACCTGTGCATCGGTGTGTGGTGCCCTGACTGATGAGGACATTATCGCTCAAGTAGCCGGTGCGCAGCCTGTTGCTGAAGAGCCAGAAGGTGAGGAAGACGAAGATGACGAAGTGCCTGTGCACCCGTCAGCTTCTGAGGTGATGGAGGCACTTAATGTGACGCATCTCTTCTTCAGCTTTGAAGAGGGTGAAGAGGATTCCCTGCGCTGCGTCCGCGCGCTGGAACAGAGAGCCGCAGCTGTGGCATTCAGAGAAAAGAAGCAGATGGTCATTACTGACTTTTTTCACCAATAAATATTTTTCATGCCCCCACCCCCGAAATCCACCCATTTTTGCTCACTTTCATTATTTCGAATTTTGTTTAATTCGAAATTGCTCAGCGTCCCCGTGAAATTCGAATTAACGAGCTTTTACTGTACTGACTTTCGCGGGGCGTAATGTTCCGCGTTACGTGCATTACAATGCGGAACTGACTCCAGTGAGGGGGTACAAGAAAACAGTTCCAGCGTGCTACCGCTGCGGCACACTGGGGCATTCGCGCGGACAACTGCCCCAGCCCAGTCAACGATAGATGCGGCCTTTGTGGCCAGGGGCTGGTACAGAGGGGATAGCCCCCACGAATGCAATCCAATGTGCATAGTCTGCGGGGGCCTGCACCTCACCAGCTTCCGCGAATGCACCTGGAAATTCATCAAGCTTCAACAGCGAGGGCCAAGGACATCAGGGCCCCCTGCAAAACAGAAGCGCCAACCGGCTAGCAAGGCGCCTACACGTAGCAAGACAGCGACAGCAGCAGCGGCAGCAATACCTGCAGCAGCACCGTCAACCGACGGAGCAGAGTTCCCGGCTCTCAGCTGTCCACCTGGCGGCGCCACCCATAACCAACCTAAGGTAGGCAACTGGGTGAGGGTCGCCTCCTCTCGTTCCCTTCCTCCATCCTCCCCTGCCAGCACCGCCGAGACACTGGAACTCAGGCGCGAGCTCACCCTCTTGCGAGGTGAAAATCAGAAGCTAGCCAGCGAACTAAACTCGCTAAGAACCCAATCTGCTACTCTACCCTCCTCAAGCGAAGAGGAGGAAAACATAACAGACAGGGAGGTTCCTACTCCTACAGAGAGTCGTGTCGTGGCCCTGGAGACCCAGGTGACCGCAAGTGAAACACAACTTGCTGACCTCCCCAAAATTATCCACGACACCATCGCACGTCAGATGGAAAGTGTCATCACAAAGGTGGCACAAGCCGTAAACCACATTATCCAAAAATGGATACAAGACAACCATGGCGTCCTTAAAGGGGCCCTGAAACCATATTTTACTCGCTGAGTTTTGCATCGAAACGGGTTCGTTGTATTGTTCTGAGGTAAATGCAAAAAGAATTTTCGAGATCGATGCAGGCAAACGCAAGTTATTCAACTTACAAATTCAAAATAAAAGCAGACGACAGATATCGGCATCCCAAGGCGTGCATGCTGCTTCCAATCAAAACGCGGCTTACATCTTGCAGAACCGGAACCGTGCTGCCCTCTGTGGTCTTCCTACCACAACCACCACGTGGGCCGCACAGCGATCCTTGTGTCAGTTACAAGCAAAATGAAGTTGTAATGCCTAAATTTGTACCTTTAGCAAGCATAAAACACGTTCTGAATTTGGAATTTCTTATATTCGGTGCATTATCGATATGTGCGATGTATATTTTTATTCCCTATTGTTCCCGGCCAATCAGAACCTGCAGCAAAGCAGCATGGTGATGTCATATCCGCTCGGAGAAACTGTTGATGTATGGCGCTGCAGTCAGCGCGGAAACCGATTTCAAGGTACAAATTAAAATATACGGTTCAATTTCGCCGCTTTCACTGGTGTTTCGGTCATCGTCAAGTCCCACACAAAGCAAATGTGCAATAAAATCAATGTGCGTAAAATGCGTTTCAGGGCCCCTTTAAGCGCATATGGCCCATTGAGGACGTTAACGGCTCATCAAAGTTTAACAACTAACTCTTGATTAAAGTGACTTTTTGGAAGACCTCTGCATGTCTGCACCGAGCACTAGTGGACTGGGCAGCCTTAACACCGTAACCCCGCCCTCCGTCTCCGAACATGGCCCCCATCCCCAAGCCAAGAGCGACACAGCCGCTCACACTGACACTGTGGAACTGCAGGGGTCTCAGGGACCGCAAGAAGCGGGCTCATTTCCGCCTCTACCTTGAGACCCTTGAGTTCCTTGTCACAGTGATTGCCCTTCACGAACTCTACGCTAGTGTCAAACTACACATTTCTACAGAACCCGCAGACATGTATACCTGTTCACAAGCAGTACGCTGCACAGGAGGTCAGAATCCCCACAACACCGCCTTTCCCATACACGGTGGTATCGGCGCTGCCCTTAAAGAGGTCTGATCCACCTGTTCATGACAAACTTGAGGACGCTACGTGCAGCGAAACACAAGCTATGCAAGTGGTGGGAAGGTAATTTTCGGCGATTTCAATGCGCCCAGCAGGCACCGGGAGGACACACGTGGGAGGAAGTTTGCCGAAATTCTTTCGACGCTTGGACCACATTGACCCTACCAGCCAAACATGCTTAGGCAATCCGGTACGAGACACTTGCCCGGACCTCAAAAGTACACGCAACATACGCCATGCCGACTGGCTGAATACAGAGGACACCCTCGGTAGTGATCACTGTATCATCAACACAACCACCTATATGAATCCCCTGAGACACCCACTAACACAAGCACGCGTCGCGGACTGCACGAAATTCCGCACCTCTGTACCTATCGTAGACCCCCTCCAGTCGATCCAACGCATGGTCCGAATCGCTCACATCTGCACTCAAACAACACGAACAGCAGATACAGCCGACGGAAACATAAATGGACGTGGACAACCACCTCCTCCATCTGTGGGAGGCCTGCCACAGCCTTATCAAATGATGGAAGAAACAGAAACACAACAGACACCTAAAGAAGCGCATCCTCGAACTCACACAGCAGGCCGCGGAGTATGCTGCTCACTTAGCCAACACTAACTGGGTGGACCGGTGCAACACGGCTGCGTGCCAGATGTCTGGTCGAAGCACGTGGCACCTCTTCCGCGCTCTCATTGATCCAACACAAACACGCACGGAACGCCACTTACACAGGGCCATGCACAACTTTGCAGGAACGACGACACAGCTAGCACACACGCTCAGGGACCGATACCTGTGTACCACCAGGGACCCCTGGAAGGCCGCGTACTTGTATGCAGGCAAAAAGAACAAGGAGCTGGATGCACCTTTCCAGCTCCACGACCTCCGGGCGGCCTTAAGCAAGATGAAGCGCGGCACTGCACCCGGGCGCGACAAGGTTACGGTCAAGCTCTTGGCCAACCTTCCCGATGCAGCTTACGCCGCGCTCCTCAAATACATCAACAGCATTTGGGACGGAGAGACTCCCCTCCCTCTAGACTGGAAATCGGCTCTCGTGAACTTCATCCCGAAGGCCGGCAAACCCATTAACGTGCAGAACCTCCGGCCCATCTCCCTCACGTCTTGTGTCGGCAAGCTGATGGAGACGATGGTGTGCGACAGGCTCTCCGACTTTTTGGAAACACAACACATTTTCGCGGACACCATGTTCGGCTTCCGCCCTCAGAAGTCAGCACAGGATATATACTTCTGCAGCTCCACCATGATGTCTTAGATCCTGTTGAATGTCCCCACAATGACAAGGTAGTCTTGGCCTTGGATCTTAAAGGAGCATTCGACAACGTCAAGCACGAAGTAATCCTGGATCACCTCAGCCACACCAACTGCGGCCACAAAACATTTAATTACATACGACAATTCCTTACAGACTGCCAAGCCTACATACGCATACAAGATACGGAGCACAGGCCGTACACCATCGGCTCGAGGGGAGCGCCTCAAGGTGCGGTCCCGTCTCCCCTCCTCTTTAATTTGGCCATGCGTTACCTACCCTCCAAATTGGCTTCTCTACCCGGGATACATCACGCTCTTTACGCGGATGATATCACAATCTGGGCCACACAAGGTAACCTGGGCCACATGGAGTCCTGCCTGCAAGCAGCGGCGACAGTAGTCGACGACTAGGCAACGTACTGCGGACTCCAGTGCGCCCCTGCCAAATCCGAGTTCGTGCACGTACGTCCCTCCCCTCGGGGCACAACTCAGCTACGCATCAGTCTCCCCTCGGGACTGATCCGGGAGGCCAAGGAGATCCGCGTCCTTGGCCTCTTCATACACCACTAACGTAGGGCCGACACTACCCTAGCCAAACTTCGTATGGTGGCAGAACAGGTCGTATGGTCCGCCAGGTCTCCAACAAGTGGGGCAGGATTGCGAAGCAGGGACGCATTGCAGCTAGCCCATGCTTTCGTAACGAGTAGAATCCTCTACTCCACCTCCTACTTGCACCTGCGCAAAAACGATGAGGACCAACAGGAGGTCACCCACCAGAAAGTCATCAAGCGTGCTCTCGACCTCCCGATCTCCACAACCAACCAGAAACTGCTGGCCCTGGGCGTGGTGAACACATTCCAGAAGCTTCGAGAAGCCCACCTAGTGAACCAGTACATGCGTCTTGCACAGACCCAGTCCGGTCGCCGCCTCTTGGACCGACTACACATCAAACACGACTACCATATTGAGGAAAGGGTGAGAGTGCCAGAACCCTGGAGACGCGTGCTCCGGGTCCGTCCCCTTCCCCGCAACATGTCCACAGAAGACCACAGTGGTCGCCGCCAGGCGTGCGCGGAAGCGTTGCAGCGACACTTTGGTCACCAACAACACGTGTGTTACGTGGACGCGGCCGGTCCACACTTTGGGGTGGTATACAGCCGCAGTCGTACACAACACAAACATAGTTAATGGGCTCACTTCCAAAGTCTGCAGCCCAACACACGCGGAGGAGATTGCCGTCGCTCTGGCCACGGCCGCTCGATTAGCAACGCACGAGGTGCGGCCTGCTACGTCGCGCGGTGAACAAAAGCGGAGCTGTGAAGCAAAAATTGACAGTTTTCGCCACTTTTTCGGAGGGGGCGCCACTGCTACGGGACAACTCTCCCGCCTCTCTCCGCGCGGGCCGTTCCGCGAACCAGTACGGGACGAGTTTTCTGTGTGTGTCGACGAAATTCTGCACCTCGCTCGCACGCCCTCTGACTGCAACGTGTCGAGGTGCTTCACGTATTGTGCCATTGCCTCCTATAATTTTGGTTGTGCACGGCATTATGGCGCGCAACTGTTGCGCGCCGCTGTGTGGCACAAACGCAAGCAAGGACCCCTGACAGGTCCGGTACTGCGAATTTCCGTGCGACGTATACATCGCCGTAAAGTATGACTAAAAAACATTTCTCGACAGGGAATAACTGGAAAAGCAAGCGTGTGCGGGCCAAATGACAGGTCGCTGGTGTACTCACGTCGCTTTGCTCCACGAAGTTCACGAAGCTCAAGCTGCTTCCAACGGCTGTTCCGACGGCAGTTCGTGCGCTTGGCATCAACACTTCTACCAAATTGTATGATATGTCGCGAACTGTCGTGTGACAGGGGTGAACAAGGCCACACAGAGGAGACCTGTAAGGTGTTTCTGAGCAAACTGTTGCGGCAAACAGGGCCGGAGACCTGAACGCAACTGTTGAGCGGTTAAAACTCGCTTGCAAGCCTCTGTTACGGAAGGTGCTGCGACTTTGATGCAACGAGGCGCCTTTCCGTGGATGTACATGTTATAACTTCTAAATAAAGAAATGAGCCTGACACCGCCTTCCTCGACTTTTTTTTTATTTTTAGTCAGCCAATCCGAACTAGTTCCGTCCTTACATAGAAATGCAAACGCGCGTCTACGAAGCGGTTGAATGTTCATTTAGTTGTAGATGTCTGGCTGATATTTATAAAACGCTGGAACTAAAACACCATATAAGAACATGATTTGGCCAATCCAGTAAGTCGTATGCACGCATATGTAAGAACGTCTAATAAAACGAAGATCTTGCATTTCAGCCACTATAGAAGAACGCCACGCCATTGCTCTATTGTGTTTATTTCACAAGTAGATTTATAGTAACAAATTTCAGTTTGCCGCTTCATACTCCTTTGCGCACATCTCGACGCATTCACAACGCGCGTAGTTTCATGCGAATTCATGGTCGCACACAAGCATTTAACTCATCACCACTACCTAGAGCCACTGCACATTGGAACGGTCTTCCTAATCACATTGTATCCATTGCTAACCGTGGAACATTCCATGATAACCTAATTTCGTTGCGCTTTATCATTGTATAACGTTCTACTGCTTGTAATATTTGTCTTGTTTCTTTCTTTTATATTTTCCTTTTATTTTTGTTATTTGTTGAATTTTTGTATTTTTCTGTTTTGTATATACGGATGCCCCCTTACTCAATGCCCTTCAATGGGCCTGTAAGGGATTTCGAATAATATTAACAGGTTTTTCTTGCATGAGCAAACAAGCGCATCAAGCGAAGCAAGTATTCAAGCAAGGGATAAGGAACTTGTCCGTTATATTGAACGGTGGCCACGCGTCGAAACCTGCGGCAAAAGTGCGCGGTTCGAGCTCGTGCAAGTCCATTAGCGGCCCAATGCCCGTACCGACCTCCTGGGTTATAGTATAGTATTCATGTGCTTGCAGGCAGCGTAGAGATCTTATTTTCGCAAAGCAATACACAGTCTTGCGTGAGTAAAATGCAAACTCTCAGCGCGCCGCTGCGTGAAACATACAGAACCAGCGGCTCCTCCCGCGCACGCTTATCCCGTAGCAGTGGCGCGTAGAACTAGGCTCGTCACGCCGGTTTCGGACGACGTCGCAGGCCGCACCACGTGCGTTTTATCCAGCGGCCGTGCTCTGGCTCTCACTCATCCTAAATCAAAACACATAATCACTGACTCGCGAGGGGCTTGTCGGAACTATAGGCTGGGGTGGGCTCCCCCGCTTGCTCAGCACGTACTACAATCTAGCTGCCGGTATGTAGATCCAACCCCACATTCCAACCCCCTATTCCAGGGCCCCATTGGCAAGATCCAACCCCCTATTCCGGGGCCCCATTGGCAAGCGTTGCTTGCCAATGGGGCCCCGGAATAGGGGCTCCACCTAGTGCTGTGAAGGGAGAGGCCAATAGGGCCTTAACCGAAGAACCTCTCTGTAACCATTTTATGGTTAATAAATGTTTTCACCACCATCACCCACATGCGGCAATCCCGCTGCATGGAGGCCCAGACATAATAGTCAGCCACGAGGCGTGTAGAGGCGCGGGATGGCTGAGGTTGTGAATCTGGTTAAAGATACCACGGCGATGAGACAAGGGCACTTTGCAATTGGGGTGTCTGCACTTTGCATACCTCCTTCTAGCTTGCCTCGCACGGAGTGAGCTCAAGAAAGCGACCTTTGTTCACGTGAACTTAGCTCTCAATAGCCGCCGAAATCCCGTGCTAGCTGAACGAAGCGGTCGTACCACGTTGTCGATGTGTACATCTGCTCTCCTTTGCCTTACCTCAGTGTTCTGTCGAGAGCGTTATTTTCAGTCGTACCTTGTGGGCCGATGTGTACAATTGCTCTCCTTTGCCCTAATGCAGTATTCTGTTGAGAGCGTTGTTTTCAGTGTACGCAGCGGGAGCGACGTCACCCGCAGCTTGTCGCCTTCTGAGCATCCACGCTGCTGCCCGGACTTGGGAGCCATGGCAGCCTTAGAATCAAAGCCTGCCTGCATCCTGCTCGACACCCTCGGCGGCTGAGGCAGGTGTCGGCAGCTGACATCAGCTGTTGCGGCTTTCTCGGCCGGAAGGCGCGCCGGTACGAGTGACGCTTGCTCGTGCCGACCACGTCGCCTTTTCGGAGTCCTGGCCTGGAGACCCGTTGCGAAGCCTTGGTCAAGCCTGCAGACATGTCGCCTGTGTGATGGTGTGCATGGGACTGCATGGGCAGTGACGCCGGCGGTGTCGGCCAGTGGTGGTGCGCGTGAAGGACAAGTGTGTGGACATACCCGAAGCACAGTGACGCTGTATGTGTTGCCTTCTATTTGCATTGTATTTGTTGCTGTGTTCTTGCAGGCATATGTGGTTATTTAAAGTTGGGGGGATGTGGGAATGTTGACATCCCATGATGAGTTTCTATCGCGAGGAGCTCGCGTTTCCTCAAAGGTCCTCTAAGGTGGCTTTCCCGCGGGGCACGAGACTGACGTCACACGCACCGTTGCGCTGAGGACGGCGCTGGTGTTCCCATGGTAGTGCTACCTGGCGGCGAGGATTCGCGGGCCCACAGATGGGGAACAATCCGCTCTCTCTTGTGCCAGCGGTCACCTCTGAACCGACCTGACCCACGAGACCGATCAGCCAAGGAGTAAGACAACCCTTTGTTTACTTTTTATGTATAGAGCGGACTATCCCTCTACGTCGCGAAGTGTACGCGGTATTGCTCCTACAACAATAAAGTGTTACTTGCTTTGCTTGGCCAGTTGCCTTATTCGCCCGAACCCGACGTACACGTGCATGGAACGACTGTGTACGGCTGGAGCCGGAGCTGGTCTTCAAAATCAGCCATACATAGAGCATAACAACCCTTCAATGTGCAGGCGGAGGGAGCTGTAGCTCTTGATTGCACATCGGCTCACCGTGCTGAGCTCGAAAGACGTAGGCGGACGAGGACCTTGAAGATGGGCTCGTGGGTAGCAGCAAATGTCGGAACCGCTGTCGACGAGGAACTGCTGCTTTGTAATTTGGTCAGTGACGAAGAAGCAACAGCCTACAGGTTGGCAGCTTGCAGCCGTCTCTACGAGCTGCCATGGTGTTTCCCTCATGTCCAGCGGAGAAGGGTGGTAGACATTGCCGGGCTCTGTCCCCGTCGCGCCGATGGTAGTAACACCGGCCATTGTTATCAGGCTGCTGCGGCGAAGTGTTGTTAAGGTCACGGCTTTGCGAGTGGCAGCGTTGGTGCATCGGAAGACGTTCATCCAGGCGTCGATGAATGGAGGCAAGCTGTCAATCGATATCGTCGATACAACACGCAGGCTCCATGGTATTCTGCGGTGCGGCGACAGCCTTGATGGTGGGAGGCAACTGTGGCGAGGAGACCTCGATGACGCTACCAGCGATGTCAGCAAGTTGGTCGAGAGGTAACTTAACCTGTGACTGCAGAATTGCCTGGGTGTGTGGCGGGAGTCGTTGGAGCCAAAGCGCTCGCAGGAAGGAATTCTGGATTTCCATGTTGCCTGCGAGAATGCGCATGTGGTGCAGGAACTGAGGTTTGCGCTCAGCACGTTCCGCTGACTGGAGTTGTCACCTTCCGGTCTTCCGAGATTGACAGGCAGCAGATGAGTTCGGTTTTCAGGTGTTCGTAAAGGTTGGGCGTTGGTGGGTTGGCAAGAATATCCCGAACTTCGCTGGCATGGCGGGCGTCCAGGTGGGCGACGACGTAATCGTAGCGGGTCCGGTCTTTTGTGATACATGCCAGGGAGAACTGGGCCTCGACTTGGGTGAACCATACCTCAGGCGAGTCTGCCCAGAATGGCGGAAGCTTGACAGCGCAACACCCAGTTCTGTGATGGCCACAGTAGTTGCAATGCATGCGACGACAGTGACCGCAGGAACGGAGCTTTCGTGGGCGTGCCTGAGCAGAGTAGGCCGAAATCGTCGGGCGAATACGGTTCACTCGGCTTGCACTGCTGCTGTGCCAGAAGTTTCCGCTCTTGGTCCTGGAGCACCTGTTGCTAGGCTTGCAACTGCTGTTCGAGTTCTTGCACTTGCTGGCGGAGAGCGGTAAGGGCTTCTGGGTCGGCCATGGCAGTGCGGTCTGTTCAGGTTCCCGGGTAAGATGTGGGATGTCGAGTCTACGGAAGGACGAATTCCACATTAGAACATAACAACTGGTTTATTCAGTTAGCAGTTGCTGCAGATGAGCATACCGTGGCTACGCTCTTCCAGGCAGCGAAAGGTAAGATCACCTATCAAGCTTGGCAGCTTGGTTTTGTGGCCACCACCAGTGACGTAAACTCTGGAGACACTGCAGTGGCGCTGTGGCTTGTCACAGTGCATGCATCCTGTAGACGTATCACGAAGGGCCGAATGATAGTGAGGCGGAGGCTGTGCGACATTTATGCACAGTGTGTTGCCACAGATGGAAGTCCGATAGATTTTGGTAGCGGTTTGTCAAACTCATTGTCATTGTGTTTTTCGTACTAGTAGAAGAGGCCTGTTTCATGATAGTCACAGTATAATGGTTCCTTCTGGTATACACGAGGTTCTCTTATCGTTTTGTTTGGTCATGTCTACACTTGAGATTAGTGCTGTTAATAAGGTATTGCGCACTTTTGTGGCTCAGTGGTGTGTGTGCCTACATACAGGCTTGTTGGTCTCGTGAAATAAACAGTTCGAAGTCTGCGGTCTTTCCTGTCTCTGTTCCTTGCTTCCTTGCTACTCGTGCAGTATGATACCCATTCATTCAGTGGCACCGCGACAGCGGAGAAAACATGCACAAAACATCTTGGCAGTTCAAGTTTAACAGAAAATGGACACGCGAGTGGGAAAAAAATTTTGAAGGTTCACTCCAGCAATACTAAGGGAAGGCCAAGCCTCGAAGTAAGCTAAGCAATGGCACACCTGTGTTCAGCAAAGATGTGGACACTGCGATGCTTGAGTGCTTTGAGTACGCAAAGTGTGCAGGACGCACCGTGAGCCTTTCTGAAGAGGCTGTCACAATAGCCAGTAGCTTGCAGTTGGGAAATTTCGTGGCTTCCACCCATTATATCAATAGGCAGAAGCAGGGGTTCGGCTTTGCAATGCGCCACACAAAAAACAAGTCAGAAGACCCCCTGAGAGGATTTTGGAAGCAGCAAGGGCCTTTCAACCTTTCGCAAACTCCCTTCGATGGTGCAATGACTACGCATTGTACATTGTGAATATGGATCAGACTGTGGTCCGAGTGGGCAATCCAGCCAGCAGAATGAACAATGTGGTCAGCGAAAGCACCATGAGGATCACCAACACTGTATGCACCCGGCAAGGCTTCACCACCTTGCAGCATGTGCCAGCAGCCACAAGCTACCAGCTTCAGGGACATTCAAAGAACAGAGCAGGAAAATTTCTGCCAGGGTTTTCGCGAGGCTTCGCATACCAGGTGAGAATAATTTTATTGATATCTTATGGGGCATTGGTTCCCAATGTCGCTGATTTCCATAACGCTGACTTTCTTTTTTATTCCATAGCAAATGTACAGCTCACTACCACGAAGAATGGGTGAATGACATCAAAAAAGATGCAGGAGTGGATATCAGGAGTTTGGGGCCGAAATGAAGATGATGTACGGCATTTAGTGGTACTGGACCAGGCGCCCATCCACATAACTCAAGCAGTGAAAAATGCTTTTGAGGAGTGCAACACCGACATGCTGTACGTGCCTGTGGGGTGAGCTGAGCATCCTGCAGCCGCCTGACATATACTGGAATGAGCCTTTTAAGTCCACCCTGTGGCATTTGTGGGAGAAGTGCATGCGCCAGGGCAGAATACACACTGAGAGAAAACTTAAAGAAGCCGTCACAGCAGCGTGTGCTCGATTTTGTTGTCCAGGCGTGGGCGTTGTACCTGAGGAGACAGTGGCACGCTCCTTGAGACGTTGCGGCATTAGCAACACACTGGATGGATCAGAGCAGGGCAAGCTGCATATCAGAGTAGTGAGATATTGGAGCCATGGTGCCAGAAGATCGGGATGGACTTCAAGTGGAATGCTGCGAACTTTTGTTTGTGACAGACTTGGAGGAGTCTTTTCAATGGTTTCGAAAGTGACGAGTAATCATCCTTTCACCTAATAAAGTTCATGTCGCCAGATAGAAGTAACATTTTCAGTTTGTATGCGCCCTGTTTATTTTCCTGGTGGGAAAGCTTTATCGCCGCCATCTTGAATTTTAGGATAGTGACCCCCCCCCCCCCCCCTTTACACTTTTTGCCATTGATTTCAACTTGCTAGCAGAGGGGAAAGGCTTGCTCGGAATTTTGTGATATATTAAATGCCGGGATACCACATCATGCGTGATCCTCGTGTAATACACTACTTATTCTTCTTTGACAATTTAAGGGCCTAAGAGTCAGCGTTCATTTGTGAAGTGGATACTTTCTCCATACTTGTGCCAAAACGGCACAATAAGAGGACGTCTTAAGCCCAATGCGGGGCTCATTGCAGAACCACTACGTGGCAGTCACGCTGTTCTATCCAATAAACAAGTACATCGTGACGTAATCCATGTCTCAGATTGTTATGTTTGTCTACCACTGTCATAAAACACGTACATACAGTGCACTTGTCCTTTTTGCATGGATACAGTGCACTTGAGCTGAAGTGCTGTAGCTGCGTGCCGTGGAGAATTTGGATAAGCGTAGACAAAGACGTGCTGCTCGATCAGGAGTGTGCCGCTGTTAGTACAGGTTTTGTTCAATTGATATGGTGACACATTGGTGGAGGTGCTGGGTACCATCCCGGTATGCATTAATTTGACAAGGTGCTTCAAACTAACATCACCATTTGTAATCCAAACTAGATGAGAAGCTCAGGGGAAGATGGATGCTTGAATCGATGAAAAGATCGCGAAATATGATTTAGAACAGGGATTGTTGCAGGAACCATTTGTACAATACCAGAGGAGAACCAGTCACATCGTCACAGCCACCACTTATGAAGGCTACCTCCTGATTGCAGGCTCATTGCCGATCCAGCTTTCACGGACATTGGCGTTTAGTTTGTGCGAATTCCACCACGTGCGGCATAACCTTTATCTTTTCGAATCTCACGTGAAGCTGAGCTACGTCAGAAGTCCGTCGGCACCAGTCACAGTACTGCAGTTCTTGGAGGCGGCGCAGGCTGGTATCAGTAGAGGCATGATGAGCGTGTGCGAGAACATGAGCAGATCACGAGATGCTCGCTCAGGAGCGCGTCGGGATACGATGCATATCCGACATGGCACCGAGGCCACGCTCTCAGCAGGTGGTTGTGCCTAACTGGAATCTGCGCGGCACCGTGACTACTGGTCGGTAGATGGTTGGTCCCCGCCACACTACAGTTCCAGCTGCTTGCCCTGGGCCGCTCGCATGTCCACCACGGAACAGCCAGCACGGTCCTAGGACACCCTGTTCAGCCACAGAGGAACACCCAGTACGTCCCGGCTGATCTGATTGCACCAGCTCGGTGTGTCTGTTCTCCTGACTCGACGGGCCGCTCTCAGTCACTGGCAACGCTCGATCAGCCGCCGGCGTACTCCAAGCCTAGGCGCTTCACGTTCCGCGTGCACACGCACGCGCTCTTCGCCTTCTTCACATCCACTTTCTTTTGCTACAAAGAGCCTCTTACTACAATTTCCCCCCAACTTCAGTACGTTGTACGCACAAAAACATTAAAGTCCCCAATAGAACACACCAGTTAAAAGACAATGCAAAGGTTCACAAGTTAAGGACGAACACTGTACTAACATCAAAACATGATAAAAAAAAATCACAGCATATCCACGGAGTGAATGATGATGAGTGGGCACAGCTCAGGAGGTTCATCGTAGATCGTGCCGAGTTTCGGATTAATTTAGTTAACACGCACGCTACAAATCCTTATGGTTCAACTACGCACAAGTGAAATCTCCCACCGGCACTTCATTGCAAGTCAAGATCCAGTGCCTATATATATATATATATATATATATATATATATATATATATATATATATATATATATATATATATATATATGGGTGGCCGGTGAACGGTTCTCCAGCGCGAGCAGTCAGTATTTTTCAATCAAACTCGCTAGAAGACGCTGCCTGCGCCAACGTTGTCTCTCGTGGGTGAGGGCGCGTTCTCCTTCTTTGCAAGCTGGTAGAGCGTTCATCGAAGAAAGAGCGTTTCCATAGTCAACGCGTGCCTTTCTCTCTCTCTCTCTCACAAGACAGCAGATGGAAGAGTGAGAGAGCTCGCGCGCCGGGAGCGCGAGCCTCCCGGCGCGCGAGCTCTCGAGCGTGAGCCTCCCGGCGGTGCGAGGTGGCTACATACATACATACATACTACTACTACTACAGAGGAGGGAACGACCCACACCATAAGGAGCTTCGCCCCTAAAAGTGTGTGTACAATGCTACCAAGTCACTGCTCAAAGCAGCATTTATAGTCAGTACCACCATTGTTCAAAATATCCGTAAGTATACATCACGAGAGACTTCGTGCTTAGTCTAAAGAGAGTTAAATCATCCATAGTTGCAAGACCATGCACTAAAGAATGTCCTTGAAACATTCCAAAACACTCGTTATCCATGTTCGATCCACAAGGAAAAGTCCAACAAAGAGCCCAGACATCAAAACATAGTGAGAGCGTCCGGTTATAATGCTGTGATTCCCAGCTGCTCACGCTAGATCTTCCCCTTTCAGTCTCAGTTGACTGTAACCTTCTTGTGCTCTCCTGAAGCCGAAGCTTCAGCTGCAGGATCTTCAGTTTCTGCTCTTGCACTTTCTGCTGCTGTTCTGCATTTTCTCTCATGAATTCGCGTTCTTTAGCACGTTCTTCGTGAGCTTGAGCACATTCTTGCTCTATCCACTCTCGCACCATTCTCCAACCCTAACTGTCGGCCAAGTTCGATAAGCTTTTCCTTCTGCATGACTCAGGCTGTGTCCGAGTAATGGCTTGTGGCAGGCCCGCCAGTTGTGGTGGTTCTTGGGCCCTCAGACACAGACAGCCAAATCGACAAGGAAAACATTTATCGACAGCATGAGGAGACAACTACACACAATTCCAATGGCCAAACAAACAACACAAACAACGCACTCTGAACCCTACGTTCACGCGAGTAACCCGCTTGTCCTGCCCGACGCGACGTCAGAAGTCTGCCGGCACCACTCACAGTACCGTGGTTCTTGGAGGCAGCGCACGCTGGTATCAGCAGAGGCACGATGAGCGTGTGCGAGCACACGAGCAGATCCCAAGGTGCTCAATCAGGAGTGCGTCGGGGTACGATGCATATCTGATGTGACACCGAGGCCACACCCTCAATAAACAATTGTGCCATACGGCAACGCGGCACCGTGGCCACGCTCTCAGCAGGTGGTTGTGCCTGACTGGAATCTGCGTGGCACCGTGACCACTGGTCGGTAGATGGTTGGTCCCGGCCACACCATAGTTCCAGCTGCTCGCCCTGGGCCGCTTGCTCATCCACCACGGAACAGCCAGCATGGTCCAAGACACCCATTCACCACAGGGGAACACCCAGTACGTCCCGGCTGGTCTGATCGCACCAGCTCGGTGCGTCTGTTCTCCTGAGTCGACGGGCCGCTCTCGGTCGCTGGCAACGCTTGATCAGCCGTCGGCATTCTCCAGGCCCACGCGTTTCACGTCCCGCGTGCCCACGTGCATGCTCTTCACCTTCTTCACATCCACTTTCTTTTGCTAAAAACAGCCTCTTACTACAGTCACCTAAAATAAAAAGAAAAGGGAAAAGATCTCGGTTCGCTGCCATTCGTCGTTTGCGGCGATAAAGTTTGGCAATCCGTCATGATAAGGCAGCTGCAGTCATTGCCCGATTCTTTGGCAGGTTCATTTTTACTCGTCAATAAAAAAAAAAAAAGGAATAGAAAATGTGACTCGTTTCATCAGAGATTTGATAGGGCAGCAAACTGTATTTTGTTATTAATTTTTTTTGCCCTGTCAAAAGACTTGGCCAATGATAGACCTTGAAGCTGCTGCTGTATACCGCGTGTTTCAGCTAACAGAGCAGCAATGCAGCCAGTTTGTGTCAAGAGCGTCGACAGTTGGGCCAGTTGGTGCATGATTTCTGAAGAAAACCAGCTGAACACACAAGGACACAGAAAAAGAAGGTGCACAGGACGATGCTGGACTAACAACTGAAATTTTATTTCGGAAAACCGACATATAAAACCTTTCCAATCGCCCGCACCTGCGCGAGAGTCATTAACAGCAAAAAAAAATAGATATGCTGGCGCATTACACGGCACTACCAGATAGCAGGCGACAAACACGTATCTCAGAACTACACCACACATGGAATGCCAGACCCCAGAAAACATTGTTCCTTTCTGCTGAGACTTACTGATGTGGCACTTACACACGTGTCTTCATTTTTGACAATATGGAATGCTTCTAAAACTTCCCTAGCCGTCTTGCTCTTCCCCCTGCCCAAAATGCTGACTCGGTCAAACCAAGGGGTGCAACCACATTCCCTTACATGTCGCGGCAAGTGCGCGCCGTCACGAGACGAGAGCGAGGCTTGGTGTTCTTTCATGCGAGTATTAATACATCACCCTGTTTGGCCGATGTATTTGTTGCCACATGAAAAGGGAATACAATACACAACCTTGGGTACACAAGGTCCGTCAAGGACAAGGACCACAACGGTCCGTCATCTGTCCATTCTCGCTAATGCGTCTACATAAGCTAGATAATTTTCGAGGGGCTGAAAAAACTACGCGCACATCAAATCTGTTTGCCATCTTCTTTAGGTTGTGCGATAGCCCGTGTACATATGGAATCACTTCCACCTTCTTATTCACCACCTTTCTAGTTGTGTCATTGCCCCTCCAAAACGCCCTTTCTTTCACTAATAATGATTCAGCAACAGCCTTCGTCAAGTGCACCGGAAAACCGGCAGCAACCAGTCTGTCCAACTTGCATCTAGAAACTTGACATAATTCCGTGGTGGCAGCTTTTTTGTAAGGCATTCTTTAAGCACAAGGTAGTTATGCCTCTTTTTATGAGCTTGGAGCAGTTTGTGTCCTCGAGGGGAGGGCTCCTTCAGGTGGTGGTTCCACAGCTACCATCTTGAGAGAGTTTAAAGGGACTGTCTACTGCTTGGAAAATTTTTTTTAAGATTGTGGTAAAAATGGACAGATCGTGCGTCACATTTACGACAATGAGCACGCTTTCACCACACAAGAAAGGAACTATGTTTTTAATTTTGCTCTGAAAGTGGTCCCTGTGAGACACCTTGTTATAGCGTGCAAGAGGTCCTTTTTTTTTTTTTTTGCTGCTTTCGGGGTGGTGCAGGTGGCACGGCCTTTGAATTTCGTCTGCCTGCACAGGTGCACAGGCATGCGGCGCTGCATGTCCGAGGCCTCTCCTCCTCCTCGTCGCCTCTGTAATGTCGACCTTGGAACCAGTTCCTGATGAGAAGAAGCCTCCCGCACCCAAAAGGGTTGCCAGCGAGACGACACATGTGAACTGAAACTGTTGCTGCCCGTGTCTGCACATGTAAAAAGGGGCAACTTCGTAGATAAAAAATTGTGTTTTAACAATGTCTACCGAGTTTCTGGAGAAATCACTGCGTGCTGGGACACTACGAAAGGTGTGCTTTCTATTGAGCCAAAAAACGGGAGAGCGATGAATGACGGTAGATAGTCCCTTTAAAATTTTTCCACCACGCAATGCTACTCAGTCAGGGCAGCTAAGGCAGCGGAGAATGGAGAAAACTCCGGACCGGCTCTGGGTGAGGAGCAGACACGGGTCCTGCTGGTTACTGTACCGCATATTTCTTTTGCTGTCATATATTTTGCAAAGTGCCTAGACTTATGTTACACTGTGACGTACCCATGTCAGTGCCGCACACTGTGAGTTGTACCACAGTGGCCCAGCTCTGCTTTTGATTCTAACCTATGCATGGTTCTCATTTTACTCACCTCCACTGGAAATAAGCAACCAGACAAAGTTTTCATTACCATTTGTTCAAGTAACAGAGCTCTGCTGTTGCACTATGCGAGGGTTGTTTGATAAGTATGGTAAAAAGCAACCAAAGATACCATGTTTGCAAAAAACAATACTATATTTTTCAACATGGTCCCTTTGCAGCTCCACACACTTCTTCCAGCGGTGCTCCAATTTTTCTTTAACCCCTCAGAAAAAAAAAAAAAAAGTATGGCTCAAGACCATTGAAGTACTCATTCATGAATGAGATAACCTCTTCATCTCAACAAAATTTTCTTCCACCCAATGGATTCTTCAGGTTAGGAACAAGAAAAAAAGTCGCTTAGGGCCAAATCTGGAAAATAAGGTGGATAAGGCGCGCCCTTCTACAACCTCAGAGCTTAACTTGCGCAATCTGGCCATTGCAACAAGCAATGTTCGGGGCTGAGCAGTGTCTTGATGAAAGAGGAGTCTTTTGCATGCTAACCCAGGTAGTCGAGCGCATAACTGTTCCTTCAGTTGATCCAGGAGTGTTGCATAGTATGGTCCAGTATGGTCCAGTTGTCCAATTGCTATTTTTAAAATAGTCTATAAAGATTATTCCTTTGAATCCCAAAAGACAGTCACCATCACCTTTCTGGCTAACAGTCTTTGCCATTCTTTGAAACACCTTCATCAGGCCCAGTCCACTGCTTCGGACTGGGCCTCATGGAGTGTAGTGCAGTGATGTATCCATGTCTCATCAACTGTCACAAACAGACGCCATAATTCCTGTGGACTGCAATCAAGCACCGACAAGCACTGCTTCAAGATGTCTCCACTCATGCGCATCTGGTCAGTCACCAACAGTTGCGGCCCCCGACGTGCACGGACTTTCTTCATCTGTAATTTCTCATGAACAGTACTGCGAACTCTCTCTGAAGCCTACAACTTCAGCTATCCCATGTACCTTCACTCGGCGGCCTTCCATGATGATTCCATAAATTTTCAATCACTTCTGGTATGGTGACCTCGACTAAACTCTCAGGACGTGCTTTATCTTGCATCGAAAAGTACGGCCACATTTCAATTAATTTATCCAGTAGTAAATAGTCTTCAGTGGCGGTCAGCTCGGCTTTAATATGGACAGCCGCCCAGTGTTTCAATTGAAAATCTCTGATGAAAGCTCGAAATTTGTTTTTTCCATTTTGGCAGGAATCACAATACAGATCAGTGGCAATGGCTCTCAGAAGTTTAATGGCTCTCAGAAGTTCACGATGAAGTTAATCACCCTGTTTGCCAACCAAAGCTAATTATAGATTACAACAGGATGGACTTTGCAGCAATTAACCGCGAACTTAGTGTGTTTCTCGACGACTACATGCTAAACTTTGAAGCACACTCTGTGGAAACTAACTGGAATATTTAAAAAAAATAAAGCTGCAAGTTTGGCTGACAGATACATCCCACTGCGAGCTATTTCAGGCAAATACTGGTCTCCGTGGTTCTCAACACTTCGTTAAATCGCCTGCTGAACAGCAAGAAACGTGCTTTTAAAAAAACCAAACAGAGTAATGAACCAAGTCAATCGTGCACTTATCTCGAATGTGCCACGCAGTATAAGGAAGCAGTTGAGAAAGCCAAGGAAACATTTTATTAAAAGACCTTTCCCTTGTTACTTGTGACAAACGCGAAAAAGTTTTGGAATGTCACAGGTGTAGCTGAACGGGTTCCGAATGTTGTTCGGCACTCAATTATGTATTTGCTCAGACCTTTTTATCATCACCTGTTTCCTTTCCCTACAGTATTGAACATAACTTCCCCATTATGGACCCTGTTATTATTGACTTTAATGGTGTACAGAAACTAATTCGTGGTTTGAGCTTGTCTTCGCCTTGCGGAGTGGACGGCACCACTCCAAAGTTTTTGAAAAGTACCGATGTTTATTGTTCTGTCTTTTTGTCAAAACTGTTTTCCCAATCCTTGGATTCTTGTTCTTTACCACATGATTAGAAGGTGGGCAAGGTGGTACCATTATTGAAATCTGGAGATGCTCAATCCCCTTTGCACTACCGACCAATATCTCTCACCAGTGTACCTTGTAAGCTTGTAGAACATATAATTTATTCGCATCTCGTAGCCTTTCTAGATACAAATTCACTCTTCTCTCCTTATCAACGTGGCTTCTGTAAAAACTTTTCTTGTGAGACACAACTAGTTTTTTTTACACATGACCTTCTTGCGGCTTTAGATAGCAAATTATTCATTGATTGTATATTTTTGGATTTTTCTAAAGCTTTCGATCTTGTATCCCACCAGTTACTCAGTTTTAAGTTAACTAAATAAAGCAATGACAGCAATATATTGAGGTGGACTGAATACTTCCTCGCTAACCAAACTCAGTTTGTCACCGCCAACAACAATAATGCACCAGAGTGCCCTGTTACCCCTGGTGTGCCTCAGGGCTCAGTTTTGGGCCCCCTTCTTTTTTCTTGTTTATATGAATGACCTACCCAATACGATTCATTCATCAATTAAATTATTTGCTGATGACTGTGTTATTTATAGAAATGTTTCCACTATTACTAACGTCAATATTCTGCAACAAGATCTTAATGAAGTTTCTTCCTGGTGCACAAGATGGAACATGCGACTAAACGCTAACGAATGTAAGGTGACTTGAGCTTCTCATAACTCTAGTTCTGTTGATGTTCCCGAGTACGTAATTAACCATAGGGCTTTGGAAAGTGTTTCATGTTATAAGTATCTTGGTGTAAAATTTACCTCAGACCTTTCATGGCGCACTCACGTCACAATGCCACTCGCTCTTGGCTATCTACGAAGAAACTTTTCGAGGGCACCTTCTACTCTAAAGCTCGGCTTGTATAAAACACTTGTTCGTCCGAAGCTCGGGTATGCTAGCGCGGTTTGGGATCCCGGCACTAGCACTCTCATTCAAACCATAGAATCAGTCCAAAATCGCAGTGCATGTTTCATTCTTTCAGACTATGCACGCACATCTAGCGTATCATCCAAGAAAGCAGATTTGTGCCTTCCACTTATTTGTACACGCAGAGAAGTGTCTCGCCTCGTTCTTTTTTATAAAATTTTCCACAATCCACAATTAAAACATGATCTGCTTTCGAAACCACACTACATATCTCACAGGTGTGACCATCCGCACAAAGTACACATTCCTGTTTCACGTACAAAATTTTTTCACGATTCTTTTATTCCCATTACCTCGAATGATTAGAACCACCTGGCCACCTCCATTGCCCAACTGACCAATGCCGCTGCTTTTAAGGTTGCTGTTGAAAGCATTGAATACTCTTAGCAGCTCCGTTTTGTAATTTTTGTATTCTCTTCATTTTGTACATATTGTACCCATTCCTTTCTGTAATGCCTTCGGGCCCTGAAGGTACTGAAATAAATAAATAATGAAACTGTTGGTGCAAGCATAAGCAACTTCTGCCACCTAGAAGAAAACGGAGTCACAGCACTCTGTCTCGTATTTTTACCATACTTATCAAACGACCCTCGTACTTTCGTAATAATGGTGCCATTGTGAAGCAAACGTGCAGCTGAGAGAGGCAATTTTCTACAAGCCATTGCATTGCATCGTCACAACTTGACTTCATAAATAATTGAGCACTCGATTCAATTTAGAAATTTTACTCACACATCATGGAAGTCTTCCAGGGTAGTTGAAGGAGTGAACACGTCAAGGAGGCCTATCACCTGCAAGCATGCAAGTATTTAGGGCACAGAAACAACGGCTCCCAATAGGAGCACGGTCAGCAATGTATTTCTGTACTGCCAGTACACTGTTTAAGGCTACCACCATTTCTTGATTCAGATTGTTGTAGCCTTGACAGTGTCATCTCTGTGTTTCCAGCATGCTGCGAGATCATTCCAGTGGTGCTCACCAAAAACGCCTGACTCAAGACTGACAAGTTGGTTATAGTAGCACGAAAACAAATGAAAACAAAAAAGAGGGGAAGTGGGCAAGGACAGCCACCACTATTATACTCGGTTACAGGTCAAGAAAAAAGCGGCACCTCCTCATCAAAGAAGCCCTCCAGCCAATATTGCCACTCTGTCAATGTGACGTCAAGGCAGAACGCCTCCGCACTGTGCTCTGATTTCTCTCTCGAGTGTGGTGTGGAGCTGTTCTACCGTGACATCACACTGACAGAGCGGCACCATTGGCTAAAGGGGGGTCCTTAGACAAGGAGACGCCGCTTTTTTTCTTGACCTGTACCCGAGTATAATGTGGTATTACGAACGCGCGGTTATGCGAAAAACACCAACTGATGTGTGTGTCACTCTAATGCGCACAGCAACACATCATCACAAGGATACTGGGAGAGACAGTGCAGTGTCCATGAAAAGAGGCATGCAAAACATGTTGATGCAACACTAATAAGAAGGCAAGCAGTGCTTTCTTCTGCAATGCTTCCAAATCTGCTCAGCTCTCACTTTCGGAAGGATTTCCGTCTCCTGGAATTGGAGCTCGCAACCAAGCACTCAACTAAATGTGCATGCACCTTTTCTCTAGTAAGGTTCATCTCTTAAGGGTGATACGTTTCCCAGCTCATCACTTGCCACAAAAGCTTTTCAATTTCATTCATTATGAGCAAAGTTCACGACAGGTTCGACATATACCATCACATTCTTTGACGATGTGGTGCTGTTGCACACTGGGCCAACTTTGATCATACGACAGGGGACATGGTACAGCACCCGCAACCACGCCTCGCTACTTGCACATTTTGTCAAGCTTTGTGCTGGTGTTTATCTATGCTGAGCGTTGTATGTAACCACATCCGAAAGCATGGTGAAACAGTAGCTCTGCAACACTATTTTTCTTCAGCTTTCTCTGTGAAAACTCGTTTGCCATGTAACCGAGTCATGAAAGCTTTTCAACTAAAACAGCCTCTGATGCTCGTCCTAAAGCATCGGACCTCAAAAATTGCCTAACTACTGTTAATGCCTATGTGAAAGTGCTGTGGAACAGCGCACCTGAGACCTACTTAACATGCAGGTGACCTGAAAGTCGGGCGTGCCCCCCCGGGAGCCATTTGCCAGCTGACCATAACTGATGGAGTTTTATCACACGTGAAAACAAGGCGCACCCCATACTTGAGGACCACCCGGAGTTCTCCAACGTGCATCAAAGTGCACACTGGTATTCTCAACATTTTGCCTCCCCCGAAATGCAACTGCAATGGCCATCATTCGGGAAGTGATGGTGAGGAGGGAAAGGGAGAGGAGGAAGATTGGAGTGGGAGAGGAGGTGAGAGTACAGCATTGTGTATCAAAGAGCGGGAAATGGAAGCATGAGTGAGGAGGAAGGAGGTGAGAGGGTGGAGCATAGCATAGACTAGTACAGTACACAGTAGAACCTCGTTCATACGTTTTTGAAAAATAATGCGACTCTGAACGTATTATCCAGGAAAACGTATGACCTAAACACATGAAAAAATCATGCAGTTTCGCCGGAAAAGCATGCATTGATATAAATATTACAGTATTTTACAATATCACGTGATTGAAGCAATAAAATGTCACGAAACAGCAATAAACGTCCGATTATACAGCTACTGAAGCGTGTTAAAACGCGCCCGAATGCACGGCCGTGACGGCGAGCGCTAGCCGTCAGCACTGACAGCATCGGGAACGGAACACACTCGTGTTGTGTCTTGCTTCAGTGTTTAAACTACTCCGCATATTCAGGCAAATTATTTAACATTTAACAAAATGCGCGCGTTCACATTGTCATTTTCTTGGCCTGCCCAAACCACGCGCGCGGCCATCAATACACGGCGTGGACGCACAGGCCACGTTGTGCCCAACGGCACGCACTCTGGTACATAAGTCTCGCGTACCAAGAGCACCTAGACTTCCCTCAACAGGTCACATGAACGGGCATATCACGTGCGTCGCATGGCCCAAGCCAACGTCGCTGAGCAAGCGCATCGCATGCATGTTGACCGTCAGACCTAGCAGCTTAGTCTCTATACTCCATCTCACAGTTATCTTGCAGCACTGCCAAAGCTACGAGGAGTACACAGGCAGTACTCTTGCGCACCATATAATATAGTTCCGGGCATAACTATTTCATTATTAATCATATACAAGGGTTGCAACTTGGGCTTGTTGGTGAATCATGATGAACTGAAGCGTTGCGCACAAGAACGAGGACACAAGAAACACAAAATGACAAACGAAGCGCAAAACTAACAACACTTTATTTGCGGGGAATGTGACCTCATTTATACCACAGCGGAACACATATTGTGCATTACAAGGCAAAACAAGATGTTACATCACACGTGTAGTGCCACCCAGATATGCCATTTCATTAGGTGATAATGAGATGGAAGGCATGCTGATGCATTTGTCTTTAAGGCACGAGATCTTGTGGGCTTCAATCATTAGGCGCACTGTTTCATTCCTGTTTCTGGCAATTACAGTGGCACGTTTAAATTCAGGTTTGCACGCACATTCCTCACGGCCAGCCACCCCGTCTTGCTTTTCACGTTGTACGCATGTTCACGGAGGCGATCGTTAATACAGCGAGCTGTCTGACCAATGTACACGCGGTCCCACGTCAGCGGAATACTATAGACAACCCCTTTAACACATTGTACATAATTATTGAACGATGTGCACACGGTCACATGTCAGCGGAATACTATAGACAACCCCTTTAACGCATTGTACATATAATGTGTTAAAGGGGTTGTCTATAGTGTTCCACTAACATGTCACTGCGTGTCCATCGGTCATACACAGTGTTGTACGGAACGTTGTTCCAAGCAACGATGTTCCTGGAACGAGTTCTTTTTGGGAGGAACGAAGGAACGCCATCGTTCCATTTAGGATTGGTGGAGCTGTAACGGGAACGCGTTACATTTACGAAGGAACGGCAAAGGGAACGGCGTTCCTTCCATACACGTTCCACTCCACGATGATCGCACATACGCAGCACATCATGCAGGGCGGACAGGCTGGGCTACAACAAGCCCTCCCTGGAGTCCCCATTTTCCTGCCACCACTATCACTCCCTCATAGAAAATCACTCACGAAAACGCTATTCTATTTCAGTTTCAATGATTCGACGAAGGTGAGGCTTCCCTATTGTGTGAGGAATATGACAAGTATATGACAAATACTTTAAAGCGATGAGAACTAAGTAACAACAATATATCCAGAACTGCCGATTAGTTTATTAAAATGTGACAAGGGCTACCAGTTTTGAGCAAAATCGTTTAGGACCGGGAATGCTGATGACATCGGCGTATCTTGTATGAGTATTTGCTCGCAATGCCATGGGTCAGGTACGAACCTTTATATGCTATCTTAAATCAAAGGGTCTATCACTAGCTCTCAGTGTCAGATGCACTGCTGTTACATACATTGGTGCATATGAGTAACTCCCTATTTGTATATTGGAGCTGCAGTATCCTGGCTACGTATCTGAAGCCTGAAGAGGAAAGTGCCATACGTGTCGCAAAAATATATGCCTAGGAGCATTTCGTTGGATATTTTTCTGTCTCCATATAATATGCCAACGGTGACGTTGAAATTCTGGCAATATGCATAGGTCGACGGGAGATTTAATACGTTCACTTTATTTTACCTCGTGATTATTTTCAATTTTAGAAATCAAATGTAACGTTAATGTAACGACACGTACCTATTTTCGAAGTGTAACTGGAACACGTTCCTTGTAACGGAAATTATGGCGTAGTTGGTAGTTCCCTAATTGGCAAAATATAAGAGTTATGGATTAGGGGATACCCACCACCTCTAATTGCACTACTTTCCTCAAGCGTTTAAAATAGCCTCTAAGAAGGTCACTCCTCCAGATTAAGCTGTCACTGCCCTGCGGTTCCGCGCAGGCCTGGCTCTTTTTTGTGTGTGCTTTGTATGGCACACACATCATAATTGCGTTGCCTTGTTGAAGCACAGCATACAGCTGCATTTGTGTGTTTTAATTTCATAAAGGGGTTGCAGCAATGCAAGCATTGTATAATGGCAGTGAATTCGTTTATCTTTTTTTTTCTGTGATGTGTAATAGATGCATGTACACCTTGTGTCCTATGGATTGTTGTGAGCATTTCAGTTGTGTGCGCAAACCACATCTTTACTGCTTTGCGATATTGTACAGAGCCCCGTGCAGCCAAGATATTTTTTTAGACTGGGATGGTTGCTTTCCCATTTGTTTCAAGTTGCCTAGTTCACTTTCGGATTCAATGTTTGTGTTGCCTCTTTGTTATGTTAAGATCCTCAGAATAAATTGATTGTATGGGCACATGCTAGACTGAACCGTTTATTCCGTGAATAGATACTATCCATAGCTATTATTTGGCCTCTTGAGTGTTATTCACCTCCTCCTGTACCACCAAGGGTTGCGTACCTATTCAAGCAATTTTTTTTCAAGGAGAGAGGTTCTCCCAGACTACTTTGAAGATGCAACAAACTACAGGTCAGCTTGCTGCTTATGTGTTCAGTTTGATGAATTAAAATTGCTGGTTTATAACTGAGCTGAAATCTACTGCGTGTTTTACGGTGCTTATTACAGTGGACACATTTTAGCGCACCATCTGTTTCGTCAGGCCCTCTGCCCCTTCGATAGAAGGTTACTCTTCTTTTTTTCTTTGAGCAGAGCATATAAATGAAACTCTCACAAAAGATAGTTTTGAAGCTCGCGACAGCATCCCACCCGAACGCACCTCCGTGAAATGCGCGTGCTTCGCCCATCCGCTTGGAAAATCGGCAACATTGCAAGAGTCACGCGGCGGCCGCTGCACTGCCCCTTCTAGGTCACTGTAGCTCTGTTGCACTCTTTGCCTCCATGGATTTCGACATTACTTTTACGCGTGCACAGGAGGTATGCTTTACTCTAAAGGCGACGTCATCACTTTTATAATCATCAGTAAACAAATCCAGCTGTTCGCAATACCGCCTGGCAAGCAGAACAGGCTTAGAATAAAAATCCTTAGCTGCATTTAGCTTTTGACAGAGTTCCTCCTTAATAAATACAGCAGCTCAGACCACTTATAACAGAACTACTTATAGTGCAGGACCAGCTATAATGCAGTCTTGTCTTGACCCTGTTTACCCTGCCACGGAGCTTCATGTATATGCATACCTCTTACTGTGCAGCCCCTGGAGATGAAAGACCGGCTATAATGCAGCAGCCGGGAAATCCCGCGGACAATTGAGGTAGCAAGCAGGCTTCAGAGAGGAAGTGTGCCAGCCAAGAAGAGCGCAACAAATTGCCATGAAGAAGGAAGAAGCACAGAACAAGTGAACAAGGAGCAGGGGGAGGAAGAAAAGGCCGCGGCGGCAGCAGGTCGCGTGTGTGCCCTGTGAGGATAGGATTGAAAGGATTGCCAAAGCGATGAAGAATGCTGCTAAAAACATTTGTCGGCTGCCAACGCTTCGTACCAAATGCGCATGCGCAATCACACAACATCCACATTACCGCTCTTTGTCTCCAGTTCTATTCCTTTTCTTTTCTTTTTTTTTTTTTCAAATTGTTTCACACACACTGCACTTGGTTCAGCCGGTGAGCGCGATTTCTTGTGCACCCGATCCATATTGTCAAGGACAAGCTTCCTATGAGACGTACCACACGCGACCCCGCCAGCTAGGCCTAACGCGCACTAGGCCTTTTCAGTGCTGGCTTTTTTTGTTTTTAATGGCACAACATACTCAATGCAATTTGTTCAAGTATAAACTGGGGATTCTTTTATTTAAGTATTGTAACGGTATGTTAACGGCCAGCGTTTTGGAAAAAACAGCTTTCTTTAACTCTAATCCTACTACGTTCACCTCGAACAACCATTTAGAGGTTGTTGAACTCTAATCCCACTAGGTTCACCTCAACCATTTTTGCAGCTATAAATTTCCGGAATTCAATACCACTCAGCACTAAACAATTGCCATTTGGAGCGCTTAAAAAAAAAAGAAATAGGTCACGGGATCGAATTCCAGCCGCGCCGGCTGCATTTCGATGGAGGCGAAATGTTGAGGCCCGTGTGCTGTGCAATGTCAGTGCACGTTAATGAACCCCAGGTTGTCAAAATTACCAGAGACCTCCACTACGGTGTCTCTCATAATCAGAGCTGGTTTTGGGACCTTATACCCCACAAATCAATCAGGAGCGTTTAGAAAAAGGAACTTGTTTATCTTATTTTACACTCATAAGTAATGGGTATTTCTATACCTGTGTTTCCTTACATTTAGGTTATTACCGTGTGTGCTATTGTTAGATTTATTACTCATGTAAGTCTGTGTTGTTTCTATAGCTATGTATATATTTACTTATCATTGTCTTGTAACCATTTTTACTGCCATTTTTATTGTGCATTTGTGCTGTTTTTTATAACTATGCATAATTACTCAACGCTGTTTAGTTGCCATTCTATGTCCTCATCAACATGTAATTTTCTGAATGGATGTCCCCTTTCAGTCTTGTGCTATGGGACCTTCTCCTGTATATTCTAACCCAATGCATTTATATTTTTGCAATGAATAAAGATTTGATCTGAAAAAAAAATGCAGACTTTAAAGGGGTCCTGAACCACCGCTCGGGCTTGGTTTAGAAAACGGCTGGGTGCGTGTTGAATGCCTCTCAGAAAGTCACAGCCGAAAGAATTTTTCAACACGGTTTGTTAGGAGCGAAGATATTGCAACCGGAAAACTTCCCTTTCCAGTCCTGTCTCAACTCTGCAGAATAGAGGGTACAGAGCTTCTTAGGGCGGTGTCGAAGGAAGTGCCCCGCCCACCGCTTTACGTCACCAGACTTCAGCGACGTGTCAAAGTGGCTGACGAAAAGCGCGCGACTACCGGGGACTGTTTCTTCGCAGCGCGCTTGTGGCCGCCTGCTCGCTTTGCGCATGGGCTCGGTCGCGTTCCCTCGCAATCACCGCATTCCTTTTTTTCGATCCTCCGAAGCTTTGTTTTCGTTCATCACATACGTTTAGGCTCGCAGGTGTGAGCGTTTACTTTGTCAGTGCGCTGCGTGTCGTCGATATTGCGCACAACGCGGCGTCAGGACAAACAGCGCAACTACCAACGCTGCTCCACCTTGTCCTGCATAACCCCAAGTTAGTTAATTGTTGATTAGTGGCTGTAGACGAGATAATCATGCTGTCGGGCTCGAACGTGACTACTACGACTCGAAAGGAAGACCTTCACAACTCGGACCTTGCCGACAGGTTAATGTGGAATAAGGTGCGTTGACATGCAGTAAGATGGATGGATTATTTTAATGTGTGAATACAGTAGTTCAATTTTAACAGTGAAGCTGTTTAAGCTATTGGTGAAACTGGGAAATCTGCCGAAAACTCCGCTAAGCTATGTAATGCTAGCATAACACTACCACGCTGTAGTAGAGACAAAGCTCCCTAGGACTAGCTAGGTAAGGCTAAGTCTCATTCAATGGAGCCTAATTAAGATTCCTAGGACTAGTTAGGTAAGGCTAAGTATAATTCAAAGGAGCCTAATTAGGAATAATTAATTGAAGCCTAGTTCAGACAGGACTAATCCAACTAAGCCAAACCAAGCCAAACTGGACTAATTCAACCTGAATTGAGCTATGACAAGTCACACCTAATTAAGTGGATACTAATGATCTATAATTAATTAAGCCGTGGTACTAATAAGTCATGTCTAATTAAGGTAAATCTAATTATGCAAAGCCTAATTTAGCTGATATGAACAAATCTAGTGTAAGCAAGCTCCTAATTAGACCGTGTTTAATTAAATAGTACTCATTAAATCACATATAGCTAGGTTATTACTAGTTAAATGAAGCCTAAGCTAGCACTTATTAATCGAAGGTAAATTATGCTAAGACTTCAAGGTCAAGTCTCATTAAGTTGAGACTATACATTTCAGGACTAATTAGGCTAACACTGATTAAATCAGGCCTATGTCATGTAGTATTCATCAAGCGATACCTAATTAAGATATGTCAAAGAACAGTGCAACTAGGCCTGTACTAATTAGGCTATACATAATTAAGATATGATTAATTACCTCAAGCATATTTATATCATGACTAATGAAGATGCATATTAAACAATGTATCATTAGGTATAAGTTAATTAGACCGAGTCTAGTTAGGGTTACACTAATTGGGTCCTGACTAATTACATTAAGACTAAGTCAAGTCTCAATAAGCTCAGATTATTAAGTTATGCCAAATTAAGCCAAACATTACAGACGTAATGATTTCATCCGAAACTAATTTACCTTAGTCAACCCTAATCTGCTGTAATCCTTAATTCACCCTAATCTAAGTCTAGCGTAATCCGCTCTATAATATGCCATAGTCCACCTTAATGCACCTTAGTCTATCTTAATCCACCCTAATGCGCCTTAATGAGCTCTAATCCACCCAAGTACACCCTAATCAGACCTAGTCCTTTAATCTACCTTATAGAAGAAATATTCTGGGTTCGACTCCAGCCATGTTATTGAGTACGAGTACTAGAAAGTGGTGCATTGGAGTACCATAGGGAATAAACCCATCTACAATCACTGATGAATTAAAGTTTGGGATTAATTTGTGATTTATTACAGGCTGCAGGCATGCATTTGTTGGCTGCTTGGAAAACTATATTTATGGCGACTTTTGCACCGCACCGTTCGCGTCCACGCCGAGGTAGTTTACGGACGCCTTCAAATGGCGTCTATGAGGCTTGCGCATTAACATATATATATTTACATATTTCCAGCAACTATTTTGCCTATATAGGTGCTCACAATACAAGGAAAAATGAGCGCACGGCATGCACAGCGCGCAAGCGCTTATGGTTTTAAAAAAGGCGCGCTGCGAAGGGCCCGCACACAGACGAGGTGGGCGTGTCTGCCATCAGCCAATAGCAGCGACGCTCCTTGTAAATGCTCTATGACGAAACAGAGCATATTCAAGGAGCGGGAGGAGAAGCCGCTTTTTGAGTTGAGGGCTCCTGAAGAAGTGGAAGCTTGGTGCTCCACTTGTGAACGCTACGCTTCGCGGATGACTACAGCATTTGGCTGAGATGTTCGTTACAGCGTAGGCGAGCCGTAGAATATGTTTTTTCACCAAGCCCGGAGGGTGGTTCAGGACCCCTTTAACAAAATTTTCCAAATACATTGCAGCGTGACTGGCACCCAGTAATGCATATCTGCTCTCTGGATCTGTGCCGCACTCCGTCAGGAGATCGAGTGCTCTCACTGCACACTGCATGGCGCCTCTGGTCCCATCCACCTAGAGTTACTCTATAGCCTCGTGCAGGGAGGCAGAGTTGCACGTCTCTTTTCCATTTGCCACGTGCAACCATGCACTGCTGAGGAAGTGCTGCTCAGGCACAAATAAACACGCTACGATGGCAGCGCCACCGTGTCACTACATCTTTTAGAGCTTTATTCGATAACCAACAAAGATACATCCAGACCACAGGTCGCGAAATTTATTCGACTTGCTATCCATCCATTCCAGCAAAATGTCGCTTGACAAACAGCCTTATTTTTCTTATCTTGAGTATGTTTATTTCTGCTTGTTAACATTTTCTTCGGCAGATAGCGCCACAAGGCTGTAAGCAAAAAATATCGTGCGGTAGGTAACGTGTTGGTCATTCAGGTGGTCAATCAGGTGGTCATTTATTGACCCTCATAAAGCAGCTATAGCAAAAGGTTAGTGCAGTTTGGACCATGATCACATATGTTATGAGAAGTTTGTTTGTTGCAAATGTGACATTAGGCTTTCCCTCAAGACCTTGGTTGCTTGTGCGTGCAAGATGGCGGACCTACACGTAACTCTGCTCCCTACGGGAGCATATACAGTAACTCTACATCCACCATAACGACACCCTCGAAACGGCCTGCATTTTTACACATCGACACCTGTTTTGGTTTTTTTCACAAGGGTCGCCTTTATCACTTTCTCGTAATGCGCAGCACAAACCACAGTTGCATGTTGCTTAGCTAACGGTGTCGACCATTCTACAGACTTTGCATAACATATGCACATATTTCAGTGCCTCCCAGAAGATCAGTGATAAAACCAAAACACAGTGTGATGAATGTAATAAAGCCGATGCATTTCACCGCTGGTCGTTCTTATCGTTGACCGACGACTGTTCACAGATGGTATTGCCTTCCTGTGTGATTTGCTTTTCCTTGCTGGGTATAACTTTGGCCAATAAAAAGTTGGACTGTCGACACTTTGAACTCTGCTGCGTACTTTATAGTCATAAATATGTGACATCCAGTAGAGGTGCTTCTGTGTCCAAGTACCAGACATCCCTGTCAAGCCATGATCCAAGCCCACACCATCAAGAACGAGATTCCCACCCAGAGATTCAAGTAAGCTGCAGGCATAAAGGACTACCACCGCAATATGGCCTCCTTCTGGACAAGGACGGGAAAACTCTGGCTATGATGAACATGCTGATGTCCGCAATGATTGAAGCAGTGTCACAGAGAACTGTTGCCAAGCCTAAAAGCTGGCTAGAAGCCTACAACTGAGCAGCCAGTTTTAACAAGTGGAACTGTAACACAAAGCTGCGCCACGTCTACTTTGCCCTGATCTCTGGGTATCATCTGATAAACAAAAAATAAATGTTAAAAAGTTCACACTTTTTTATCCTAACAATAAGGAAATAGATCACATTATGAAACTATACCATGGCGATGGCGATTCGCAACTAGATCTCGTAGATAATCATTCCTTTCTAAGTGTTTCCTTTCCATCAAACTTATGCATGTCACGAATTTTGTGGTCCAGCTGACTGCTGCTCGGGTGGTTCTGTCTATTTCATGCATTTTGTATTTCAATTGTTTATGGCTAAATAACACTGCTGCTGTTACACCCAGTGCAAGCAGGACCACGCCAGGGGGCCAACCACCTCCCCTTGTCCTGACCACGAGCAATCCCTTGTATTATCCAAAAAAACAGACAGACACAGACAATGAACTTTATTGTGGTCCTGAGGAGCGACTCTGAAAACCCGTTACAGGGGAGGAGCCACCACGGGCCGCTCCCACGTCGGGACATGTCCGAAAAATGAATGAATAACAAAAAGAGCAGCAAGATGTGGTTTGAGAACTGCGAGCTTATGCTCACAACCTGGGACCTATTCCAAATGGCATTCCACAACACCGTTATGAGTTTCATCCGTAAGGAAAAGGTCAAAGCCTTACTGGGTACCTGTATGCAGTCCCGAATGTGAACACTGCAATGTTCACCGAGAAAATAATTCGACTGTGCCGCCACGCCGACCCTGCTGTGTCTGAAGCAAAGAAACTTTGCTTTCTCATTCAGTTCAGTTCAGTTTATTACCTTAAAGGCTCCCCTTTCTTGGAGGGGCATTACACAAGGGGTGGGGTTTTATTTAGGGATAACAATAAGCACTGAAAATTGCTTTAGTTTTGAACATGATCGATAACGTGGTCTTGGAAGGCACGTGATGAGGTGATGTTGACAATGTCCTGAGGGAGGCCATTCCAGTCAGTAGCTGCTCGAAAAAAGAACGAGGCAGAAAAGGTAGTAGTACGCGAAGATGGGCGGGCAACCTGAAATGGATGACTGGTTCGATGAGATATGCGAGCTGCGGCTGTTATGTAAGGTGGCTGATTTAGCGAAGAATGAAAGATTTTGTGAAAGAGCACGAGAGCTGCAGTGCGTCGATGCAAGGAAAGGGATGGCAGTTCAGGTTTCGCTTTCAAAGATGAGATACTGATATCGTATGAGTAAGATGAGTGAATGAATCTAGCGGCACAGTTTTGTACCACTTCTAATGCATTGATTAAACACGTTTGATGTGGGTTCCATATGGCAGTTGCATATTCTAATTTCGGTCTAATTAGTGCTTTGTAGGCAAGCAATTTTACATGTGGGGGTGCAAGGCGGAGATGGCGCTTGAGGAAACCGAGTGCTTTATTATTGGATGCTGAAATGATATTAGCAATGTGGGTGCGCCATGACAAGTCATACGACAAGGTTACTCCAAGGTATTTATAAGATGGTACTGATGCAATGGGGGTGTTAGCAATAGAATACTGGAAACAATATGGGCTGTGGCGGCGGGAAAAACACAAAAGTTTACATTTAGAAGGATTAAGGGTCATTAACCATGCATTACACCAATTGAGCACGCTGTTTGGATTTGTTTGGAGATGTACGTGATCATGCGGGTTACTGATAGTGTGATAAACGGCACAATCGTCGGCGAACATGCAAATGCTGCAGGTTACATGATCGGGCAGGTCATTAAATATATATTAAGAATTGGAGGGGACCAAGGACTGATCCTTGGGGGATGCCTGATGTGACTGGGAGAGAGTTAGATAGGTGACCATTGACAAAGACTGACTGAGAACGGTTAGTGACAAACTGTTCGATCCACTGAAGAATATTAGGGTGAAGGTGTAGGTGTGAATGCAGGTACTCAAGCAAAAACTGTCTGCAGGACTCGTACAGAACCCTCCCAAGACTGACAAAGAATTTCTGTTGAAGGCGATCACAATTGAAAAGGCGCTGGACATGCACACATGGCAGTATAATAAACACATGGCACCGGACCATGCCACTACCCACAGACTCTACACCAACGATCTGCAAGGTATGAGATGTGCCGTTGTACGTGAAGAACCTTACCGCATGTTCCCGTCCTTGCAGCTTCAAGTAATTTGTCAACACTGTCCAACAGGAAATCCACCACTCGCTGGCAGTTCCCGAACAGCCACAGCCTCAACCGAAGGCAATGACGCATGCCACTGCCGCATGTCGACCCCTCGCCATGCTGTGCCGTCACACCACATCACCACAATACCATCGCCAGACACCACCGCTGCCACTGATGCCATACCGTACATCTGTTGACCAATGCTACCGTCTGAGGACACCCGATGTGTGGCGTGCCCCCGACCACCACCCACGCTCTGCTACCGCTACGCAGAAAGAAACTTGCTACCTCCGGGGGCAAGCAGGCCACACCTACGGCTATTGCCAGTACTGCGAGATGGGGCTGTGGCTTTGCCGTAAGCATGCCAAGGCCGCAGCCAGGTGAGGGGTCACATGACAACATTTACAGCAAATACTTTGCCCAGCAACGTCCCTCGTTAAATGACTTTTCACATTTTAATTACCACGAGCTTATCATGGGCTTCCGAGTCCTACAAGTACTGCCGGTAGATGCTGTGTGCAATCATTGGCTCAAGTTGTCACAAGATATGTTGCAACATTTCTTCACCAGAGCTTGTCTTGTCACTACACTGCTCACCTTACATGAAATCACTGGTCGAACCACAAGAGCAGCAAGGTTGACATTCAATCTACTTGGTGCTTAGGATTTCATGACTGAATGAGAGAGAGCAGCATAAAACACACTACACCAACTGTAACTAACTGTGTCACTTCCAAAACAAGGTGTTTTTTACTTCATGCCAACCACAAAAAAAAAAAAGGCGGAAACAAAAGCACCAATGCGCAAGCATCAAAGCATTACAGACAATAATAAAACTCTAAACAGAGCTGATTTTAGCATGAATAAAGCAAACACAGAGAGATGAAGCAGACAAAGCTATGCACTACTAAGAACTGGTTATTGTAAAACATGGCTCCACATGTGCATACGTACATTTGTGATGCATGCACAACAGCACGTCATGAAAAAGCAACAAAAAACAGAGACTTAGAGTGACAGATCCAAAAACAATCTGCATGAGTGCAAAGCTATCATAAACAATGCCACTGATTTTTTTCTTATTAGAGTTTATTGGCACAAAGGCAACGACGGCTATAGAGTGCCAAGACTATGGTGCTGTTGAGATTCAATTTAGAAAACATATCCCCTATGCAGAGTAAATATCCTGTCATGGAAATTTATCTGCTACTACGTAAAATTTATGTGTAAGTGAGAGTAAGTAAGAGATATGCAAGATGGCTTTGTGCATAATGATATGAAGGGGTTGGTGTAAAGGGCTATAATAAAAAGGGCAATATGGGGTATCTTGTGGCTGGAGGTCAAGTGTCCCTGCCATGGTATATACTGAAAAGCCACTGATACCGTGCAAGTCAGATTGCTAGCCTGGCCCTCAATCTGAGGGCAAGATGCTTCCGTGGTTTCCAAGATAGTAGTTTAAGAAAACGAACACCACTTAAAGAAAAGGTCAAAGAGCTTCTTAAAAGAAAACATGGGTACGTCGAATAAAAAATGTGATGGATGGGATGGGAAGTTTAAAAATCTTGGGGAAGTGATGCTTCTCATTCTATCTCCATGCATGCACATTCAGTGAGAATATGTAAAACGGTAAGAAGTGCTCCACATCTATCACACGTAGGTGTGTTTGTACTGGTTAAATGATCAGAATGAGTGCCATACATGTGGAGTAGTAGTCAGCGAAGGGACATCTCTTTTTACCTATCACGGCAGTCAGGCACATGATTTCTTAAACAAGGTTGGACTGTGTTTTTCATTATTGACCTCCATGTCCCATTGACTCTGCTACCTCTGACGAAGATTTTGCCAACCAATGACCTCATGTCCTGATACAGCATGCTGGTTACATCTCTGCTATTTCTTAGTATGGCTTCAGTTGCACGAGCACCTGCCTTCTCATTTCCGTCGATACCGACATGACCTGGTACCCAACACATTATAATCTTCGAGCCACTTTCACATGTGATAATTAAATGCTTCTCAACATTACTAAGGACTGGATTTCTGTGTGGCTTACCTGTGTGAAACGTACACACCACACTTAAAGAAGTGGTAAAGACAACTGGTTCCATAATATCATGGCGCACAATGTATTGTGTGAGAGTTAAAATTCCATATGCCTTGGCAGTAAAAATGCTGGTACGTTCATTAAGCTGTTGCAATGAGGTGAAATTGGGCCTGATGGCAGCAACAGATATAGAGTCCTTTGTCTTTGATGTGTCTGTGTAGAAATGAAAATATTCCCGACAGTTGTACTGGAGGGACAAAAAGTGCTGCTGCATAGCTGTTTGAGGTTGGCCACGTTTGTCTGTGTGACAGAAAGGCATGTCGCATTTTACGTGGGTTTTCGCTCAAGGTGGAAGCCATTCAAGTGAATGAGCTTCAGCCACTTACTCTAGTGGTATTTTTGCATCAACAACCATCACAGCACACGTCAAAATGAAAGGCCTTCGAAGAGGCGGTCACTTTTCACAAAAGCTGAGAGCAGGAGCTTCTGTCATGGGCTTCGCACAAGAGTGCGTTGGAAGTAAAAATATTTTGAGTGTATACTAATGTATACACTCAAAATATTTTTACTTCCAATGCACTCTTGTGCGTGGGCATTCCAGCGTGGGCACTGCAGCTATTAAGCTGCAATGCCCACGCTGGCGTGCCAGCAACCACTGGTTTGCCTCGACGTACAAGCTGCTGACTGGAGTGGTGCAGAAGCCGCCTGTGGCAAGATGGATACACAAATGGTACGCGGGTTCCAGCATCCTGAGTGCTGTTTTTGAGGCAGACTGATAAGCTATGAAGCCGCAGCCCAGCCAGCTTTTAATGAGACTGCTAAAAAGAGGCAGCTTCCTGTCTGTTCCCCATAATGGATTGGGACAAGATATTCGATACCAATAATTGCCTTCAGACATTTCAACTTGAGTGCCTCGATGTGAGGAATGAAAGATAAGCGAGTATCAAAGATTACACCAACGAATGTATGCTCATTATTGAGGGTTATAGGACAACCATTGATTTTTGATGCAAGGGGCAGGCTAACGTCTTCTAGATTTATTAAACATGACCCATGCAGTTCTGTTGACGTTCGGTGTGAAACCGTTTTCATCTGCCCACTTACAAAGCCAGTTAAAGGGTCAGTTTTACTTGGCGTTCGCAGACTGATAAGTTGTAGGAGCAGAAGCTTACCTGTATGTCGTCTGCGCACAGTGAGTAGGGGTTTGTAGGTGGGAGTGCAGTTCGTAATGTATTCATCTTTACTATAAAAAGAGCACGGTTAAGTACTCCACCCTGGGGGACTCCATTTTCTCGTATGCAAGTTTTCGATACCGCCATACCAACACGTACCCGAAACTTCCTGTCGGTCATGCAACAGAGCAGGACATTATAGAAGCTGCCGCATATGCCATAACTATCCAAGTCACACAGTACCCCAAGACACCAGGCACTATCATACACTTTTTCTAAATAAAAAAGCACTGAGAGGCAATATTCCTAGTGTACAAATGCTTCGCGTATATATGACTCTAGCATTACTAAGCTGACTGAGGTACATGGACTTGCGCGAAAACCAAACTAGTGTGGATCGACGATTCCGTTAAATTCCAGAAAATAGATCAGACGACAATTAATAGTCTTTTTCAAATACTCTACACGTGAAACTAGCCAATGCGATAGGCCTGTAATTTGCTACATAAGACGCATCCTTGCCTCGCTTGAGGATTGGGACTATTAAAGCCTCTTTCTATGCCCGTAGTACCTATGTGTCCTGTGGAAAAGATTTTGCCTCAAAGAGATTCCAAAGTTTCACTGGGCAACCTCGTGATCATCTTATAAGTAACTTAATATGCCCCACGGGCTGAATTTCCACAGCTACTAAGAGCATTTTTCAGTTTTTGCGTAGTTATGGGGCTGCTGTACCCTCCCTCAGTGGGTCTCTGAGGGCAAGAATGGCTTGACTCGACCATTGTTTTATGGTGCAGAAAGTCACTTGAATAGTGCGCCAAACTAGACATGTGCTCAAAGTGTTTGCTGAGCCTATTGGCTTGACTTTCAAGTGTGTTGCCAAGACTGCTTACTAGAAGAAGTGGGATGGCAGCTGGTGCCTGAAGTTTGCGAACCCTGTTATAGGCTTTTTTTTTTGCATCGACATAGCAATTATTCGAAGAAAGGTGATTCATCCAGCCTTGTCTTCTTGCAATTGTTCTAATGCGTCTTCCATTTGTTTTACTGCACTTCGGCTCCACTAAATTTTCCGCTGTAGGGTAGTAAGACAGCTTGACCAACCCATGCCTTGTTCTGACTTTCTGGACTCTTCGCAATCAGTCTTGCACCATGGCTTTGCAGTTGTTTTGATGGTGCACATCAGTACTGATGTGCAGACATTAGATGCTTTGTAATAAAGGCTGCCATATGCTCAACATCAAGGTGTTCGATAGAACCATACTGGAACAATGAAAGTTCACTGAATGCTTCCCAATTTGCTCTCGACAATTTCCACTTCTTTGGAACCGGAGGGCTTTCATTTTGGTTGCCAGCAGCACCACTGGAAAATGGTTACCGTTGTATAGACTGTTGATGATTTTCCACATTATATGTGGCATGAGTGATGGAGAGCAGATAGGTCAATAGATGAGTAAGTCTTATGTGCCGCACTGTGAAATATGGGTTGTCCGTTGTTCAGGAGGCAAGAATCGAAGCACAGCAAATACTGCTCTATTATGCGTCCTCTAGCATCACACCATTATGCGTCCTCTAGCATCACACCATGAGTTGTTCCACGGCAGATTGTGAGCGTTAAAATCACCTGCCAATATAAAAAGACCCACCTGGCCTATTAAATATTTGAGTTCAAACCTTGCAAGCCTATAATCACGTGGGATATAAACACAGCAGATTGTTATCATGCACCTAGCAGTATGACCCAAAGAGCAACGGTTTCTAGAGAAGTTTGAAGCGTTAAGTGTTGGCTGGCTAGTGATTTTTCTGTGATTATCATAACAGCACCGGCTGCAGAGAAACAGCTCTCGCAGTCCTTGCAATATGCGATGTATTGTTTTAAGAAGTCAATATTGGAACGCTTTAGACGAGTTTCTTGGACACAAAAGACTTATGCTCGGATAACAGTTATTTTATGTCATCAATATTGCGTAAAAGCCCCCGGGCATTCCAGCGAAGTACCTGTACAGCCACTTTAGAAAAGTTTGGGAAAACGCTTCTGCTTTACAAAAAATTCCGTCTTGGGTAACATAGGTTTCAGGTGCTGTTATCTCTTCAGCCCTCCCCTTGTACCATGCTCAACAGAGAGCTGTGGCATCCTTTCATTACATCCTTCGCCTCATCAGAGACGCTGAAGGAATGCACACTGTGCACTTAGGGTTTAGGCCTCTGTTGTGGCCACATGGCCCTATTGCATGGTGCAGCGAGCGGCCTCTTCTGGGGCACAGACTGCTGTGCCCCCTTGAATGCCACATTAGCGTAGGTAAGGAGAGTGAAGAGCTGTGCCGGTTGGTTCATGATCAAATTCGACGAAAAGCCAGAAATGCAGGACACGGACATAGAAAAGAACACATGCAGACACACCTTCACCAGACCAAATTTATGGAGGCAACCACGAGCTTTTATACAGACATGCTGCGCAAGCACCTGAGGACTAGACTACCTGATAGGTACCGATAAAATGTGTGTCTGCGTGTTTTCTTTCTTGTCCCGTGTCCTGCATTGCTGGCTTTTCGTCGAATTTGATTAACGTGGGTCCTGTACGATATGAAAAACGTTTTTGCGCCTCCTTGAATGAACTGTTTTCCTCGACTTTCAGTGATACATCTTTTTCAACTTCCATGCAGCGCAAGCCTGAGAGTGGGAAGGGTGCCCTCTATCGCAATTCACACAGTGGGGTGAGTTATTACAATTGAGTACTACAGCTATTACAGCAAGGTGATCATTGGAACTGCACTCAGCACAAGTGAGCTGCCCTTGGCTGCTCTAAGAACCATGCTGGCAGTTGTAACAACACCGAGGATTAGGGCTGCATGGTCTGACATGCATTCCGATGTGTTCTGTTTCAATGTGGTCCAGTAATGTACTAATGCCAAATCTCAAAATCAGCTGCTTTGTAGGCATTTCTTCGTCATCATTTCGATTCTTTGAACATTGGTGACAATGTGTTCGCTCCAGCCCTCGAGCAGTTCACTTTCACTGAGGTGGATAAGGTCATCGTTGGAAACAACCCCAAAAATAGTGTTCACAGATTTGTGCTTTGCAATTGTGATGGGAACATCACCAAATGTCACAACGCTGGTCAATTTGTCATGCCGGCTTTTGCTGCACACTTCTAGTAAGAGGTCTCCGCTTGCTATTTTCGTAACTTTGAAGCCTGGTCCAAGTTTGTCTGTGAGAGATTCCAATACTAGGAACGGGGATAGATTTCTTGCAGTTATTTCTGGGTGTTCACTGCATGTGACATGAAATCAAGGAAATACATTGCTGTGCTGAACAGGGAGCCTGAAGCATGCATCATTGTATCATCTCTTGTGAGGGCAATCGGTTAGGGAGGGGAAAGCAGTTTCCATAAGATAGTGTATTTATTCGGCGGCGGTGCTAGCCACCCACCACCGAGCCCAGTTTTCAAGGAACCTGCAGACACCAGCCATACACAGCCACTATGACCTAATATATACACCCAAGGTTGGATATAATACACACGGTTAACCCTTACTGCCAGAAAATGGGAAGTAAATTGAAGAGAGTAGAAGACAGGGAAGATGTGAAGTGGGAGAAAAAGACGAAGGTGTGAGGAGAAAGAGAGACAGGAAAAGGCAACGGCCGATTTCCCCGGGTGGGTCAAACCAGGGGTGCCATCTACATGAAGCTGGGCCCCAAGGAGGTGAGTCGCCTTTTCCAGGGGGCCTTAGAGGCCTAAGCACACAGCGCTGGCTCAACCCCCATGAACCCCTTTCCTTTTGACACGGCCAAGCCATGCAGAGAGATGCGTGGGAAAAGGTTGAAACCACCCGCCCCCCCACGGCGTCGACCCAAACACCTGCAGAAGCAGATGCCCCTGCAGTGGCACTGTTGCTGATCTTGGGCATTCTGCATTTAATGTTGTCCGCACGCAAGAATACAAAGTTATGGATCAGACTATTTCATTATCTTAAAAAATAGCCGAGCTGTGCTACTCCTAACTGTGATCTCTTTGTCTCCTCGCAACTACATGCAGTCAAATATGCAACTATAAGTGTGTATGGGTGTCTCCGCTATTGTTTTAGGGGCGAAGCTCCTCTTAGTCTAACCTTGCCATGCGTCAGGCGTCAGTCGTCAGGCGTAACCCGAGTGCCTCCCGGCACGCGCTCGCCCTCGGCGCGTGCCTCCCGTCGCGTGCCTCTGCTGTCTTGTGAGAGAGAGAGAGAGAGACAGAGCGAAAGGCGCGTTGGCTATGGAAACGCTCTTTCTTAGAGGAACGTTCTACCAGCTCGCAAAGAAGGAGAACGCGCTCTCACCCGCGAGAGCCAACGTTGGCGCAGGCAGCGTCTCCTAGCGAGTTTCTTGATTGAGAAATACCGACTGCTCGCGTTGGAGAAGCGTTCACTGGCAACCCATATATATATATATATAGGCACTGGATCTTGACTTGCAATGAAGTGCCGGCGGGAGATTTCACTTGTGCATAGTTGAACCATGAGGATTCGTAGCGTGCGCGTTAACTAAATTAATCCGGAACTCGGCACGACCTACGATGAACCTCCCGAGCTTCGCCCACTCATCATCATTCACTCCGTGGATATGCTGTAATTTTTTTTTTCTTTAACGCTCTCTACCACAACCACTGACACAGTGTTATGTCTGGCTGGTACACATTTCCCCACAACAGGGGAATCAAGCAACCAACTGCACTGCTTGCCCTTGTTCCCTTTAGCAGTCGATTTGTGCCTGCCAGTGACCTTCTGGAGGTTATGTGAAAGCAGCCACCCTTCTAGCTCTGGATTCCCCTCAGCCAGAGGGTCTACTCTGGCACTGCTAATGCAACTTTTAGAAGCGAAGCTAAAAGGCAGCCCGCTTGAAAGCTCAGACTAGCCTACAAGACGTGCAGGCACAATCTACGGAGCGCAAATTTTATAGAAGATGACCCTTTCAACAGACCTAGAATTGGCCAAGTCCTTTTTGTGTATTCATGTGCTACATGGAGAATGCACCCAACAGGCATAGTCGCCGTCAAGTGTTCATTTCAGGTTTAAGTACTACAACTCTCTTTCCTGTCAACTCATGCATGAAAAGAAAAGACATCTAACCTCAGCTGTCTAAAAAGATCTAATAAAATACAAAAAGGAAACACAGGATGCTAGCTTACGCTGCTTTTGTAAGAATGATAAAAATTCAGCATATGTCAAGAATTTCCCCCCACTAAAGCCAACCTGCAAAAATTTGTCACATCAGAAACCCCGAATGCTGCAAGAAAGATTGCTCATTAAAACAATTAAAGTGGTTGTCAGATAAGACCCAAGTAAGGTTGAAAAGCTTTTTATTGGTTGATTTGTGGGGTTTAACGTCCCAAAACCAGAAAAGGTTTTCATCGACAGCCTGACAAAAAATTTCCAGAACTGCACCCTCTGTTTTCTTCAATACAGGATTTTGTGGAAAGCAAGCGCTTATCTTGAGGTACCGAACAGAAAAGATCCCACACATAGACCAAAAATACCCTCATTGCTTTGCAAGGCAGTCACAATCAAAACAGTGGTTTGTGCCGTCTTTCTAAGGTTGCTCCCTTCATCACTTCCCCAAGCATGTGCCATTACATACGTTGCAGCTAGAGATGGTCAGCAGCCAGCAACGACCTGCATACACACCTGCAGGATATGAAACTTTTTCAGTCTCACACAATCTCCAGCTGGTCTAAAAACTTCCCCGCCACAACTCCACAAAACATGTAACCTCTGCATAACAAAGTGGCAGTGGGAGACAACCTTAATATAATGAATCCCCCCATTAAGTAAGTAGTAATTTTGCCCCAAATTTTGAATTGTGGCAGGGCCCCCCTCCTGCAGTTACCCCACGACGACAGATGTAAAGCGATGTCATCGCGAATGGAAGCACACAGTGTGCTGCCAGCCAAACATGCCAACATGCACATGCTCGTCATTCTGTGCTCACATTTTCGTGGTCCATGTGCTTCAGGAGTCGCAGTTCCCTGTAGGTGCGCTTGGCATGGATGGCCGACTGGAAGGGCCGCGACAACTTCTTAATGGCCACTTTTTGCTTGTGCTCCTTGTCAAATGCCGAACTGCACCATCAATAAGTCAGACTTTAGGACACTGAACAATGGAGATTTTAAATAGGAATAAACTGCTTACTACGATTTCCCACACAGTATAACCTTGCTATAACGAAGTTGAAGGGGGTGTTGTAATCACTTCCTTATAACTGTTAGTTTGTTATAGCCAATATCCATGTCGTCTGCGAGAATATCAATGGGAATTATGACTGCTTTGTTATATCAATTAGTTTGTTATATCCCTGTTTGTTATAACGAGGTTCTACCGTAATCAGCTCAACATTACACAGCCCAGAACAGTAGGACATTACCAATACATTATAAACTATACTTCATACTGTGACAGACACATCAGAACAACTTTGCTACACCACCTTGAAAATCACAAATACACGCACACACTCATTCAAGATATATTTCTCACAGGACTTGTACCAATGTAAAACATAAACCAGAAGAAATGAAATTTGCAGGAACACTATAACCACTGCAGATACTCTGCTATAGTATTGCTGAATGGCATAAATTTGTGCATGGAAGGCAAAAAAAAAAAAAAAAGACCCTGCCTATGGCTGTGTTCCGTCTGTACATAGTGCCTCGGTGAAATGTCGAGGCCCATGTACTGTGTGATAACAGTGCAAGCGAACCCAGGTGGTCAAAATTTTCCAAGCCCTCCATTACGGCGTCAGTCATAATCATAGCATGGTTTTGGGACATAAAACTACAGAACTAAATAGACAGTGCCTCAGACGCTCGCCCGCTGAAAAAGACAACTTCCAGTCAACACCACGACATGGCAGGTGCCTTAGCAATGCAGGTGTTTCTGTCATTTCCTCAGCTCCGGCAAAGCTGGACTCCCTATGCAGGAAAGTGCACTGACACAACCACACAGCAGAGAGCAATGCAAGAAAGATCATCACAGGCCCATGGCCAGCTGCATCACAAAGGTCGTTTACAACATACTGCTGATGATGATCGATTTGTGGGGTTTAACGTCCCAAAACCAGTTCTGATTATGAGAGACAGACCGTAGTGGTGGGCTCGGGAAATTTTGACCACCTGGGGTTCTTTAACGTGCACTGACATCGCACCCCCGTACATGGGCCTCAACATTTCGCCTCAAACAAAATGCAGCCGCCACAGCCGGGATTCGATCCCGTGACCCTCGGATCAGCAGCCGAGGGGCAACATACTGCTGGGCTGTGGCTATTCTTATGTGGGGCAAACTGGAAGGTGCCTCAGTGATCCCCCCGGGAGCACACCAACATGATGCAGAAGTACAGCAGCAACTGGGAAGCACATTGTAAATCATGTCACTGCGACCTGGCATTTTAATCAGACAGCTATACTCAAGAGACATGTGGATTAGCACATGCGCAAGATCACTGAGGCAATTATCATTGTTAAGAAGAGCTTGTTGTTGGATGAGTTTGTGCATCTTGGCAAATGGGAAGGAACTGCAGGAAAAGATGACCACATAAACCAACACAGACAAGAGTGCAGACTTGCAACTGAATTTCATTTCACACAGACCACACGTAAATACTGCATTTACTTGTGCGATGAACACACTTCCTTTTCCCAAAAAAACAGAAGCAAAGTTGGGGGTTCCGTTTATACACAAGGTAAATTTGACGAAAACTTTTTTTTCAGAGTAAGCAAAACATTTCAACACGCAGGAAAAGATAGAGTTGCGAACCGCAGTAATGCTTGCGATGAAACCACGCGTGCGATGAAATGTTATTTTAAAAAGAACAGTAAAAAAGAGCTATGGCGTCCGTACCACATGACTCTGCACCCACCGCAATGGCCTTTATGGTGGCTGCATAGTGTTCCAATGCAATGGCCTTTCGCTTGAGTTTAGCGCGTGCTTAGCCAACAGCACCACGAAACCGGAAAAATGGTGACAGTGTCGAACGATCAACAGCGAAAAAAACAAACGAGTGGCATGCACCAGTCATCACCATGCATATAGTTCCTACATCACCACGGGTCCCGCCTGCAACGACGCCATGACCTCCTCGCCGTGCCGGCTTGCGGCCATCCAAAAAAGGTTGCTACGCCACCAATGCAATCTTGGAGACGCCCAGACGGAGCGTTCGTGGGTCCGTACAGAGTCCCAGAGTCAGCACTCTGTGCTGTGTGTTCCTGGTCGGTGTCGTATTTGTACTGTTAAAGCTTATGAGGCTATGCATTACCAACTAGCCTGCCAACAATCCTTATCAAAGCCTTTTCTGTCTATAGCGAGTGAAAAAGGAAGTTGGCACAATGAAGCTAGCAGGTTTTTGCAGAAGCGTTTGTCACGCCTTGACGTGAACAACCCGTTTGAAGCAAAGATCTCATTGGATGTTATTAGTGCACTGCAGTTGAGCATTACCATTGGTGAGCCATTTTCAACTGACATAGAGTTGTTAAGGCTGTTCATAGTTGTATCAATTCTAGTGAAGTTTCTTTTCAGGATGTTGGTAGGATTTTACCTCTCCTGGAGTTTTAGCTCAACTTGAGATTTATCGAAATTGAAGAACATTTTCATGCACACAGCATCTGCATAAGTTGCTCCTTTTTTTGCAGTGAGTGGTGTGACATTGATGACAGTGCAGCACATGACCATGATGAAGTGAATGATTACCTGCGAGCAAAATCATTAAGGGGGGACGTGGCACTTCCGGACTAAAAATTGGACAAAAAATCGAGTTTTTGCTGATGAAATATTCATGTTCCTAGAGTCATTCTGCACCTACTCACAAATTTTCATAGCCAAATTTTGATAATTACCTTGCTTTAAAGAACCTACACCACACATCAGGCCCATAAATATAGGGCAAAAATTTTAACGTTTTTCCTCAATTTCTCAAAATGAAAATATTCATGACCTCCCTGTGGTGGAGGAGCAATATCTTTTGTTCTACAAGGGTTATCATTGTGACTTTTTTTTACTGGAAGATGAACAGAAGTGGCTTGTCGTAAAGTAAATTTTCTTATAATGCTGTGCGACAGAATTTTTCTAAATGAAGCTTTTGTTTCAAGTATCAACGAGGACATTCATTGTGTCATGTTCAACAGTCTGTAACTTTGCTTGGAAATGGCCTGAAATGATCACTTATGCTTCTTGACGCACTGTTAATATCGTCACTTGATTCTCTGGGCTGCTTTTTATTGTGAGGACTGTGGTTAATTAGCTAATTAGGCCTCAATAAAATAAATTAATTTTCGATGTATTGTAAAAACTATTCCTCACAAAACAAAAATGATTACATTGTTGAAAAGGGCAGTTAAAGCTGCATTAAGTCTGAAAATTTCAGTTAAATACTCCAAATAATAAAAAAATATTTCCAAAGTGCAGTGTCCCCCCTTAAGCGCATGCTCTAAATCTGAGCTCCTGGAGTTTTGGAAAGAGGTGAAAAACAATCTGCCTTTTGCATGGTCCAAGTCCGCATGCGCCGAATCCGGCGCAAACGACCCGTTAGGCATCGTAGCAGACGGCACAAGCAGCACACAGTGCGTAACGGTGTACTCAAAAGGACACAATGTTGAGCGAGTTGGTAAGCAACCATAGTCAAAAGAAGAGGCGTGCAAGACAGCGTTCCTTACAGGAACACATTTATCGACCAGGACGAGACAGCACATACACTTCACAGACAAACAACGCGACACAAGCAACCACACTCCGAACGCTATGTCCAAGAAACTAACAGCGCGTCCCGTCTAACTGATGGCGGATGTCCGCTCGCACCACTCACAGGACTGATGTTCTAGCAGCGGCGGCGCACGCTGACATCAGTAGACGCGGCACGATGAGTAGTGTCCACGAGCAGATCCTAAGCTGCTCGCTCAGGAAAGCGTCGAGGTGCGATGCCTCTTACGTGGCACCGAGGCCACTCCCTCAGCAAACGGTTGCGTCGAACTGCAGCATACGTGGCACCGTGGCCACGCTCTTAGCAGGCGGCTCGACCGGAACTAGCGCGGCACCGGGCCACGCTTACATCAGGCGGTTGTGCCGGGCAGGGACCGGCGCGGCACCGTGACCACACCCTCAGCAGATGGTTGTGCCGGACTCCAACCTGCGTGGCACCGTGACCACGAGTCGGTAGATGGTCCCGGCCACACCACTGCTCCAGCCGCTCGTACTGGCCCGCTCGCTCATCCACCGCAGGAACAGCCAGCCATGTCGAGGACACCTGTTCGCCACAGGAGAACGCCCGGTACGTCCCGGCTGGTCTGGTGGCACCAGCTCGGTGCGTCTGTTCCCCTGGGTCGAACGTGCCACCGCTCGGCCGCTGGTAACGCTCGATCCACGTCGGCGTTCCGAAGCCCCGAAGCCACGCGGATCTCGTTCCGCGTGCTCAAGCGTGCGCACTTCGTCGTTGTCGCTTCCTTCTTGTGCGCCGAAGACAGACGTTCACTACACTTCCCCCCACCTTCAGTACGTTGTACACACACATGAAAGTCCCCAAGACAACACACCAGTTCAAACACAAAACAACAATGGTCCACAAGTTCAGAAGGAACACTGCATAAAGATAAACACATGATAAAAGCGTGTGTACAACGGCTATAAATTGCAGCTCGGCAAAAGCCGCACGACTCATAGTCAGCATCAGCGTTGTGCAAAATGCCCGTTATACATCATAATACACTTCATTATTCTAAAGGGAGTTCAAACATTCATACTTTCAAAACTATGTACAAAGAATGTCCATGACACAGTCCAAAATCTAAACCAAGGCAGCGTCCAGTTGTTAGAGCGCTTTCAAGTGATGGCGTCCCACACAAGGCGCACGACACTTTTCCTGCCCTTAGCAATAAGCATAGGGAACGCTTCAAGGAGTCTCCGCCCATACGTGTCGGGACAATGAACCAGGAGGAGAATGCTTGGACGTTGTGCCGAGCTGTCAGTCAGAACGCGGTGATGACTAAGCTGGAAGCGTTGCGTCCACGCGCGGAGAGCCAAACGCGTTCGAAGGTTGCCTCCTGTTGTGTTAACGCATAGCTTACGTCTATTGGGCGATAACGCCCGCGACACCTGAACAGTAATGCTGTTGAGACTCATAAAGACCCCAGAGCGCGCATGGACGTTCGTACTGACAGTGGAGGCACTGGTACTGAGGAAGCCCTGTGCGAACACTGAGGCACTGTTTGGAGTTTCATTTATCGGGCACAGCTCAGGCGTGCTAGCATCTGGATCATGGATCTCTCTAGCGAGTGTCGGAACAATCGCCTGTTGTTCCTCTGGAATTCTACACACTTCCAGCTTCCCTTCATTTATGAGAGGGTCCTTCAAATGGTCATGGACCATGCCTATGACGTGCCTAACCGCGTCCAGCGGCACACCTGAACAGTGGCCGGTAAATGCCTCTGAGTTTCCTGCACGGCATTCGCCGCCATATTCGAGAGGATCTCTAACCTCCTCGAAGGTGTTTAGCCTTTCAGAGGCGCTGCAAGATAGCTGCTCTTCTGCGGAACTCACATGTTCTTCACTCTCGGACTTCCAATCTGCTCCATCGAGCACATGCGAACTCCAGTTCGTTCCTCGGCTGCCTGCCAGCCTACCATCATCTGTATTAGCTCTTATCTGCAGCTCTGGCGAAATTCCACGGCGATGTACATAATCGCCACTCAAGAAATGTTCATTCACAAACGGAATGCTCCTGGAGAAAACGTCCAGCACCGGCTCGTTGGAGCTCTCCTCCGACGACTGTTCGCGTCTCTGTATTTCCACGTTTATGTTTTCAGCCTCTGCCACCTTAACCTTTAATTCAAGCGTTATCGTCTTCAGTTCTTCTAGTTCATCTTTCTTTATCATTTCGCTTTCTCTCTCTTTCATCTGCCTTTCATACTCTATCTGCTCTTGTTCCTTCGCCACTTCTACCGCCAAACGTTCTTCGACCCAAACCTTCAGACCTGCACCCTCAAAACCAATGCGCCTTGCCAACTTCTCTAAAACACGCCGCGATTCCCATGCGCTCCCGTTAGATCCTTCTCTTTCACCAGTAGCAGTGGGCTGTAACCTCCTTGAGCTCTCATGAAGTCGCAGCTTCAGCTCAAGGATTTCACGTTCCTGTTCTTGCACTTTCCGCTGCTGTTCCACATGCTCTCTCGCGAATTCTCGTTCTTGAGCCTGTTCCTCGCGAGCTAGAGCGCACTCTCGTTCCACCCACTCTCTGAGCGCATCTTTCTCTAATCCTAACTGTCGCCCAAGTTCGACAAGTCTCTCCTTCTCCATGACTCAGGCTGTGTCTGAGCAATGGCTTTAGATGTTAATAAGCCATCCTGGCAGTAGGCTCGCCAATTGTGGTGGTTCGTGGGCCCAGGACTCAGACACAGACAGCTAGGTCACAGGAAACATTTATCGACAGGACGAGACAGCACATACACTTTCACAGACAAACAACGCGACACAAGCAACACACTCCGAACGCTATGTCCAAGAAACTAACAGCGCGTCCCGTCTAACTGATGGCGGATGTCCGCTCGCACCACTCACAGGACTGATGTTCTAGCAGCGGCGGCGCACGCTGACATCAGTAGACGCGGCACGATGAGTAGTGTCTACGAGCAGATCCTAAGCTGCTCGCTCAGGAAAGCGTCGAGGTGCGATGCCTCTTACGTGGCACCGAGGCCACTCCCTCAGCAAACGGTTGCGTCGAACTGCAGCATACGTGGCACCGTGGCCACGCTCTTAGCAGGCGGCTCGACCGGAACTAGCGCGGCACCGGGCCACGCTTACATCAGGCGGTTGTGCCGGGCAGGGACCGGCGCGGCACCGTGACCACACCCTCAGCAGATGGTTGTGCCGGACTCCAACCTGCGTGGCACCGTGACCACGAGTCGGTAGATGGTCCCGGCCACACCACTGCTCCAGCCGCTCGTACTGGCCCGCTCGCTCATCCACCGCAGGAACAGCCAGCCATGTCGAGGACACCTGTTCGCCACAGGAGAACGCCCGGTACGTCCCGGCTGGTCTGGTGGCACCAGCTCGGTGCGTCTGTTCCCCTGGGTCGAACGTGCCACCGCTCGGCCGCTGGTAACGCTCGATCCACGTCGGCGTTCCGAAGCCCCGAAGCCACGCGGATCTCGTTCCGCGTGCTCAAGCGTGCGCACTTCGTCGTTGTCGCTTCCTTCTTGTGCGCCGAAGACAGACGTTCACTACACCCCCCTTAAGCGCATGCTCTAAATCTGAGCTTCTAGAGTTTTGGAAAGAGGTGAAAAACAATCTGCCTTTTGCATGGTCCAAGTCCGCATGCGCCGAATCCGGCGCAAACGACCCGTTAGGCATCGTAGCAGACGGCACAAGCAGCACACAGTGCGTAACGGTGTACTCAAAAGGACACAATGTTGAGCGAGTTGGTAAGCAACCATAGTCAAAAGAAGAGGCGTGCAAGACAGCGTTCCTTCCACCTGATAGCGACCACATAAATTGCAACATGAAAATTTTATGTTCTTTAGTAGCTTTAGCAACCATAGAACAAGTTTTCTTCTTAAAATTCATTATAGTCAGCGCATTGCAAGCATGTGCAACAAGTATTTTTATTCTCAACTGTTCCCAGCCAATCAGAACCAGCAGTGCAACCAGGATAGCAATGCCAAATCCACTCACAGAAAGTGTTGATTTACGGCACTGGAGTCGGCACAGAAGCGGATTTCAAGTACAAATTAAAATAAAACACATTCCGATTTTGCCACTCTCACTGGTGCTACGGCTATCGCCGAGTCTCGCATCAAACAAACGTACAATAAAACCATCGTGCACATTCAGGAAGGAAAGTAGCCCCTACAAGGAGTTATAACGTCATAAAAATATAAGCAGCAGTTAAGAAAGGCAGAACCATCAAAACAACAAAAAGAAAGTTACTATAAAAAGAACTATATTGCATGCATCAATGAAAAGACCGCAAAATACGATTTAGAACAGGGAATGTCACAGGAGCCAACGTTTCGACAAGTGGACTTGTCTTCGTCAGGGCGGCGACTGCCTTCTCCAGCGTTCGTTTATGTACGCCATTGCACACTCTCCCCCGTCCTCAGAAAGAGAGGAGAAGAAGAGCAGCACGTGCGAACAATAGCAAAGAAATACGAAAAGAAAAAGGGGGGTAAGGTGTAGGGGATGTTGTGTGACAGGTGTTAGCGTGACTAATATAAATGGCAAGAGCGAAAGCTTCCAAAGAATCCGCTCCTTATACTTATGTTGTAAATACATTGTGTGCGCAGTGCTAGAAAGCAGGATGAAAAAAGGCACACATGCTCAGAACAGGAGTTGCTCCTGTGGCATGTGTCCCCCTCTCCACCCTGCGCCACCTGCCACAAACAGCTTATTGTAATAACCGACCAATTGAATGACATTAAACTAACTGGTAAAGAAATAGAAGAACTAGCCAAATTTGTCAAATGGAAGGAAACGAAAATAATTGTGATACAAAAGTGCAAAAGCACTCACGCAACGATGTGCGTCCAAAATAATTCTGTAAGTGCAATAGAAACAGTCTGTCCTTCGGTGAAGCGCCGAGAACACACTAGCAAGGTGTTGTTTTGTGGGGTTTTACGTCCCAAAGCCAGTTCTGATTATGAGAGACGCCGTAGTGGAGGGCTCCGGAAACTTCGACCACCCGGGGTTCTTTAACGTGCACTGACATCGCACCCAGCACACGGGCCTCAACATTTCGCCTCCATCGAAATGCAGCCGCCGCAGCCCGGATTCGATCCCGCGACCCTCAGATCAGCAGCTGAGTACCTCAGCCACTAGACCACCGTGGCGGGGCACACTAGCAAGGTGGTAGATATATCACGGACACGTACTTCGGGAAGGGCTTCCAGCAGAATTCCCGTAGCGACACGTCCGTTGGTAACGGCTTCCGACAGAACACCCTACAGTGACTCACCCTCCTCCGTACGAAGCTTGACGCCCCCAACTGCACACCAGCACCGTTCTCCATCCCCTAGTTGCCGTGCCAATTCCCCACTGCCAGCAAACTAGGTGGTGCGGCCGATGGAGGTGAGGTCGCCGAACATTTGTCACTACACCCAAGCATGCCTCTACCAGTTTCTATGATGCAAAATAAGGTCCATGTGCTTGTAGATGGACGTCCTACGATGGCTTTAATAGAAACTGGAGCAACTGTGTCAGTGATGAGTTCAAATTTTAAATCACGGTTAGGACACAAAAAGCAAAACTGTGCCACATTTTGCTCAGTGAGTGGGGGAGTCGTCGTGTCCTATTGGGGTGTGTGTTGCGAGTGTCACATTAGGTCACAGAGAGTTCAAAGTTGAATTTGCCGTTCTGACCAGTTCCACACACGACGTAATTTTGGGGATCAATTTTCTACAAGAGTGTGGCACAACTGTAGATTGCAGGGCGGGGTGAAATTCTATTATCTGCGTCTTATGTGGGGGCTCCCTCCAAGCTGTCAAGCAACCCTCATCGTCATCAACGATGTCCTCTCGCCGTCACAGTCGATGAAACGGGTGCCAGTTGATAGCTCTGCTGCAGTCACTGGCGCGTTTGATGTTCTCGTGGAGCCAGTCCGTCTCAACTGGGCTAAGAAAAACGTGTTTGTGCCCCATTGCGTGCTTTTTATCACTGATGGGCTATCTTCAATGTGGGTGCTAAATTGTGCTAGTAAGCCTGTGGTGCTGGCCAATGGGATGCGACTCGCCCTTTTCGAACAGAAAGTGGCTGATTGTTGCATTGGAGCCTTAAGTGACCAGTAAGCGAGTCGTGTTCCTGTGGGTCATCCTACAGAGGCCAAGTTCCTGAGCACGATCAACAGGTCGTTGTCGTCAGAAAAGCACCAAGCCTTGGGTCGCATCTTGGCCAAGCATGTCACCATCTTTTATATTGAACAGAGCGACAAACAATGTGGAGTACCAGAGTCATGTACCCGTCACATGATCGACACAGGATCCGCCCAGAAACCATACCGTGTCTCATCTGCAGAGCGCAAAATTATTGCTGAACAGATAGAAGATGTGCTTCAGAAGAATGTCATTCAGGAGTCGTGCAGCTCTTGGGCTGCACCTGTGATCCTTGTAAAAAAAGAAAGACGGTTCCTGGAGATTCTGCGTGGATTGGCAGAGCAAGCGCCCCGGACAGGCATTGGTCCCGGGTTCGATCCCTGGCCCAGGATGAATTTTTTGGCAACTAGGAAGCTTTCATTTCTGAGAAATCCGTATGGATTTCCTTGTAGCCTTGTGCTACAAACAGGTGGATGCTAATTTTCCCTTTCATAAATTGATGCATGCTACTCAACCTACGAGTGCAAATACTTCTACATGATGCACACACTCTCAGGCACTGTGCCGCGCAAATTCTGAACATTTCATTCAGAGGTGCGCGGCTTTCCCAGAAACAATAGAGCGTGTTTGAAATTTGCTGCATGCGGACATACCATCTCGAGTGGTATAACAGAGGTCGACTGACTAGTGCAAAGGCATGACATGAAGCATGATGATCACCCTTTACTCCCCTACCCTTTACTCCCCAACAGCAGCCAAGAGCCGTCCTTTTCTATCAATGAAAGTGATATTGCTTCATTCATTCTCTGACCATGGCAGCAAGTCCCGTTCGGCTGTCTGCGTGGTGAGCTATATTTGACCCAAACGCGTATCTTTATTATTAATGAAAATTTTTGTGTATATATGTTGTTGTTCACTCGCATTATAACGAAATGTAGGCAGATAACATTTTAATAAATGAGTTATTTTCGTAATTCATGCTACAGGCTGAAAAAAATAACATTATTAATTTGTGGCGTTCTTGCGCTCCGGACCACCTCGGGGCTGTTTCAGAACACGCGAGGAAGACAAAATAAGAGGAATCCCTTGCTTTGTTTCGCGGTGCCCCGACGGTCGCGCTCTGGTGTTGGCGTGCGCTTTCATATTTAAAAAAAAAAAGAACAGCTCTATTGTAAGCAGGCATTACGCATACATTAGGGTACAAATGAAATAACATTTATGCGAAACAGAGAGAGCCAAAGCTCCTACAGATAAAATCAGCTGACCACAACTTGAGAGCTCGTTAACGACTTCCAAGTTCAGATACGTGCTCTAACGTCTGACTCGCTGCGCAGGTTCCGATACCGCAGTTGAATAAACTAGTGAGATATGCAGTAGCAAGAATGCGTGATAACCTGCAATGGCCAAACACACTTGTAGGAACGAGCCCAGCCATGTCGCGTAACGCGACACCCGATGGGCTACCTCTTGAGCGCTTACCAAACTTGTCCGTAAGCGCCGACGCCGATGGGCGAAAGGTTGGTGTAGCGTACAGGAACCTCCCATACCGTCTTGTTCAGCTCGACCCGGTGGAATCCGCTTCGCATGTTGTATAGCTTTCTTTAGGATGTTAGAGGAAACAACGCATGTGATGCAGTGGCGAACACTACGAGCACATTGAACCAAAGGAATCACGACAATGCCACCACACAATCAACTCCGTAAAACCGTCCCGTGCGACTACAACTGCTTTAACGTTAACTGGAGTTTTAGACTTCTAGAGCACGGACATGAGCACGGAACACTTACACCAACGTTAGAGAACGGAAAGTGTACCTTGTACAGCGGAACAAAAATAAGGAGTAGCGGTGGCGTAGTGAACTGAAATAGCGCGAGCCCAGAGGACGCTGCCTGTACTACCATCATCATTAAAAAATTGCGCTTTTGTTTGTTTTGCGTGGGTCGCGCTACTAGCACCACTAGCTCTCGGGAGGAAACAACTTTATTTTAAAAGTTCGGCGAGTTGTTTGGGGATTCGGGCCTGCCCCGCCAAGGTGGTCTAGTGGCTATGGTACTCGGCTGCTGATCCGAGGGTCGCGGGATCGAATCCCGGCTGTGGCGGCTGCATTTCGATGGAGGCGAAATGTTGAGGCCCGTGTGCTGCGCGATGTCAGTGCACGTTAAAGAACCCCAGGTGGTCAAAATTTCCGCAGTCCTCCACTACGGCGTCTCTCATAATCAGAGCTGGTTTTGGGACGTTAAAGAGTGTACTAGAATATTTTGAGTGCCGCGACCTGCGGCCGGAGAGGGGCCCTCTCCGCATGGAACGCAGCGGCGGCGCTGCAGTTGTCAGGCCTTGGTTGCTCCGGCCGGCCGGCACGGCCGGCCCGCCTCGCGGGCGTCTGCTTGCCGGCGCGCTCACAAAAATGTTCGCAAGAGTGGCGCGAGTTTATATGAAAGGAACGTAAAAACGAACCGTTCATCACACCTGAACTGCATTACCACCCTGATGGCAATTAATTTGCGCCGGGAGAGCGCCTGGCAGGTGTAGATAGGTTTATTTTGGTTTTATAATGAAGCGCGAATGGATCACTTGAGCAGCGATGCGCCACATGCAGCTTCATCAACTTTTAACTAGGCGATCGATGTCTTTTCATATTGCTTGCCTGCTTACTTCCAAGGTTTCTGCTCAAAACGCAATGTTATTACCTATGAACACGGCGAGCGTGCGAGCATTGCAATCATCAAATATAGTTTTAAATCATCCCGCAGTTCTACTGCACGCTATATATCGGTGCTCATTTTTGGTATGGGCATTTTTACTCAAACACAAAGAAGGTTCTACCTATCGCCTACTTGTGAAAAGTGAGATATTGTTTTGCTGCGTGTCCACATCACCCTTTCGGTGTGACGTACCTGATATAAACATGCTGTACATAATTATTCACACTGTTACTTTCGTTTCCTATAAATATAGGTAAACTGAAGAAACCATACACACACTATAGCTCAGAAATCTTAGAATGTTGAGCAATGAAAAGGGTGTAGTGTGACGATGTTACGTTTAGGTACTAACGTTCAAGTGTGGTGAAGAAACTTTAAGGATCAATTAAGGTATTCTATGAAAAATTAGGTCCGTGCTGTGCGAAGTCGTGAGAGATAAACTATTCCATTCAGAGATGATGCGAGGGAAAAATAGATATTCCGAAGAACTTGTTTTGGTACTAAAAGGGATTAAAGATTTAGTATGGTGATTCCTCAGCTGCGACCGCAGTGGTAAAGCATACAGCTCAGGGAAAGACATTTTAATTAGTCTGGATTTTCTGGCACACTCAAAATCTTCATACATGGGGCTCTTTAATTAGGTCCGAAAGGTCAGTTCCGCTACTACTCAGAATATAAGTAGCGAACGGCGTTGCGCTTAAATTTTCTCCGGTCTTTGTACTACGATTTATGCAGGAGTCCCAAACTGCGCATTCATATGTCCATGTCCTGGTCTGAAAAACGATATGTATACTGACAAATTAGGTTTTGCAAATGTTTCTTTTAGTTATTATCTAATGGAACCAAAATTACGGACTGGTGACGCTCTGGTGAGAAAAGTGTGACCTTTAATTCCAAATGAGAGAGTGAGTATAGCGACGCCTAAGTACTTGCATTCAGATATACCAGGGAGCGATTCCGATTGAAAGCCCTAAGAAGGTCTTGTATCGTGCTCTTTTTTGTTGTTGTTGTTGTTATAAACACTGGTTTATCTCCATTCAGCTAAATGCCGTAATGAGAGCACCAGGGAGAAATGTGTACATTCCTCATAGTTGTTGATTTCGTTAAGATGGACGCAATGGTCTGCTAATAATTCGATCTCAAATGGTGCCCTAATAAGTTATAACTTCTATGAATATGTCGTTAATATGTATTCAAAATAACAGCGGATACCGAACGCTAGTCCAAAGTACTTAGAAGTAACGAGTAGCTCACGAGAACAATCACTGTAATGCTGTCAATGCGAACGCATCCATAGATACGTAGAAGGTCATCTATTAAGAAGAAAGTAGGTAGACGCGTTGAGACCCTATGAATTAGTATTATACATACGGAACCAGTTCAGTAGCGCACCCAGGATCTCTGCCAGGGGGGGTTCAATCTTTCACGAAGGGCCGGGCATGCGATTACACAGTTGTTGCGTGTGTAAAAAAAGTAAATAAAATGCCAAAAATAACAACATCAATGACGATGATTATTTTATTATCTTTTCAGCGTTTTGCTGAGACATTAGCGCCACATTCTTCTAGGACACAGGTGCAGTTACGGAGTGGGAGGGGGTTAGGTTAGCCTCAGGGGGGTTACAGTTAGCACCATATGGAGGGTTTTACAACCCCCTCCCCGTCGGTGCGCCACTGAACCAGTTAAACTGCTCTCTTAAAATATAAAAAATGACGTCGACTTCGCCTGACATAACGAGAGCAATTACGGCAGCAAAAATATAAAAAACAGAAATTACAGAGGTATTTAAGTTGGGTCATTTTCAAGAAATCTTTACGAAGGATATGGCTGCGATATGAACATAACTATCGGTAACGAACTAGCTAAATAATTGTGAGACGTATTCAATAATTTTACAGGATGAGAATAAGGAAGTTGGTAATTCCGGGCAGTAACTTGTAACAGTTCAGTATTAGCCAAACGGGACCCTATACTCAGCATAAAACAGACCTAGAAGGTCTTGCCGTTTTCGACATTGGCCTGCTAGAGCAGATTGAAACTAATGTTGCTCATTTCGAGCTCCCTTCCCGTACTCTCCACATCTTTATGTATAACATCGGGAATGACGGACATCCGTGCCTCCACTCTTACGACGTTGTCCTTGTTTTGTGTTTTTTTTTCTTATTCTTCTTATTTTGTGCAGGCTGCGTTTTTGCCATGTTATCCTCATCCTAAAATATGTGCCGTCGTCACCTATGCCAGATTTTTGCAATATATCCCACAAAGTAATTCACTGCCTGACGTTTTCCTGCACGCCAATCATGTATAAGGAAGTTCTGATTAAAAACTGCTTTATTTTAAATAAAATTAACGCCTCCATCGCGCCCCGCGAGAGGGGATCGTGCAACGAAGCTGCGAGCGCATCAGATGCTTGCACGGCGCACCGAACGGATCTTTTATTTTATTTTATTAGATGTACCTGTGAAAACGCCGGCCAGCGTGACTGTGCTGCCGTACCTATGTTTATACAATATTTATTGCAATGTGCATGGCACAGCACGCACGCACACGCGCGAAAAAAAAAGTATTAGAATGAGCACCACAGCTCGGGCCACGCTGGCCGTGCCCGCCGCGCTATGGTGGCTAGAAGGGGGAGGTGGGAGCATCACCAGCTGCGGAGTGTAGCAACAGATCATGGCGGCAGCGGCGGCGCTGCCGTAGCTTTTTAGATCGGTCGGTGGCGGCGAGCGTCCTTGACGGCCAAACAGGCCAGGCGCTGCACGAGAAGGTATGCGCACTTTGCAGAGCTTGCGACCTCCAGGTAATAACTGGAATGCAGCTGTGTGCGCTAGCAATGGGGTGTTTTAAACGAAAATTTAAGCACGGAATGTATACCGAGACTAAGGCAACGAACTACCTCTAGTGGCATGCAAACATACGCGGTAGCACCCAAAAGGCAAGGCGGCGTACTCCACGATAAGACCGTGCGTATGAGTTCGAATACCATTTGAAACGTCGGTGTAAAACGATTATATGCTCACAATCGCAACGTTCGGTACCTCCCTTTACATTTCAATGCGTAACTTTTAACGATTTTATTATATTGTAGTTTTCGCAGCTGTTCACTTTTTCGATGAGTTTCGTGTCTGGTGAATTTTCTACACACCGAGTGACGTATATTCAATCAAGGAGATTTTAATAAAAATTGTATACAAGCACAACGTTCAGGGAATTAACAGCCTGCATCTTTATTTTTGTACATCGCCAATCTCATACAGCAAGCAGCTCTAAATTACAATCACATGAAAGCGCAACTCCACACATATTCACGTTACGCGACGAAGCTTCAAATAGTGCATTCGCTGCCGTCGCTTGCCCTCCCGTGCCTTGTTTTCCGCTTTTACAATGAAGTGCAGCCTTGTCGTTGTATAAAACTGGACGAGTCTGTTAGTAACATCTCTGGAATGTTGTTCGCAGCCAAGATGAGTTAGCCGGTTTCTTGTCAACGCAGAAATGAAGTCCATTATGCTATTTGCTTTAAGCTTGCTGAAGCTAAAGCAGCGCGCGAATGAGTCTTCCATGTTTTCGATAAAAGCCTGCAGTTCATCAGATGGGTAGAGCAGCCCACCCCGGTCTACTTCTCTGATTAGGCAGGCATCTGCGGGCATATTAGAATCGCGTGGTCGGATGAGGGCTTTTGCACATTCAGGGCACTTGGTTTGGCTCAGCATCCTTCGGGCGACATATCCAGCAACGTAATGCATAACTCGGGAGTCGCTTTTTGCCACTCTAGCTTTTCTCTTCTTATAGGATGCTTGGTTCAAAAGCAGTTTCCTTAGATACCTGCAGTGTATACAAAGCCTTTGATCTTGAGACATGCCTGAGCAACTTTTGCTGCACAACTTGTTTCCATGCATTCTGTATTTTGATTGATTGGAACTGTTAAGCCGCTCCAGTGGAATAGCACCTTGCTCAAAACCGGAGCACACAACCATCTCGTTGATGGAGTGGAGGAGGCTCTCCACAGCATTCACATCAAACACGTCCACTTTTTTTACAACTTTCCCTTGCACAAACACTACAGCAAGTATCCTCAGCAGAGCACAACACCAGTTTCTTGAAGCACACACTATCACCATCTTGAGCACAAACAGTAAACGCAACAGCGTTCGGGGCATCCGCAAGTAGGCACATCGACTAGTATTTGCTTGGAAGCTTCTCACCTTTCATATGCTCCAGTTTTTCCACTGTACACGACGCGCCGGGAACACGTTCACCGTTCGTTGTCACATCTAAGGAAGAATCGTGCTCCATCGAAGGAAGTTCGTTTTCATCGTTCACTTTTCTTTTTTTGCCGAGCACTTCTCCTCTCGATGTCCGGGAGCTGCGCTTCTGAGGAAGCTTTTTAGAGAGATAACTCGGCGTGTTTGGGAAGATCGACGGTACTGCATCGTCGGTAAGGCATGGGCGCCCGCGAGGAATCTTCACAACTTCACCATTCACGATGTGGGTGTAATCTCTCACAATAAACCGTTGCTCGAAGTGTAACTCGCACAGGACTGCACTTCGGTCGAGCAGTTTGCCACCACGTGGAACGGACCGCTGCCATGCTTTCAGCCGGTCCTCATCGTTCGGAACGGTAAAAACAGACCTTTTTACACCTGCCTTTCGGGCTGAAACGTACCCGGTAGAGCATCCGGGCGCGAAGCAGTGAGTCTGGCGATTCACTGGCCCGCACACCGCTCCGCACGCGTGCGGAGTGCGTGCGGAAGGGTGAAAACGGCTCTTAAACGGATCGAATCGCGAATTATTGAAGTCGGTGGGGTCACGCAAGCCCCACCAAATCCGATATTTCGCGATTCGTTCCCTTTGACAGCCGTTTTCACCTTTCCGCACGCCCTATGCACACGTGCGGAGCGGTGTGCGGGCTGACCGAGAATAGGCCCTTAGCCATCACGATATGCGGTGTGAAGAGGCTTCAAAACTTCGAACATCGTGCGAACAGTACGAACGCAGCCGCGGAAACGCACGTGCTCTGCTTCGGCCCAGAGGGGCATCTAAAAAACGACACGCGCGCCACCGCTCGTCGGCATGAAGAACTGACACCCCCTCCGCCAACCTCTGCAGCCCGCGATGCTCCCACCTCCCCTTCTAGCCACCATAGCCGCGCGCCGGCTGCCCAATCAGCTGGCCCAATGGTTAGGCACGCCAGCGCCACCGCTGCTTTCCATGCGAGAGGGGACACCGGTAGGGTGGCTAGAATGGGGCCCATTCTAGCCCATTCTAGCCACCCTAACACCGGTTTGCACGGCGCGCCCGCTCCGGTCGCGCCACTCAAAATATTCTAGTACACTCTAGTTAAACCCCACATAAAGCCCGGTCCCCACTAGCGGCAAAAACGCGCGCGGCGAGCGCTTCCGCAGCACGCGCGCGTCAACATATGTCCCCACTCGCGTTTTGCGCCAAGCGGCGACCATAGAGATAATATACTGGCCACGGTGATACTGGCTACTGGCTCTAGAGGCAAAGCTGGGCTAGAGTGTACTAGAACTTTTGAGTGGCGCGAGCGCCTGCCCACGGCCGCTCGATTAGCAACGCACGAGGTGCGTTTCCAGCGGCCGTGGCCTGCCTGTGCGCGGCCGTTTCAGCGTGGAAAGATGCGGTGGCGCTGGCGTCGACCAATCTACCCGGGCGGATGGCTGGCAGGCGTTCCGCGTACGCGTTGGTACCTCTCCGTCGCGCCCAGGATAATCTTTTTCATTCCTCGTTATACCCCTGCTTTTCAAAAATTTTAATGCAAATAAATATTATTTGACATTATTGTTATTGAAGTTGCCGCCGACTGTATTGCAGCTTGAAGTAGCCTAGCACATCGTACCGCATAACGAGCGCGTCCCCCCCCCCCCTTTTTTTTTTCTTTAAAGTGTACACTTACACGAGAAACTAGCCAGCCGGTACACATCGGAAGCCTCCCTCATCCCCCCCCCCCCCTCCCTCTCGAAAAAAAAAAAAGTAATGTGTTGCACATAAGCCGAAGAACTCCTCGCCCGTTCCACGTGAATAAAGCACCAATGTTGAAATCAAATAAATTTAGGGCGCGTTGCTTGTGCATGGTTGCGTTCACTCACAACAAAAGCTGGCTTTATTGACATTGTCACTGTCTGAAGAACAGCAGAGTTTTTCCAAAGCTCCCTTTCATCATTTTAATATGGAAATGCGTTTATTGTTGTAGGACCCACAAAAATGCACATACGTAATACTGCAGAAAAACGCATTCAGTGAAACATAGCAGTGCAAGATTTCGAGAGTTTAAATAAGCAACAGCACGGCAAAGCAAAGTCGTATTAACAATTGATAACGTGAAAATACAAGGTTCGCATACTTATACAAACGATACATTTGCAATTAAAATTATAAAAAGCATAAAATTATAGAGCCAGGATACACCATACAACATAAAACAAAACAGAATGGCAGAGCTTAGGTTGTCTTCTTAAAATGCATTTAAATAAAAAAGATGTTATTATCGTTGCAAAATCGTTTAAACCGACTCTAAAGCGGAACAATGAATCGGCTTAGTTCGAGTAATTGTGCTCTGAGAACCCTAAAGCTGCTAAATTAACCATCACAGGTTTATTAATACAAAAAGATTCAAGATCAAATTTGTTTTCAGATTTCGCGTCATAATTGCACAAAACCTCTTCTTGGAAAAATCATCTCCCTTCTTGGTGCCCCTTTAAAAAATTAAGAGTGCAATAACATATGCACGAAAACTGACATCTTTTTTATGGCAGTGCAGCAATTTATAGCCTAAGTTTCAGCTGCTGCTGTGCGCTTCTTCGTTTCTCATCCCGCCACTTGTTAAGACCCTTTATATAGAAATGCATACGCCTGACCACGTAAAAGCTGGTCAACTTAGCAGTTAATGACTTGCAACCAGCACCCCCAATGCTTCTCCTGTTGATCATTGCTAGGACATCCAAGATGCTGTCTTTGTGTAAGTCACTCTTACTAAAACAACCAGTGAAAATGTCTTCAAGTTCACTAATAATTATATATAAAGACAAAAAGTTTCGAAGAAGGGTACAGAAGACCACCGAAATCACAAGATTTCACGTCTTTCGGGGCCTTAAAAAGGGATAACTTGCGACTTTGTTGAGCACACGGATATCCAGTTGTGCAACCTAGCGCGTAACAATGGTTTAAACGTTGTTTTTTTGCCATTTCGCGACCAAAACAGAGGTGCTGACTACAGAGGCTACCATGCCGCCGAGCAAACCTGGGTAGATTGGGCGACGGCAGCGCCGCCGCTACTTTCGCCGCAAGTTGGGCAAGGGGCAAGCAAGGGAAGAGCGCCGCGGTCGCGCCACTCAAAAGCTTCTAGTACATAATGAACCACATACATCCCGAATTATATACCACCAATCTCTGCCAGTATTGTAACACCAGAGCTACGCTAGATAATATGCTATGGGCATGTCCAGCAATAATCAGCAACACTGGGGTCGCGGCCTCCAATGAAGACCTTCGTGCGCGTTGGCGTGCCGCGCTGCTCAGTTCAAGCCTGGACCAACAACTCTGGGCGATCCAGCAGGCCGAGGAAGCTGCTGGGAGACACGGTCTCTCCGCTTGCTCCTAGGTGGGAGGCCAGGCCAGAAATCTGCAGGATTTCAATAAAGTTCTACACACACACTCTAGCTGGGCCGCGGAGGGGGGGGGGGGTCCCTCCCGCGCGCCGCCCTCTTGCAAATGTGTCAATGTGGCCAGCCTAAGTATTACTGAAAGTGCTAAAAACAAGTGTAGGTCGTCTTATGCTGATTCCTTAAAAAACAAATAATCTTGCGAAGATTAAGTGTGAATATTAAGCATACTGAATACACTTCCTAAAAATGTAATTAATAGATTTCACGATGCACGCATTCGCTCAATAAAGCGTGGTTTCGGATCTCTTTATTTCTGTTTTCGGATTCTCCCTCTGCTTGGGTGTCCGATATGACATATGTGATCGCGCGGTGACATCGGTTGACGCGATAGCGCATTCGTGCGGTTACGTTGTTACTGTTACGACCGGCCTCTCTCTTTGTGACCGCAGCGGGGTAGCTACGGACAGGTTGATGCGGTGTTGTTCGAGGGCACCGGCTTGGCAGCCGGGCTGTTCGATCATGCCTCAGCCCGCCTCAGCCGCAATGTACAGGCAAAGAAACTCAAACTAGTAGGTCGTGCCTCGAAAGAGCTTTCTGCACCAGAGAGAATAAACCATGCTTAACACGTACGTACGGTTATATAGGTCTGTACGCACGTTGAACATCGGTGTCGCTTTGTGTGTGTCTGTGTGTCCCTCTCTTTTGTTTGTTCTGTTAGCATTTGCACTTGATAATCGACAAGCTTGCACTGACACAACGCCGGGTGCACCGCGTCCACTGAAAACGACGCGTGTCGTCTCTCGATTTCTTGCTGAGACCGAGCTTCCCAGCTCCACGGACGGCCACCGTTCCACATTCTAAGGTTCCATCGCAGGGGATAACGAAACCACAGAACACCTATACTATACGAAACGTGTTCTTTGAAGGCCTTGATTTACCAGCGCTGATCGTAAACAAGATAGGTGCTGCCATCTATCGACGCTGATTATTTTCCGCATAGCTTCCGAGGATGGATGGATGGATGCTATGACCTTCCCCTTTGTAACGGGGCGGTGACATGTGCGCCACCAGGCTCGTAAGAAGATTTAAGAACTTTTTTTTTTCTCTTTTAATTTTCCTCATGCCTTTTAAATTTACTTCAATCAAATCGATCATGCCATATGAAAAACGGAATTTCATATCCCAGTTCCCTGCCCCTTATGGCAGAAATTCCATATTTTTCCCTATAATTATTTTTGTCCGTTCTCTCTAGTTTTCTGCCACCAGTATTCTAACCGTCTCTTACTTATTTCAATCGCGGCTATGTTCAGCTTCCCGTTGTTCGCCCTAAAACCCAGGCTTCATGTAGGGTGGTGCCCAAACGTACACCTGGGTGGATATTTCCGCATTCAATCAGAACATGCTCTGTCGTTTCCCTATCTTCCTCACAGCATGTGCATTTTTCTTCTTCTTTACTGAATTTCGCTTTATAAACACGCGTTCTAAGGCAGCCCGATCTCGCTTCAAACAATAAAGCGCTTCCTCTTGAATTATCATAAAATGCCTCCCTCTTTATTTCGTTTTTGCCCTCTCGGTAGTTATTCAGAGTCGGTTTTTTTTCCATCGCTGTCCTCCAGTAAATCTTCTCCGCCTCTCTGACTTTTCCCTTTACGCTCTTTGTTGTCAGTTCTCTTAGAGCCGTATATTTACTGGTGAGCCTCCTAGTTCTCTTTCTCCACTGCGTGTCAACGCTCTTTCTATATAAATAGCGGAACACCTTCACTGCCCACCTAACCTCTTTCATATTCCTTAGCCTTTCTTCAAACCTTATTTTGCTCTGCGCTTCCCTTGCCTCAAAACTCGCCCATCCCATATCGCCCTTTACAGCCTCGTTTGTAGTTTTCCCGTGAGCACCCAACGCGAGGCGTCCCACAGTTCTTTGATTCACATCCATTCCCGATTGTATCTCTGGCCTCATGCACACCACTGAGTTCCCAAATGTAAGCCCCGGTACCATTACCCCTTTCCACAGACCCCTAAGCACCTCGTACCTATTGTGTCCCCATAACGCTCTGTGCTTCATTATTCCTGCGTTCCTCTTTCCCTTTGCTGCCAAGGCTTTTTCCTGTACCTTCATGTATCTATCGCCCTCATTTACCCATACGCCAAGGTACTTGTATTCGCTTACTCTCGGTATTTCTTGGCCCTGTATGGATACCGCCTGGTCGTTGGGATCATTGAATACCATCAATCCGCATTTTGTTACATTAAATCCTAGTCCTAGATCCTCGCCTTCCTTCCCGCATATATTCACCAGCCGTTGTATATCATCTCGACTGTCCGCGAATAAGACAATATCATCAGCCTAAAATAAACCCGGAAGCATCTGCTCAATCATCACGCCGCCCTGTTTGTGTGACAGATTAAAACCAATGTGGCTATCTCCTAGCGCTTTTTCCATTCTAACCATGTACAGCATGAATAACAGCGGCGACAAAGGACATCCCTGTCTCAGCCCCTTGCTAATATCAACGTTCTCTCTGCTACTTATTCCTTCCCATTCTATGCAAACTGTATTTTCTCGATATATTTCCCTCAAAAGCTGTACACAATCGTCGCCTATGCCCATTCCTTCCAAAATTTCCCACAATATTTCCTGATTAACATTGTCATACGCCCCAGTGATGTCTAGAAAAGCCACATACAACGGCCTCCTTTCTATTTTAGATATTTCTATACACTGAGTAAGAACAAATAGGTTATCGTCTAAACGCCTGTCTACTCGAAATCCATTCTGAAGTTCTCCCAAAATATTGTTACGTTCTGCCCAGGCTTCTATTTTTAATTTTACTGCTTGCATAGCCATCCTGTATAGTACCGATGTAATGGTTAGCGGTCTATACGAGCGAATGTTATTCTTTTCCCCCTTGCCGGGGGACCCCCCCTCCGAGATTGGCGCGCCAAGGCGCCATTTCGGAGGCTATGTGTTTACATACTCTGTTGCCAGATTAATACCGGCTACTGTCCCTAATGATAGCGTGAGCGTTGCATGATGGCGTCGACCACGGGGGACCCCCCCTCCGAGATTGGCGCGCCAAGGCGCCATTTCGGAGGCTATGTGTTTACATACTCTGTTGCCAGATTAATACCGGCTACTGTCCCTAATGATAGCGTGAGCGTTGCATGATGGCGTCGACCACGGGGGACCCCCCCTCCTATACGCGGGCCCTATGGGGAGCTTTGCCTCTAGAGTCAGTATATTAACTCTATGGCGGCGACGATGCAGCCAAGAAACGACCTGACGCCATGACTTGTGTTGTTCCATTCGAAAGGTCTCGCGAAAACGTGAGCTCTAATCAGACGATTTCGTCTTTCGTCGACTATGTATGTCTTCCTAGCGCTACGGCTGGTCACGCTATCAAAAAACTGCTACTGCGAGGATACTTCTTGCTCGGCGTCTCGGTACGGGTAGGCTTAACGAAAACTGTATATAGGTCTGGGCATGGCCTCTGAGATTTTACGACGGCGACGTCACTTTCAGGTCTCAGAGGCTGTGTATTATGGTTCTATGCTTGACGGACAGATGGCGCCACGCGTCGGCACCACCGTCGGCACGCCTCCGCGGCTCGCTTCTGATTGGTGCTTGTTTCGCGGCGGCCGCAAAAAAATGAGTCTCTACTATAGTGTTCTAGAATATTATAGTGCGCTCACAGAGCGGCGGAGGGTGTCCCACATCGTGTCGCCGCCGACAGGTGGCGCTGTTCGCAGCGTAACCTGTCGAAGTTTGAGTTTGGTAGTGACAGCGGAAGGACGCGCGTAGCGAGAGCTCCCGGAAGACGCCGGTCGATGAGTGCTTCTGCATGATTTTTTTGCATTTTTACATTGAATAGTAGGGGAAAGTAGTCTTTCCTTTCTTGTGCTTTTCTTTGTGTCCAGTATTTTACCCGCGTACGGGTTTTCCTTTTTCTTTTCAATACCACGTGATAGGTATTTTAAGTTGCTATCGTTTGAGTGTCAGGTTGTAATGGACAAGTAATTTTTTTTCCTTGCGGTTTTTTACCTTTTTAGACCGGGTAAGAGAGGAAAATAATCTTTCTTGTTGCGCCTTTCTTTGTGTCCGGCATTTCCCCGAGCACGGGTCTGCCTTTTTTTTTTCTTTTTGTCAAGGCCACGTGGTCGGCCTTTAGTGGCGCTGTTGTTTGTGTGAGTTAGATAAGGTTGTATTGGGTGATAAGAGGATCGGTCGGGGGAAGTAAACGGAAGAGATTTAATAGTACCAATTTTGGGACACTTTTATTTCTAATTTTATTTGTGTGCGCTGTCGTTGCACAAGGCGGGAGAAATGCCTTTGTGCATTGAGGATATATCGGGACATTTAGTTTGCGGTATGCTTGCAGCCTAGTGATTTATCGTATACGTGCATTTTTCGTGCGGTGTACTGGATGAATTAGTAAAATATACGTTTGAAGCCTAGGACAGTGTAGGGGTGCACCACTAATAACCGCATGAGGTGTGTGTGGTAAATTTTTAGGAGGCTTAATTTTTGACGAGTGTGTGACTGTTCATCGCGCTAATCATGGCGAAAAAAACTGTGAAATGTACAAAGTGTGGCATGGGAGTCAAAGTAGATGTTTGCGGAGATGATGGGGCATGCGAAGTAGAAGTGTCATGTAGCCAGTGTGCGATTATGGTGAAATTCCAGCAAATGGAGGAAACTCAGACCGCCCTCTTAAAGCGAGTAGGCGAGCTGGAGGACGCTTTAGAGGCGGAACGGTAAATGAGAAAGGAGATGGGCGAAAGGCTCAGAGCAACCGAGGAGCAGCTGACAAAGGTCACCATGCAAAATAAGAAAGAGTCAGGTGACTATCACGGAGAGGGAACGTCCTTGACCCCACAAGAAAAGTCGAAAAAAGGAGCACAAAAGCGGGGCACGGCCTACAGGGAAGCTCTGGTGAAAGAGCGAGCGGACAAAAGACCACCCGAACCCCACCCGGAAAGTCAGTCCAAATGTTCAGAGCAGACAAAGGCATCAGGGCAGCTGGAGAACGTAATAATAGCGGGGGACTCCAACCTGGCTCGGTGCTCGCAAACGATTCAGGAGAGGCTGAAAGGAGACCGAAGAGTAGCTGTAGGGACGTTTCCAGGAAAAATGTTGGGGACAGTAATGCAACAAGCAAGGGAAGAGCTGACTCATAGAGATCAGGGGCGCAGTTTGGTTGTGATAGCTGGCGGGCTGAACAACGTGTTGAACGGAAGGACCCCAGAAATAGAGAGGAGGTTAACAAAGGGAGTAGATGAGTTGCGGGAACTGTCACCCCATGTGCAAATTGTCGTGTGCACAATCCCCGAGGTACCCTTGAAAGACCGAAACCTCCAAAGAGCAGTTGTCACCGCCAACGAAACGATTTGGCGGGTTAGTCGAGATAAAGGCTTCGAGGTTGACATAAACACAGAAATGCACAGATGGGGTGGTTTCCAGAGAGATGGAATCCACTTTGGCCGTAAACTTGGGCATGAGGTGGGCTGGCGCCTAGCAGGACGCGCAGTAGCTTTTTTAGGGGGCACACGAGCCCTCCGGTGTCCACGGTAGAAAGGGAAGAAACATCTATGAGGGACCCTTTGGAACACAGAATGGGTAACAAAGGGAGAAGGGCAAAGGGGAAAGAGAGAAAGAAACTGCAGCGCGGTTTAATAAGCTACATAAATATGCAAGGTGGCAGAAAACCGACAAAATGGTTAGAAATAGAGGAACAGTTGAACAGAGAACAGATAGCGGTGTACGCCGTTACAGAAACGCACCTTCGGGACTCGGAAGGGCCACCAATTATTGCAAATTATGTGTGGGAAGGGTGCAACAGGACAAAATCAGAAACAAAAGGTGGGGGAATCGGTATGCTAATTCATCGGGAAGCAAACTGGTGTAGGGTTACTCCGACATGTGAAGAGCACCTCTGGGTATCTGGAACGGTAAGCGGGAAGAAAACTATGTTGGGTGTAGTTTACATGTGGACTGGAAATAACTGCAAAGAGAAAAATCAGGAGTTAGTGAATTGCATAAGCAAGGATATTCAAAACTTTGGTAACGGGACCGAAATAATCCTCATAGGAGATATGAATGCTCATGTGCATGACCTCGACGGTTATACAGATTATAACGGGAAGTTGATGGTAGAGCTCTGCGAACAACATAGTCTAGATATAGTTAACATGAGTCTTAAGTGCGATGGGCAGGTAACATGGGAGGTCGGAAGCAGGCAGTCAACAATCGATTACTGCCTCATGACGGAAGGAATCCACGACAAGTTGAGACAAATGAGCATAGATGAGGAAGGGAGTAGCAGCTTGGGAAGTGACCATAAACGCATCACTTTGCAAATGGGCTATGTAGATTGTAAAGAGAGCATCGAATTACAGTCGGGCAGCTCTTTTCTAAGTGAAAAACAAATTAGGAACGTAGTCGCAACAATCGAGGACATAGTGAGCAGAACAAAATGCAAAGTGTGGGATTATAATGTTGTTGTTTTGTGGGGTTTAACGTCCCAAAACCAGTTCTGATTATGAGAGACGCCGTAGTGGAGGGCTCCGGAAATTTAGACCACCTGGGGTTCTTTAACGTGCACTGACATCGCACAGCACACGGGCCTCAACATTTCGCCTCCATCGAAATGCAGCCGCCGCGGCCGGGATTCGATCCCGCGACCCTCGGATCAGCAGCCGAGTACTTTAGCCACTAGACCACCGTGGCGGGGCGGGATTATAATGAGCTTATTAATCTAATAAGGACTGAAATTACGAAAGAAAAACAAAAGAGGTGCTGGAGGGGAAGCGAAAGCCAAAACGATGGTGGCACAGGGAAATTCAGGACGCAATTGAGAATCGACGGGAAGCATCTCGAATACATAGGCGGGCAAAAAAGGAGCAGAGGCCACAAGACGAAGTCAAACAAAAATGGGAAACATATCTCGAGAAAAAAGCCCTGGTACAGAGTTTAGTTGAAGCCAAGATTAAAGGCCGAAGTGAACGTTGGATATCGGACATTCGCGAAAAGAAGGACGCGTCTAGGCTTTTCTGGAACCACCTGCAATCGCTGGGGAAGAAAACTGTAACTATGCAACAGCATATTGTGGATGAAGAGGGAAATAAATTGGAGTGGTACGACGCATTGACTTATATTCGAAACGCAACAGCCGATTCCTTTAAGAAGCATGACGAGACTCCCTTTACGCCGTGTAACAGTAGCAAGGGAGACCAAGTGGAAGAACTAGTTCTGGAAAATTTCAATTGGAAGAGGGCGGAGGAAATGATTGCCAAACGAACAGCCACAGGATTAGATGAGGTTAGCATTACTGTAATAAATGAGCTCGGAAGAAACAGCAAAGAAGCCCTATTAAAAGCAATTGAAAAAAGCTTAAAGGACAGGCGAATACCGGACAGTTGGCGTCAAAGTAGGATGAAGTTCATTTATAAGGGCTAGGGAGAGAAAAATAACGTTCGCTCATATAGACCGCTGACCATTACATCAGTACTCTACAGGTTGGCGATGCAGGCAATTAAATTGAAAATGCAGATATGGACAGAGCTTAATGGCACTTTTGGCGAACTCCAAAATGGATTTCGAGTCGACAGGAGATTAGATGATAACCTTTTTGCGCTTACGCAGTGTATCGAAATAGCCGGAAAAGAGAACAGACCTTTACATTTGGCATTTTTGGATATTAAAGGTGCGTACGACAATGTGAATCAGAATATTTTATGGGACATAATGAAAGAGGTTGGTATAGGGGATGACTGTATAGAGCTCTTAAAGGAAATTACAGTGGAAATACAGTATGTGTGGAATGGGAAGGTATGGCGAGTAATGGTAGAATGGAGGCCGTCGATATAGGTAAAGGGTTGAGGCTGGGATGCCCGTTGTCCCCACTATTATTCATGCTTTACATGAGGAGAATGGAGAAAGCATGGAGATGAGCAATATTGGTTTTAAGCTGTCGTACAGACAGGCAGGTATAGTGATAGAACAAAAGCTCCCCGGGTTGTTTTATGCAGACGATATTGTGTTATTCGCAGACAGTCAAACAGATTTGCAGGGTCTGGTTAATATATGTGGTCGGGAAAGTGAAGATTTAGGGCTAAAATTTAGTGTGACAAAATGCGGCTGGATGACATTCAATGACAGCAACGATCAGACCATATCAATACATGGCGAGGAGATACCCAGGTTACGAGAGTACAAATACCTCGGGATATGGATAAATTATGGGAATAGATACATGGAAGTACAAGAAAAAGCTATGATAGTTAAAGGAAAGAGGAACTCCGCAATAATGAAGCATAGAACGCTGTGGGGTTACAACAGGTACGAGGTAATTCGAGGTTTGTGGAAAGGTGTAATGGTGCCAGCACTTACATTCGGAAACTCAGTGGTGTGATCAGATCAGGTCAGAGGTACAATCAGGGCTGGACGTGAATCAGAGGACGGTCAGACGTCTCGCACTGGGCGCCCATGGGAAGAGCACAAATGAGGCTGTTAAGGGGGATATGGGATGGTCTGACTTTGGAGGGAAGGGAAGCTCAGAGTAAAATTAGGTACGAACAGAGATTAAGGAATATGAAAGAAAGTAGATGGGCAGCGAAAGTATCCAGGTATTTGTATAGGAAGAACGTTGATTCACAATGGAGGAAGAGAACTAGGAAGCTTACCAGTAAGTATACATCCAGTAACGAAACGGATGGGACGAAAAAGAGCGTTAAGAGCATGGTCAGAGCGGCGGAGAACTCGGATTGGATAGCAAGAATGGAGAAGAAACCGGCATTGAACAACTACCGAAAAGGGAAAGACGAAATCAAGAGAGAAAAATTTTACGATAATTCAAAGGGAAGCGCTTTACTGTTTGAGGCAAGGTCCGGTTGCCTGAGAACCCGAAGTTACAGAGCGAAATTCAATAAAGAAGGGGACACATGTACGTGCTGTGGAAAAGCTAGGGAAACGACAGATCATATTTTGATTGAATGCACAGATGTCCACGCAGGTGTAGCTGTGGACACTACCCTACAGGAGGCCATGGGTTTCAGGAGTAACAGGGGAAAGCTGAACATGCCGGCGATAGAAATAAGTAAAAGGCGCTTAGAGCATTGGTGGCACAAAAGTATGGAGCAAACAAAAGCGCAAGGTAGTTCGGGTAAGATTGTTTCATCACAGAGGAACGATAATAGATAAAATAAATAGACGAGGAGGAAAATTAGTTGTGAAAATATGTGTGATTCGGGAAAAGAAATGTTTGTAGAGGAAACAGAAATAAAGCTAGAGCTTGGTGGCCCGGCTACCGCCCCGTTATAAAGGGGACGCTCCTAATATCCATCCATCCATCCATCCATCCTGCCGACCTGCTCTCCGACGCGTCGCGGTAATGCGGTTACCGTGCGTTGCTGTTTGACCCCGCAAGTACCATTGAAGCTGTGCAACACATGAAAGATTTTTAAATGCAGCCTCGCTTTGTCTGTGACATAGATTACTATCACTATGGCTATTTTACGTAGGGTTGCCGCTTTCTTCTATGCGTCAAGGACGAGCGATCCTTGCAGTTACCCAGAGGGCACGAGTTTGAAACGAACACCCAAGTATTTTCTTTCCTGCTATATTAGCCGTTTCCTGCTTACTGCAGCGGCCTTGCACATCGCGCTGAGCTCTACGTGCCGCTTTGAAGTTAAACAATGCCTCGTTTCTTTGTTATTTCATCGCGCATATGAGACTGTAATGGGACAGTGAGTTGTAGTAAAGCAAACGTTTCAAAGTCACCCAGGCACCACTACTTCACGATTTGAGGTGGTCATCTATTAGATTTTATTTAATTCGATACCTAAAACACCCAGAGGGCATTTGGTGGGGATTATACAATTGGAAGATACGAATGTACGCAGACACCATCGAAATCAACTCAGCAATAAAACACTATATCAAACATCTGTGCATAAATCACTAAAATTTTATAAATAATGACTGCATCAACACTACAAAAGAAATATGAAGAAAAATAGCACAGTTTGAATACACATAAGGGTTGTCTATTCTGGAAAGCGTACACTACATGAAGAATTTGATTATGCACATGCACACACAGCGAAGAGTGCAAGGCGGCATATTAAATGAATTCAATCGTCCTGCATACTCTCCTCACGAACTTTTAGCGATCTTTCGGTGCATTGATCTCTTCCTTCTCTCATGTTTCTTGAAGTTGACTGCCTTTGCGAAGAAGCGTAGTCGCTTCTTCGCAAAGGCATTCAACTTCAAGAAAGCTAATTACATTTTTACCGAGTTGAGCTGCATGTTTACTGCAACCAATTTTGTGTGTACATATCTTCACTAAGCTCAGCACATCCAAGACACTATCAGCATGCAGTGAAAATGTCCTCTAGCATCTTCACAAAAGAAAAAAGCGTGCCACGTGGGTGCCCTCCTCTGTCCTTGTGCAGAGTCAGTGCAGCATGCTCCTGATGCCACAGTCATCCATGCAAGTTCGGCACTTCATAATTCACTTTCGTGCGATATACCTTGCCACGTAGTAAGTTATTAGAGAGTCGCTTCTCTCGATGTTTTCATCTCAGCTTCAGACAGCGCCACTTCGGCGCCAGGTAAATTGCCTGAATCACTCAATGCATCCACCCGATCCCTCAAGTTGTTGCTGGGAAACCAGCTGGAGCTAGTCGCTTTAGCAAAGCACTCACCGCAGATGGGTCTACATTCCCGTATCTTACAGTTTTAGCTAAATTATAAAATGACAAGCAGTTCATTGTAATAAGAAACTGTGTGGGAGTCGGGTGGTCGTTGGAACCCGAGGTCGTTGGAATCCGAGGACAATTCTGAACAAATTCTCGATAGGGTCCTGACTAAGTCGAGCTGTCATGATGTAGTATGTATACCCTAAATTCTGAAGGTACGAAAGAAGCTCAAGGGTGCTTGAGATCATGACACGCAGGCCACTCGCTGTTGATTCGCTCAAGAACCTTCTAGCTCTACCGGCATGCTGCTCCCACGTAGCGAAGTATTCTAAGAATCCCGAGAGAGCTGCAGCTGACAATGAGCTGGGTCTCAGGGCTCCTCTAGGGAACCGAAGTATCATGATACAGATAAGCTGGTTGATCCTCCTGTCAAAGAATCAAGTGACACATTATGAGCTTAAGTGCCTCCAAACATATGTGGTGTAACGTTAAACTATATTACGACTGTAGCCAGTTCGGCTCCCGCGAGTACGTGCGTAGCAGTAATTTCGACGGCGGCTGTGCATTTTAACTCAGTGTTATGAATACAACATAAAGCACACAGGGCACACGGGCATACTGCTACAAACACAGACGAATAAGACGCGCCAGCGCGTCGTGGTACGGCGTCGTACGGTAACGCTCAGCAAACTGCGACTCGGCAGCCGCGCAAGGGAACCGAGGGAACATTGCAGGTGATATAGGGTGCCTCAATGTGCGCGCGCCTCCGCTCCAGGGTGGAGACACCTTTTGAAAGACCCCGCGCCGCCTGGCGGCCATATTGGTTCGAAAGTGTCGGGCGGCGCGCAAAGGCTAGCGCGGGAACGGTGCTGTAAACACGTTGTTCTCGACGTTTGACCCCAGCAAGGACACATAAATAAAGTTTCTATCTCTCTCTCTCTCGACGTTTGAGATCAGTTCTTTGGCCGCTATGACAGGCTGCTGTGTGCCATGGTGTACCAGTTCACACGCGAAAGGCCAGCGGATGTTTCGCTTCCCTCGCAACAGCGAGCGAAGAAAAAAATGGGAAGCACAAGTGAAACGCGACCGCTGGCATCCGACCGACAGCACCAAGATATGCGAGGTTATTTGTTGACTTGTCTCGCATGTGGCCGTGCATTTTTTATCGCTGGCGGTGAGCATGCTGTTAAAGAAATCCTTGTTTGTCTCGCTATAGCTGCATCGCATAATCATCGCGTGAAGCTGCTTTTACAAAGAGGATGTTAAGCTTTCCGGGAATAGATGCTTCGGCTACCTTGCCGATAAGCTTAGATAAGCTTGGTCAAGACAAGTTAATCATGCTCATAGCCCATGCTAAATAAGCATAGTCAAAACAATCAATATTAATCGATACGAATCAATACTGATTGATACTCAGTGATACCAATTAAGCCGCCGGATTAAACCAGGGTAAGCTTAGAAAAAGCCTATTTAAGCCAGCATATCGCAGCCTAATTGAATTTGGACAAGCGAATTTAACGCTAGTCCATACCAATCTATACTGATAGATACCTATCAAGTGGGATTAGGCAAGATTAGTAGAGATTATGTCGGATTACGCTAATCCGGTCCAAGACGAGATGGCATAGCCATGATGTAGGTTAGACCCGACTAGGCTATGTTCTTTCGGATTAAGCATGACTAAATAAATCCGGGTTAAGCTAATCCTCTACAAGTCAATGTTGAGTGAATTGAGAATGACTAGCCGTTTGGGTGACTGGGTATGGTCACATTAATCCGATCCCATTAAATTCGATTAAGCTGGATTAAGGTAGTCCGAATCTTCCACCACCCAGTTTTGAGTAAGTTGATATTGCCTACTCAGTTGGATGACAGCGTATGGCCACAATAAGGCCATGTGGATTAAGCCGGATTAAGCTAATCCGCATTAAGCTAGTCACAAGCAAGTGAATTTGGAGTGAGATTGTCTTGCCTGTTGGATGCCTGAGCATGGCCACGTTAAGGTAGTCCGGATTAAGCTAATCCGGAATAAGCTAATCCTAAAGAAATCTGTTTGAGTAAATTGAGATTGCCTATCCATTGGATGACTGAGTATGGCCACAATAAGACAATAGAGATTAACCCGGATTATTCTAGCCCGGATTAAGCCGGATTAAGCTAATCCGGACTAATGTAATCCCGAACCAGCCATTTTGAGTAAATTCAGTTTGTCTAGTCATTTGGACGATAGAGCATGACCACAAAACAATGTGGATTAAGCCGGATTAAGCTAATCCGC
>CM023489.1:84063929-84118669 GCA_013339685.2 Hyalomma asiaticum | reverse complement strand
TGTGGGAAGGGTGGCAACAGGCACAAAATCAGAAACAAAAGGTGGGGGAATCGGTATGCTAATTCATCGGGAAGCAAACTGGTGTAGGGTTACTCCGACATGTGAAGAGCACCTCTGGGTATCTGGAACGGTAAGCGGGAAGAAAACTATGTTGGGTGTAGTTTACATGTGGACTGGAAATAACTGCAAAGAGAAAAATCAGGAGTTAGTGAATTGCATAAGCAAGGATATTCCAAACTTTGGTAACGGGACCGAAATAATCCTCATAGGAGATATGAATGCTCATGTGCATGACCTCGACGGTTATACAGATTATAACGGGAAGTTGATGGTAGAGCTCTGCGACAACATAGTCTAGATATAGTTAACATGAGTCTTAAGTGCGATGGGCAGGTAACATGGGAGGTCGGAAGCAGGCAGTCAACAATCGATTACTGCCTCATGACGGAAGGAATCCACGACAAGTTGAGACAAATGAGCATAGATGAGGAAGGAGTAGCAGCTTGGAAGTGACCATAAACGCATCACTTTGCAAATGGGCTATGTAGATTGTAAAGAGAGCATCGAATTACAGTCGGGCAGCTCTTTTCTAAGTGAAAACAAATTAGGAACGTAGTCGCAACAATCGAGGACATAGTGAGCAGAACAAAATGCAAAGTGTGGGATTATAATGTTGTTGTTTTGTGGGGTTTAACGTCCCAAAACCAGTTCTGATTATGAGAGACGCCGTAGTGGAGGGCTCCGGAAATTTAGACCACCTGGGGTTCTTTAACGTGCACTGACATCGCACAGCACACGGGCCTCAACATTTCGCCTCCATCGAAATGCAGCCGCCGCGGCCGGGATTCGATCCCGCGACCCTCGGATCAGCAGCCGAGTACTTTAGCCACTAGACCACCGTGGCGGGGCGGGATTATAATGAGCTTATTAATCTAATAAGGACTGAAATTACGAAAGAAAACAAAAGAGGTGCTGGAGGGGAAGCGAAAGCCAAAACGATGGTGGCACAGGGAAATTCAGGACGCAATTGAGAATCGACGGGAAGCATCTCGAATACATAGGCGGGCAAAAAAGGAGCAGAGGCCACAAGACGAAGTCAAACAAAAATGGGAAACATATCTCGAGAAAAAAAGCCCTGGTACAGAGTTTAGTTGAAGCCAAGATTAAGGCCGAAGTGAACGTTGGATATCGGACATTCGCGAACAGAAGGACGCGTCTAGGCTTTTCTGGAACCACCTGCAATCGCTGGGGAAGAAAACTGTAACTATGCAACAGCATATTGTGGATGAAGAGGGAAATAAATTGGAGTGGTACGACGCATTGACTTATATTCGAAACGCAACAGCCGATTCCTTTAAGAAGCATGACGAGACTCCCTTTACGCCGTGTAACAGTAGCAAGGGAGACCAAGTGGAAGAACTAGTTCTGGAAAATTTCAATTGGAAGAGGGCGGAGGAAATGATTGCCAAACGAACAGCCACGGGATTAGATGAGGTTAGCATTACTGTAATAAATGAGCTCGGAAGAAACAGCAAAGAAGCCCTATTAAAAGCAATTGAAAAAAGCTTAAAGGACAGGCGAATACCGGACAGTTGGCGTCAAGTAGGATGAAGTTCATTTATAAGGGCTAGGGAGAGAAAAATAACGTTCGCTCATATAGACCGCTGACCATTACATCAGTACTCTACAGGTTGGCGATGCAGGCAATTAAATTGAAAATGCAGATATGGACAGAGCTTAATGGCACTTTTGGCGAACTCCAAAATGGATTTCGAGTCGACAGGAGATTAGATGATAACCTTTTTGCGCTTACGCAGTGTATCGAAATAGCCGGAAAAGAGAACAGACCTTTACATTTGGCATTTTTGGATATTAAAGGTGCGTACGACAATGTGAATCAGAATATTTTATGGGACATAATGAAAGAGGCTGGTATAGGGGATGACTGTATAGAGCTCTTAAAGGAAATATACAGTGGAAATACAGTATGTGTGGAATGGGAAGGTATGGCGAGTAATGGTAGAATGGAGGCCGTCGATATAGGTAAAGGGTTGAGGCTGGGATGCCCGTTGTCCCCACTATTATTCATGCTTTACATGAGGAGAATGGAGAAAGCATGGGAGATGAGCAATATTGGTTTTAAGCTGTCGTACAGACAGGCAGGTATAGTGATAGAACAAAAGCTCCCCGGGTTGTTTTATGCAGACGATATTGTGTTATTCGCAGACAGTCAAACAGATTTGCAGGGTCTGGTTTGTATATGTGGTCGGGAAAGTGAAGATTTAGGGCTAAAATTTAGTGTGACAAAATGCGGCTGGATGACATTCAATGACAGCAACGATCAGACCATATCAATACATGGCGAGGAGATACCCAGGGTACGAGAGTACAAATACCTCGGGATATGGATAAATTATGGGAATAGATACATGGAAGTACAAGAAAAAGCTATGATAGTTAAAGGAAAGAGGAACTCCGCAATAATGAAGCATAGAACGCTGTGGGGTTACAACAGGTACGAGGTAATTCGAGGTTTGTGGAAAGGTGTAATGGTGCCAGCACTTACATTCGGAAACTCAGTGGTGTGATCAGATCAGGTCAGAGGTACAATCAGGGCTGGACGTGAATCAGAGGACGGTCAGACGTCTCGCACTGGGCGCCCATGGGAAGAGCACAAATGAGGCTGTTAAGGGGGATATGGGATGGTCTGACTTTGGAGGGAAGGGAAGCTCAGAGTAAAATTAGGTACGAACAGAGATTAAGGAATATGAAAGAAAGTAGATGGGCAGCGAAAGTATCCAGGTATTTGTATAGGAAGAACGTTGATTCACAATGGAGGAAGAGAACTAGGAGCTTACCAGTAAGTATACATCCAGTAACGAAACGGATGGGACGAAAAAGAGCGTTAAGAGCATGGTCAGAGCGGCGGAGAACTCGGATTGGATAGCAAGAATGGAGAAGAAACCGGCATTGAACAACTACCGAAAAGGGAAAGACGAAATCAAGAGAGAAAAATTTTTACGATAATTCAAAGGGAAGCGCTTTACTGTTTGAGGCAAGGTCCGGTTGTTTGAGAACCCGAAGTTACAGAGCGAAATTCAATAAAGAAGGGGACACATGTACGTGCTGTGGAAAAGCTAGGGAAACGACAGATCATATTTTGATTGAATGCACAGATGTCCACGCAGGTGTAGCTGTGGACACTACCCTACAGGAGGCCATGGGTTTCAGGAGTAACAGGGGAAAGCTGAACATGCCGGCGATAGAAATAAGTAAAAGGCGCTTAGAGCATTGGTGGCACAAAAGTATGGAGCAAACAAAAGCGCAAGGTAGTTCGGGTAAGATTGTTTCATCACAGAGGAACGATAATAGATAAAATAAATAGACGAGGAGAAAAATTAGTTGTGAAAATATGTGTGATTCGGGAAAAGAAATGTTTGTAGAGGAAACAGAAATAAAGCTAGAGCTTGGTGGCCCGGCTACCGCCCCGTTATAAAGGGGACGCTCCTAATATCCATCCATCCATCCATCCTGCCGACCTGCTCTCCGACGCGTCGCGGTAATGCGGTTACCGTGCGTTGCTGTTTGACCCCGCAAGTAGCATTGAAGCTGTGCAACACATGAAAGATTTTTAAATGCAGCCTCGCTTTGTCTGTGACATAGATTACTATCACTATGGCTATTTTACGTAGGGTTGCCGCTTTCTTCTATGCCTCAAGGACGAGCGATCCTTGCAGTTACCCAGAGGGCACGAGTTTGAAACGAACACCGAAGTATTTTCTTTCCTGCTATATTAGCCGTTTCCTGCTTACTGCAGCGGCCTTGCACATCGCGCTGAGCTCTACGTGCCGCTTTGAAGTTAAACAATGCCTCGTTTCTTTGTTATTTCAGCGCGCATATGAGACTGTAATGGGACAGTGAGTTGTAGTAAAGCAAACGTTTCAAAGTCACCCAGGCACCACTACTTCACGATTTGAGGTGGTCATCTATTAGATTTTATTTAATTCGATACCGAAAACACCCAGAGGGCATTTGGTGGGGATTATACAATTGGAAGATACGAATGTACGCAGACACCATCGAAATCAACTCAGCAATAAAACACTATATCAAACATCTGTGCATAAATCACTAAAATTTTATAAATAATGACTGCATCAACACTACAAAAGAAATATGAAGAAAAATAGCACAGTTTGAATACACATAAGGGTTGTCTATTCTGGAAAGCGTACACTACATGAAGAATTTGATTATGCACATGCACACACAGCGAAGAGTGCAAGGCGGCATATTAAATGAATTCAATCGTCCTGCATACTCTCCTCACGAGCTTTTAGCGATCTTTCGGTGCATTGATCTCTTCCTTCTCTCATGTTTCTTGAAGTTGACTGCCTTTGCGAAGAAGCGTAGTCGCTTCTTCGCAAAGGCAGTCAACTTCAAGAAAGCTAATTACATTTTTACCGAGTTGAGCTACATGTTTACTGCAACCAATTTTGTGTGTACATATCTTCACTAAGCTCAGCACATCCAAGACACTATCAGCATGCAGTGAAAATGTCCTCTAGCATCTTCACAAAAGAAAAAAGCGTGCCACGTGGGTGCCCTCCTCTGTCCTTGTGCAGAGTCAGTGCAGCAAGCTCCTGATGCCACAGTCATCCATGCAAGTTCGGCACTTCATAATTCAATTTCGTGCGATATACCTTGCCACGTAGTAAGTTATTAGAGAGTCGCTTCTCTCGATGTTTTCATCTCAGCTTCAGACAGCGCCACTTCGGCGCCAGGTAAATTGCCTGAATCACTCAATGCATCCACCCGATCCCTCAAGTTGTTGCTGGGAAAGCAGCTGGAGCTAGTCGCTTTAGCAAAGCACTCACCGCAGATGGGTCTACATTCCCGTATCTTACAGTTTTAGCTAAATTATAAAATGACAAGCAGTTCATTGTAATAAGAAACTGTGTGGGAGTCGGGTGGTCGTTGGAACCCGAGGTCGTTGGAATCCGAGGACAATTCTGAACAAATTCTCGATAGGGTCCTGACTAAGTCGAGCTGTCATGATGTAGTATGTATACCCTAAATTCTGAAGGTACGAAAGAAGCTCAAGGGTGCTTGAGATCATGACACGCAGGCCACTCGCTGTTGATTCGCTCAAGAACCTTCTAGCTCTACCGGCATGCTGCTCCCACGTAGCGAAGTATTCTAAGGATCCCGAGAGAGCTGCAGCTGACAATGAGCTGGGTCTCAGGGCTCCTCTAGGGAACCGAAGTATCATGATACAGATAAGCTGGTTGATCCTCCTGTCAAAGAATCAAGTGACACATTATGAGCTTAAGTGCCTCCAAACATATGTGGTGTAACGTTAAACTATATTACGACTGTAGCCAGTTCGGCTCCCGCGAGTACGTGCGTAGCAGTAATTTCGACGGCGGCTGTGCATTTTAACTCAGTGTTATGAATACAACATAAAGCACACAGGGCACACGGGCATACTGCTACAAACACAGACGAATAAGACGCGCCAGCGCGTCGTGGTACGGCGTCGTACGGTAACGCTCAGCAAACTGCGACTCGGCAGCCGCGCAAGGGAACCGAGGGAACATTGCAGGTGATACGGGAGACAGCGCCACTGGCGGGAGCCGGAGCAGGCGACACTCGAGGGGCCAGGCCGGCGCGGCGCAGGGATACGGCAGTGAGCACACTGCCCAATTCTAGAACACTGTAGTCTCGACCCATTCGAGCATCTGCCGCGCGTTGCTGCCGCTTTTCACGAATCTTGCCGCTCGCGGCAGCAAAGCGCGCCGCGCGCGGCGTGCCGCTCGCGTTTTTGCCGCTAGTGGGGACCGGCCTTAACAGCGGGGATTCGGGCCAATATCCCCAGGCTAGAGTGAACTAAAGTCCCTAGATCGCTTTCCTAAGGAAAAAATACCCGCATTTCCCCGAAGGGGAGTATGAGGAAGCGCGAAGCACGGGGTGATGCTATGAGGGGGCGCGCGCGACTAAACTGCAGAGCCGAGCGAAGGAGACGGCAGCGAGAGAGCACGCGCCAGCCGACCCACGGAGGTCTGGCCGTTTTTAAGTGCAAAGCACTTTTACTGATGATGATGATTAAGTGTAAATAATGATTTAAAGTGTTGTTGTCATGATGCATTTGTACACACACACACACATTTATATATGAAGTAGTATTTATTTATTTTACACTTAACGCTTTTCGTATGATGCATTAATGCACCTCGCGAGCGCGTCACACACACACACATACACACACTACACACGTCACTACAGATCAGCACCTATTCGGCGGCCGAGGGTGAGTGCAAACCTAACGGGGGGAGAGGCACACCAGCTGCGCGGAGAGGGTGCGAGGAGCCGGCGCGGCGCGCGCAGCCACGGCGCGAAGGCGCCAGCTGCACAACGCGCCGTGACGTCACGGCGCGGAGAGCGGCGCGGAGCCGGCGCGGGGCGCGCGCAGTCACGTGGGGCGTGACGTCGCTACGCCGTTGCTACAGACGCTCCTCTCCGCTCCTCGCGCCGTTGCTAGGGGAGAGGAGGAAGAGCGCGGATGCCGGCGGAGTTTTCGGGGTCGCTTAAGAAGTGCATTCGCACTTAAAAATCTAGGGACCTTAGAGTGAACTAGATAGGGTTAGAGGGACGAGGGAGAGCGAACGGAGGCAGCGGCGGCATGGCGAAAAGATGGGCGAAAAGCACGGAAATCTACGCGCGCTGCACGGTGGCGCCAACAGGCATGGACAGGCTGTGACCTGTTTGGTGATCGCAGTTTCTTTGCTTCTTTGTACACTCCTGCGCGTTCCTTTTTCTTGTTTATTTTAGATAGCGCTGAGTTGTTAAATTATGAGATGGGAAGGCCTCGGCGAAGGAATTATTGCTTTGCGCCTGGTTGTAAGACTGGGTAAGCAGTGTGAAAGGTGCCCCATAGTTATCTCTGTTCAGTGTTCCCGGGGTCGAAGAAATGCGCCGGACGTGGGAATGGAATCTTCACCACAAGGAAGCCGCTGGAAGCCACTGACGCCGTGAGCGAACTTCCTTCACTTCGAGGGAAAATATATACTGAGGGATACGTAAGAAGGCAAAGGGGTACGTTTACCACGTGGAAAGCCGTCTCTCTCGCCAGAAGCACTGCCCACGATTTTGCCTAATCTCCCGAGGTACCTTTCGAAAAATCCGCCGTGCGAAAGGCCCACGAGGATATGCAACCTCAAACCTCCGTGACGGTCAAACAAAAAGACTGTGCCTACAAGAGGCCGGCGTGCAGGCCACGTAAACCGTGGACATAAGTGACGATGCTCACTATTGGCCCTTTGAGCTGAACGAAATTCCCAAACCCACTGAGCACTGGGAACTGCACGAATTCCCGAACTACGACGGCGTTGGCTATGTTTTGGCATCGTTGAGTAGTGAGAACAGTTAACATTGAGAAGACTGTGCTTAGGGGATGGTGCACTTGTAACTCCGCCGACGGGAGCGCCGATCGCGTCGGCACGCTCGTCCTTGGGGTGACAGAAGCTCCAGTCGCCGGGCTTGAGGTAGCTTTAGAACCGAGTTATTCGCGTTTTCCTGCGTTTTATTTTCTTCCTAAGGTCGTCGTACTACGGCTCGGTGATCAGCAACAAGATTTGTTGTGTCCTCGGACGTAACAATACTTAGATCACCAGGGACAAATATTTATAGCTTCCAGAAAGCTCAATGCTGAGGGAGAAGCGCGGTCGCTTCGCGCGTTCCGTCGACGCTCTCTACTCAGCAGACGACATGTGGTGCTAGTTTGCAATGTGACTGGCATTCTGTCCCCCGGCATTCTGCGAAGAGTAGTGAAAGGTGGGTTGTCAATGGGAGGGAGTTTGTGCGCGCTTTCCGGCAACGCTCTTCTACTAGCAGACGACATCTGTTGTCAGTTTGCAATGGTTCGCGCTGTTTTCAACGAGCCAGCCGCTTGTGTGGGGAACGCGCTGAGCGCTCGAAGGCGACGGACGCTCTCCGCATCGGCTCCGTCAATAATCACCGATTATTGCGGTCCTTCACGTCAGTGGTGAAAAATCCTGGACTCATCGCCACCGGCAAGTTGTCTGCTTCAACCGGATACCACCCGCGTCCAGGTGGGCCCACTTTTCGGCAACTTTTGCGAGTTTGATCTCCACACCGACGCAACGCCGCGCCATAACTCGTCGCGGTAGGCCTAGCTCCGCAACGCCCGGGTTTTCCCGGCGCGATGGCGGCTGCCACCACGGTTACGGGCTATGACCCGACCTCACTTCAAGTTGTGACGATGGAGACCACCTCCTCGAACGAAGCTATGCCCTCGGAGAACGAGTACTTAGCCGACATGGTGAAACTCTGGGAGCGAAAGCGATCCCAGCCGCGCGCCGGCACCCGGCAAAAGGCGGCTGCTTCCGGCTCGTCCTCGCGCCCCTCCACAGAGGGTGCGCGCACTGCAGGTTCTTCTTCGCCGAAGCATCAACTCAAGTGGCGACCCCGCCATACGCCTCGTCTTTCCCGTGAAGACTACATCGTTGTGCTGAAACCTCGAGCTCCTTTCGAGCTCAAATCCGTCCTCCAGTGCGATCGTGCAGGCGACGCGATACGTACATACCTGGGAGGACCCTCGTCCGGCACTCTCCACGTGTGGCCAGTGTGGGACCAAAATGTTCTTGTGTGCAGTGTCACCTCATCATCTATGGCGCAGCGCCTACTTGGGGATATACAGTTGCTGGTGGGAGACCAGCAACTCCCTTTTCGAGGCCATGCCAAGGCGTCTGGGGAAATTTGCCAGGGTGTCATCACCATCAATCCGGATGAAACCCCGCAACGCATCAAATCGGAACTTGAATGGTCGCAAGGCACTATCCTGGCGGTCCGCAAACTCGGCAACTCTACTGCAGCGGTGGTGACCTTCGAGGGCACGAAGGTCCCGCGCTTCATCTCTACCACAGTGTCGTGGCGTACGTACGCCCCTACAAAAAGACCATCCCCGCCTGTACTCTTTGCGGCACCATCGGGCATCGACCCTCGGCCTGCCCGCGACCCACTCCCGGTCGCTGTACCCGCTGTGGCACTCAAGTTCAAGTGACTCCGCACGGACTAGCTCAACATGAATGCAACCCGACCTGCCTCCTCTGCTCCGGCCCTCATGAAACCGGTGCTCGGGGATGCTTAGCGAAGTACCGGAAACCTGCACCACCATCAACCCGAAAGCCGTCAGCACCCCCGTCAGCGGGCCTGCAAGCGGCTTCCCAAGCCAAGCCTGGATCACCTCTCAACACGCCGGCGACCCCACCACCGGCCACCGCAGTGCACTATCCGCCGCTTGTCACGGCATCACCTCAGGTAAGCAGCCGGGCAGGGATGACTGCTCCTCAGCCTCTTCTTCCCTCCCCTCCTCCTCCTTCCCCAGAGCTGTCTGCTCTACGAAAACAGAATGCCCTTCTTCAGCGGCAAATCGCAGCTCTCACTAAGCAGGTCGCAGCTCTACAACTGCAACAGCAGAAACCGGAAGGGCCTCCCAGTGCTGCCCCACTAGTTGAACCCGCTGCGCATAAGCTTAATTCTCCTGCTACGCCCAACCCGTGTACTACTTATCCCGCTCCCCCGACCACGGCGCCAGCTGCTCCTGCAGCTCAGGGGTCGCCTCAGAACCTTTCTCCTATAGACCAAACCCTACCACTAGAGGACCGTATTAGTCGCCTCGAAAGCGCGGTTCTCAGCCACATGTCTGCCATTAATGTAGAATACATTGTAGCTGAGGTGGTTCAGGCGGTTCAGGCCTGGGCTCTCACCCAGTTTCGCACCAAATCAACGCGCTCACGCTCGGCTTCTACGGGCAGCAGCTCTGCCCCGCGTCGACGCAAAGTTGCCGGTTCCTCTTCCCCGGCCCTCAACCCGGCTTCCATCCCCCTTCCCGCTACGCAAGGCCAGGGGCAGGGCATGGAGGATGACCCATAAAAATTTGGACTTCCATCATGGCGACTTCACCATCTGCATCTTTAACATCCGCTCAATTCGAAATCATACAGTGGAACTCCAGAGGCTTCGGGAACAGGCGAAAGCGCGCACATCTTCTTCTCTTTCTTCAATCTCGGGGCTCTCTTCCGGCCGTCGTTGCCCTCCAGGAATCCGGCTCAAACCCTACCCTCTCAAGCTACTGCTCCTATATTGGCGGTACCACCACCAGTTTACTTGTTCACAAGTCATATACGGCTGTTCAGGTCGATCTAGACCTTACCCTTCCCTATGATTACTGCATGATCTCCGTTCTTCCCCAAAAGCGCGGGGCTCCGTCTATTCATATACTTAACGTGTACTGTCCCCCGCATCTGCAAGGGATCACTTTCGCGGACCTCTTTTATCGGGCTCTCCAAGTAGCGGCTCGACAACCCCTAGTCGTGGTTGGAGATTTCAACGCTCCTAGTCCGCACTGGGGATACCACTTTGAAAAGGCTCGGGGCCGCAAGCTTAAAGAACTCATATCCACGCTTGGTTTCACTCTGCTCACTGACCCAGTGCATCCCACACGTCTGGGAAATTCGGTGACACGCGATACATGCCCAGATCTCTCACTCACGCGTAACATTCGACAGGCTACATGGGAGAACCTCGAGGACACACTTGGTAGCGATCATTTTCTGCTTAAGATCACCTTCCCGACGCAGAAAATGCGCCAAATATGGGGCAAAGCCCGCATCACGGACTGGTCAGCATTTCGCACCAAGCCTTTCCCCCTGCTTTTATCCCCGCAGGACTACCAGGCATGGGCATCATACGCCCTCCATACACAGCAATCATACACCAAAAACGTTTCCACCTCCAACTCCGCCCCTGCAGTGGATCCTCACCTCCTTCACCTGTGGGAGGCACGCCACAGCCTAACCCGCCGGTGGCGACGATCCAAGCTAAATCGTAAGCTTCGCGCCCGCATAGAAGCACTTACAACAGAGGCGGCGGCCTACTCTGCCCAGCTTGCGGAAACGAACTGGGTCGATACCTGCGTAAAAGCTGCAGGCCAGATGAGCTCCAAGAATACGTGGCGACTCTTTCGGAGCCTTCTGGACCCTTCAACCACCCGTGGGGAAACCCAACGCCAGCTTCGCCGAGCCTACTATGCATATCAGGGCCCGACGAGCCAACTCGCGAATGACCTCTGCGATAGGTATCTCTGTCGTACCGTAGACCCGATGGGCCCCGAGTACGTCTACTCCGGGCTCCCCAACCCCGAACTCGACTCCCCCTTCACACTTCCCGACCTTCGGGCGGCGTTGGCCAAAATGAAGCGAGGTACTGCACCAGGCAGGGATGGCATTACAGTCACTCTCTTGGCCAACCTTCCTGATTCAGCACACCTCTCGCTCTTAAATTTGATCAATACAGTATGGGAGGGCGAGCCCCTACCCGTGGAGTGGACCACTTCGGTGGTCACATTTATTCCTAAACCCGGCAAGCCCGTCAGCATTGAGGCGTTGCGCCCCATCTCGCTAACCTCTTGCACGGGCAAACTAATGGAGACCATGGTGCGAGACCGCCTCTCCGCATATCTGGAAAGGAAAGACGTCTTTGCTGACTCGATGTTCGGGTTTCGCCCTCATCTGTCTGCACAGGACGTCCTTCTCCAGCTCCAGCAAGACGTCATTGTACCTAATACTATGCACCACAATGACAAAGCCGTACTGGCCCTCGATCTCCGAGGCGCCTTTGATAACGTGAAACATAGTAGCATCCTTACCAACCTTAGCGCCACGAATTGCGGCTCTAGGGCTTTCGGGTACATATGCTCATTCCTCTCACATCGCACCGCTTTCATCCGCATCGACTCTACCGAACACGGTCCGTATACATTAGGCACCCGCGGTACACCCCAAGGAGCGGTCCTCTCACCGCTTCTCTTCAATCTAGCCATGCTCCAGCTTCCTAAGCTCCTCGCCCAGGTCGAGGGCATACATTACGCTCTATACGCGGATGATATCACCATCTGGACCAATTCAGGATCCCCCGCAGAAATTGAAGACCGCGTACAGCGTGCGGCACTTATTGTAGACAAGTACGCCTCGTTGTGCGGCCTCGAGTGTTCTCCTACCAAATCATCTCTTCTATCGATCTCATCCCTTCCGCCACCTCAAATATCTCTGCCGTCTGGCCCGATACCGGTCGTCCCAGAACTCCGCGTACTGGGCCTTCACATCTCCTCTAATCTCAACCCTGGCTCTACCATTGCGCGTCTCCGGCGCACTAGCGAGCAGGTTAGCCGCATGATTCGGCGGGTCTCCACCAAACGTGGCGGCCTTCGCGGTCGGCACTCCCTCCGCTTGGCTCACGCGTTTGTGACCAGCCGAGTCCTGTACGCTACTCCCTACCTTCGCTTGCGTCGCCACCACGAGAACCAGCTGGACGCACTGCTCCGCTCGGTTTACAAGCGAGCGCTAGACCTTCCCATCGCTACCTCCAATCGCCGCTTTGCGGCCTTGGGAGTACACAACTCGTATTCCGAGTTGCGGGAGGCCCATCATGTAAATCAAATCAATCGTCTGTCCCAGACGGCTCCTGGGCGCCGCCTTCTGGATAGGCTCTCACTGAATCCGATCTCTACCCCACCTCCCGATGCCTCCGTTCCGGAGCTGTGGCGGCAAAAACTTCGGGTCGAGCCTCTTCCTCGCAACATGGATCCCAGTCGACACACAGGCAGACGCCTAGCCCGAGTACACTTTCTTCAGACTCGATACTCCGATACCCCTGGCGTTTTCTATGTAGATGTTTCAGGACCAACCCCCTCCGGACACTTTACGGCCGCAGTGATCTCCGAGGGTCACCACATTGACGGCCTCTCTTTCCGCTCACCAAATGCAACTCAGGCTGAGGAGGTGGCCATAGCTCTGGCCGCCTCTCATCGCACAGCAAGGGTAATTATTACGGACTCGCGCTTCGCCTGTTCCCGATACCAGCATAATACCATAGCTTCTCTGGCCGCCCAGCTTCTCCAGGCGGCCTCATGGCGCTTTCAGCCCCACTCCATCCGCATTGTCTGGTCCCCTGGCCACGCTGGTCTCCCCGGTAATGAAGCGGCTCATGCCGCTGCCTGCGTCTCTCTTTCCCAGGCCGTTACCCCCTCCGATCCCGCGTCTCCCCCAGGCACCTCAGCTATTACGCAGTACCGCGAAATTCTCGATTATTATCGAACCTCGCGCCGTCTTTACCCAGACCCTGCACGGGGCCTCTCTAAAGCGGACGAGCGACTCCTGAGACGCTTGCAGACGAACACCTTGTGGTGTCCTGCGGCCGCCCAGCACTTCATGCCGGGTATACACGGCTACTGCGCGCACTGTGGGGTCCTGGCCGACACCTACCACATGATTGCAGTATGCCCTGCCCTACCTATTCCTTTTTCACCCCCCTTCCCCCTACCCACAAGAGAGGCTTGGGAGGAGTTCCTGCTCGGCTGCTCTACCCGGGACGCTCAGCGCTCCTTGGTGGCGCGCGCTCGAGCGGCGATCATCTCCAGTGGACTTCCGGAATAGGGAGACCACCCAAGTGCATCTTTAGTGCAACTCTCTGTATTTTCATGAATAAACGTTTTTCCACCACCACACCGCTTGTGTGGGATACCAGGCTGCGACACGCACAGCCGTGTGGACTAAGGCTAGAAAAAGGTATATTTCGTTCGCGGCCCGCGCTGCTGCCCCCCTCCCCCCTTTTCTTTTTCTTAGAGCCCCGTCACGCATTTGAATGGTTTGGTATTTCCTTTCGTTGGTACTTCGACCAGAACAAGTATCGCCGTCAATCTACCCGAGCGCCTCCTGCAAAAGAAAAATGTAAAGAAGAAAAGCTCGTTAAAAAAATTGGGGGACCCTTAAGCTTCGCTTTTAAGAGTTGAACGCGATAGCGAAATCTGGCTCCTAGTGTGCCCTTCATACACTCAGTGCATATACTTATTAATGTGTGTTACACACACACACACACACATGCGCGCGCGACGTATCTATAGTAATGGTAGAGGTTTTAGTTCTACTTAACAGCACTTTTATACCAACTTCATGGAAATATCACTGTGAGCTTACGATGCGGAATTTGTGCCGCGTGCGTTTTAGGGGCGAAGCTCCTTAAAGCGGCACCCGTTCGTCCCTCGTCGTAGTCGTAGTAGTGCGTAACCAGTCTTACGCTTTGACCTCCAAGGTGGTGCCGGTGGGAGATTTCTCCTGTGCGTTGTTGAACAATAAAAAATTCGCAGCGTGCGCGTTAACTAAAAGCCGAATTCTTCTGTCTCTCATTCCCCATTAGCAGCCATTTCGTGCGTCCCCGATGTATGTAGTAGTAGTAGTTAGTAGTAGGTAGCCACCGGCGCGTGCCTGCTGGAGCGCACGCACGCACCGAGGGCGAGCGCGTGGCACCTGGCGCTCGCCCTCGCCGCGAGCGCCGGGAGCCACGCGCTCCCCGGCAAACTCGACACTGCCCCGGCAAACGCGAGAGGCAACGTTGGCGCAGGCAGCGTCTCCTAGCGAGTTTCTTGATTGAGAAATACCGACATCTTGCGTTGGAGAAGCGTTCACCGGCAAAACCCATATATATATATATATATATATATATATATATATATATATATATATATATATATATATATATATATATACACTGGATCTTGACTTGCAATGAAGTGCCGGTGGGAGATTTCACTTGTGCATTGTGCATAGTTGAACCGTGAGGATTCGTAGCATGCGCGTTAACTAAATTAATCCGGAACTCGGCACGATCTACGATGCACATCCCGAGCTTCGTCCACTCATCATCATTCACTCCGTGGATATGCTGTAATTTTTTGAGAAAGGCGAAGTTCCAACCATCGCGAAAGTGGTGCAGCGTTTCAAAGAAGACGAGACGAGACGCTACCGACCGTGTCCACGATGACGATGCAGAGGATGCTGAAAAAGCTTGGCTTCAGGTACAAGAAACGCTCCCGGAATGCCCTTCTCATAGAAGCGACGCACATTGTCCAGAGTCGCCGCCGGTACCTGCGCCAAACAGCGGAGCTGCGACGCCAGGGTAGGGCAATTTTAGGGGCGAAGCTCCTTATAGCGGCACCCGTTCGTCCCTCGTCGTAGTAGTGTGTAATCAGTCTTAACGCTAGTACCACATCTTGACCTCCAAGGTGGTGCCGGTGGGAGATTTCCCCTGTGCGTTGTTGAACCATAAAAAATTCGCAGCGTGCGCGTTACCTAAAAGCCGAGTTCTTCTGTCTCTCATTCCCCATTAGCAGCCATTGGCATGTTCCAGTAGGAAACGTTAGTAGAAGTAGAAGTGTAAGTGTTAGCTAAAAGCCGACTTCTTCTGTCTCTCATTCCCATTAGCAGCCATTGTTTACCTCCAAGGTAGTGCCTGGTGAGATTTCTCCTGTGCGTGATTAGACAATAAAAATTTTGTTCAAAACGCCGTTGATTGATGAAATAAACCAACGAAAGACGCCAGGCACCCGCTCGCCCTCAGCGCATGCCTCCTGCCCTCGGCGCGTGCTGTCTTGTGGTAGAGAGAGAGAGAGCGAAAGGGGCGCGTTGACTATGGAAACGCTCTTTCTTAGATGAACGCTCTACCAGCTCGCAAAGAAGTAGAACGCGCCCTCACCCGCGAGAGGCAACGTTGGCGCAGGTAGCGTCTCCTAGCCAGTTTCTTGATTGAGAAATGCCGAATGCTCGCGTTGAAGAACCGTTGACCGGCCACCCATATATATATATATATATATATATATATATATATATATATATATTTAGGCAGTCATGCAACTATCTCTTTCACTTCCTTTCCCCCACCCCCACGGACGCTTAGCCGTGCTCCCTACATGGGCTGCAGAAATTAGCGTCCTTTCCTAACCGAACCACAATCATCATCATATTTAGGCACTGGTCTTGACTTGCAACGAAGTGCCGGTGGGAGATTTCACTTGTGCGTATAGTTGAACCATGAGGATTCGTAGCGTGCGCGTTAACTCAATTAATCCGGAACTCGGCACGATCTGCGATGAACCTCCCGAGCTTCGCCCAGTCGTGATCATTCACTCCGTGGATATGCTGTAATTTTTTGTGCCGGGAGCCTCGGCGAGCGCGTGGCTCCCGGCACGCGCTCGCCCGCGAGAGACAACGCTGGCGCAGGCAGCGTCTCCTAGCGAGTTTCTTGATTGAGAAATACCGACTGCTCGCGTTGGAGAAGCGTTCACCTGGCAACCCATATATATATATATATATATATATATATATATATATATATATATATATATATATATATATATATATATATGCACTGCATCTTGACTTGCAATGAAGTGCCGGTGGGAGATTTCACTTGTGCATTGTGCATAGCTGAACCGTGAGGATTCGTAGCATGCGCGAGATGTTATAAAACTAGATGGCGGTACTTGTAGTTGATGATGAAAGATGCGAGATGTTATAATAGTTTGATGACATTTACTCAAGTGTTTCACATTTAATTGTGGGGCGAATTCCACGGAAGAGTTTCACGGTTTACCGATGATTCCTTCCGGAGCTTCGCCCCACTCATCATCATTCACCCTGTGAATATGCTGTGATTTTTTTCACCGACGAAACGTGGGTGAACGCTGGTCACACGCGTAGTCGGGTGTGGATAGACGGCACTGTCCAGTCTACGTACGAAGCCCGTCGATCTGGTTTGTCGACTGGTCTTCGAAACCCCAGTGGCAAAGTAGGTAGACTTATTGTCACGCACTGCGGTAGCGAACATGGTTTCGTTGAAGGCGCAGCGGAAGTCTTCCAAGCTAAAAAAAAAAAAGCTTAGGCGACTACCACGATGAAATGAACGGGGACCACTACGAAAAGTGGTTCTCTCAGAAGCTGCTTCCACTACTACCACCTGGTAGTGTTATAGTCATGGGTAACGCACCTTATCATTCTGTGAAGCAGGAAAAAGTGCCGCGTATGAGTAGCCAAAAGAAGGACATACAGTCCTGGCTTTTCCTAAAAAAAATTACAGCATATCCACGGAGTGAATGATGATGAGTGGGCGAAGCTCGGGATGTTCATCGTAGATCGTGCCGAGTTCCGGATTAATTTAGTTAACGCGCACGCTACGAATCCTCATGGTTCAACTACGTACAAGTGAAATCTCCCACCAGCACTTCATTGCAAGTCAAGATCCAGTGCCTGTATATATATATATATATATATATATATATATATATATATATATATATATACTAGTAGTAGAAGCTTGAAAAAGGCCGGTCTCGCGGCCGAAAAGTCGTAATAAATGTTATGTTTTTTTTCTCAGCTGTGAGTCGGCGAAGGGAGATTGCAGAGAACATCGGAGACGCTGCGCTGCGTTTCGTCTGGAAACAGGATCCCGCGGCGACATACCGCTGGAAACAAACAGCGTCCTAAGTGAAGTTACAACGAGGAGAGTTTGCCAACTACTGTGAGCGGCGGGTGTGTTTGTGTACTGTGCCCCTGCGTTTCTCGTCGTACACGCCCGGGGCCGCCGATCTTGCTCCGTAGCAGACGACGCACACCATTGCAGATGGCACGGAGTTATTTTTCTCTCGCGATCCGGCATGTGCTGTGCCATTTTCATCATGACAGTTTTACCAGAGCACTCGTCATGATACACAAATCATATTTATTCGCCTGGTGTGCGACCGATGGCGGCGCTGCGAACGGCGCCTGTATGACGTCAGAGCGGGGATTCGCGCGCTTTCGTCTGCTACGTAGGCCCAGCGCCGTGTTGAAGCCACCGTTGCGGTAAATCTCAACAAAAAAGCAGTTCAGTTGGTTATCTCGCGTATGGTGGCTACTGACGCTGTTCGAACAACCGTGGGTCTGCTTTTAACGTTCATTTAGAACTACGGCTCTTTGTTTTTTAGAACTGCGGCCGCTTGTCTCCGCGGCGAGTGCTGCGCAATGTGCCTCAGTGTACTTCGTCCGCTCGTGAAAGAGGCGTTAGCTTTCACAACTATCCTAAGGACCCAAAGCTGAAGAAGAAGTGGATGGTCAAGCTCAGAATGGGAAAGCGCCCCACGCCTTCATCGACCGTGTGCAGCAAACACTTCGCGGACAGTGACTTCTGCTACCCACCATACGCGCCACTCTTCGGTAAGTTTGCGACCGTGTTTAAGCGCCTCACCAATACTTAAGCCGTTTATTGCACGCAGGCTATAAGCATAGGCGACTTACACCAGGTGCGGTGCCGTCCCACAACCTGCCGCGAAGGCCCCTAGACAAGGAGTCGACGACGCGGCCTCCGAATCGCCTCGCGGGTAAGCGCGCCTCGTGAGCTCAGCTGAGCGGCGCAGGATATATGAGACTACGGCTGCGTCTGGATGGCGTACATACGTATTTTACCTACGAACCAAGCGCGCGCCTAGAGGACTGCTAATCATAAATTCACAACCTGTTGCCGCTGTTCAGTGCACATTCTCTAAAATTTTCACCTGAGGCAGCATGCAGACACTTTTTTTAAAGCGGAGCTCTTTAAGCTTTTCGTTAGGCTGCGTGGCGTGAAACTCGACCCAGCTTGCGTTTGCCACGTTAATCTCTGTGGCCTTGTGAGTGGCATAATCAGCGATTAACTATTTGCAGGCCCGTAGCCCGTAGGGAAGGGGGGGGGGGGGGCTAGGGGCCCGACGTTGTGCGGTGGGTTGGTGAGTCCACTTGTTTGGAGGACGAGAGCGGCGACGGTGATGCGACCTCCGTTGACGGCCTCGACCGCGCATTCAACAACGTGGCCTGCGTCGTACACCGCCTCGCCCTCGATGAGACACCGCGACGTTTCGCAAGCTTTATCTACATACTTGTAGATGCTCGATAACGGCACGCTTACTGTAATATCGAAAGAAACACCCAAACTAATTAGTATCGTACGGCGGAAACAAGATAACGAGCGCGAACACTCACACATAGTTTCACTTTCCTTACCAGCAATGCGGTCGGTGGCATCGGCGCACTCGTCGGCCATCCGGGGGATTTCTTGGCCCTGTCGATTGGGCCGCTACTAAAACAAGTTCAAGATTACACTCGAAAACAATCGTTGCAGGCGTTAGTTGACCGTCGCGAGGCTTCAAAAGGCATTACTAAACCTGTCGAAATATTTGGCTCTCCGGGGTCTTCATCTTTCGCCAGAAAAGAGTACTGCCATGGCTTTTACAAGAAAGAAAATGACCAAATATCCGCTCCTTCTCGGCGGACGGCCACTGGCATATGTGCGCTCTCAACAATTCCTTGGAGTTGTGGTAGACCGAAATCTCTCTTGGTCACCTCAGGTGAAGAAACTAAGAGCAAGAATAGCTGCAGCATCTCAAGTATTCAAGTTTATGGCGGGAACAAGATGGGGCTGCAACTGCCGCTCAATGGTTCTGCTTGAAAAAGCCTACGTTGAAGGCACATTCCGCTATTGCCTACCGCTACTCCACAAATTATCACCAGCGAATAAGAAGTCTCTGGAAGCTGCGCGAAACAACTGCCTGAGAATCTGTTTGGGCCTCCCGCAAGGGTCATCAGCCCCTGGAACAGTAGCGGAAGCGGGCTGTCTCTCGTTAGAGGTCCTTGCCACGCAAGAAACCATGCGGACACATCTTCGACATGCCCTGCAAGGGAAAAAACACCTTTTGTATCGCGCCCACATAACCTATAGTAAGTCTGGCTTTGGTGAAGCAGTGCAAACGCTGAAACTCCCTTCTATTAACCAGCCACAGCGCCTACTGCCTACCACCTTTCCTCCCTGGACACTTTCGCCACTAAATATTATCCGGTTTGTACCTGGCATAAACGAAGCAAAGAGGCGTCTGCCACAGGTCGCGCTGTTACAAGCCGCTCTCCTCTACTTAGCCGAGAAATATCCCCATCACACGCATATTTACACTGATGCTTCAACGACTCGAGAGGCTTCTTCCTGTGGCCTTTATGTGCCTTCAACAGGAGAAATGCCTTCCTATCGGCTGCAGCGGAAAACATCTTCCATGACAGCGGAACTTCACGGCATTAAGGAAGCTATCCAGTATATCTTGCGCCAAAAGCCCGGCCGATGGGCAATTTTTACCGACTCCAAAGGAGCGCTGCAAACATTGTACAACCACCTGAGAACACTAATCTTCAACCCGTTTCTGCCGACATTGGCTATTTACATCACCTGGCTTTTACCGCTGGACACTGCATTACATTTCAGTGGATACCAGCTCACTGCGGCATTCTGCCCAACGAAAAAGCCGACGAAGCAGCACGTAACGGCCTGCGATATCAAAACTATAAGCGAATCTATTTCACCAAATCTGATGCTTCCCAAATGGCTAAACGATTCGCCTACGAAGAAAGGAACCGGCTATGGAAGTTACCGACACATCATCACCCTTTCCTATACTCAGTGGACCCAGATCTCAAATCAAAACTACACTCCAACATCCCTCGGCATCTGGAAACATTGTATCATCGACTACGGCTGAACATCGCATATTCCAACGGCTTACGGTACCGCTTCCATCAGGAGACAAGCCCACACTGCAGCAACTGTGGCTCTACTGAAACCGTAGAGCATATTTTGTTTGAGTGCCGAGCGTACAATGATGAGCGTGCGCTCTATGAACATTGCATGCAATCACTTACGCAGCTCCCTTTATCACCTCAGTGTGTTTTAGGCCCCTTAGCTTGCCCCACACAACAGAGACGTGCGATGGACTTTTTATTTACATATTTAAATAGTATAGGTCAACTCGATAGACTTTAACTTTATATCCGTCGTCACCATCACTCACCCATCATGCAACACATCCTATCACATCACTGCGGGTTGGCGCAAACGTGAAATATCATTGGACGCAATTAGGCATCACAGTCAGAGACACAAAGCCCAATTTTTCTTTCTCTTTTTTTTCACTATATCTTGTACTTCTTTCTACTCGTCTTTCTCTCCCTAAACTCCCTCCCCACGCAGAGTAGCATGTCAGCGATATTTTAACGCCGGCTAAATTCTCTGCTGTTCAATAAAGAGCTCTCTCTCTCTCTTTCGTTCGACAAAGTTCTCACCTGAAGCAGACGATACGCGTACAGGAGCAGCGGCTGCTGCAGCGCGGTTGAAATCGGAGTCCCCGCTCTGACATCACACGCGAGAGGGCGCTACTCCAAGATCTCGAGGCTAATAGAGTTGGAGACGCGCATCACGTTCGCGTATTTTCCTGTCACAGCCTGCCCAATTTTGCTTCTTCTCTCCGCCAGGCAGTGCATTCTGGCGCTGATGTCGCACATGGAAAACTCGACTGCACGGAGCCTATACGAAAATTGGTTTGGCACAACATGACTGCATGACGATCATAAATGACACGTCATAACATCAAAATCGTGACAGGCATGTCATTAGCGGCATGATCTACATGCCACTCGTTTCCTTAAAGGGATGTATAGCAAAATTGATATGGCACAACACGACTGCATGACGAACCTAAATGACAAGTCATAACGTTAGAATCATGACATGCGTGTATGAGCGGCATGGTTTTCATTCCACAGTCTTGGTGCTCTTGCGGCCGTTTCGTTAACTTCATATGTACCAAACTCGGTATAGCTAGACAATTCAAATCCATTTTACGTTCCTTATGCATGCTTTGCATTTCCTTCATTCCCACTGCACGTGGGATCTGCCATTTTTTATTATAACTAATAATGACGCCAGAGCTTGACAATCACTTTGTCTCAACCCACCAGGGGTGAGTGGGCCGATCCCGGAGGCTTTGCAATACCGGGCCAACCCGTGGCGGAGGTGAAGCAAGCTTCAAGCACTCCGCCCAATTCCAAAAATGAGTTTAATATCTTGGGTCCAAATAGGACCCGTATCAGATATTAAGCTGATAAGAACAGAGATTTTGTTTATTAAAGTTACAAAATACACCATAATAGTACACTGACAACCAAGGAAGAAACGGGATAAAATTGTAAACGATAAAATCCGAACAAAAAGGCTAAAAGCAATTAGTCATGTTAGTAATAAAAGGTCTAAAATCGATAAAACTGTAAAGGTGTAAATATATCGCTTCTTAAAAGTCCAGCCTAAAATGAAAGTCCAATATGGCCACGGTAAATCCGGGTAGAAGCACCGACCGCGTCGCTCACACAGAGTCTCTTCATGGTCCGCAGGTAGCTTCTTGAGCATAACCTGCGGACGACGCGGTCGTTCTCCGGATCCCAAGTGCCGAGGCAGCCGACGATGATGGCGTCAACGGAGACTCGCTGGAACCGCTGGAGGAGATGGCGCTGTAAAGGGGCGTACTTCTCCTCCTTGGTCCTCCGGGCTTCCTGGAACGCCTGCGCACGGTTCTCGAAGGGGCAGCAGACGTCCAGGATCAGGGCTTCTTCTCCTCGGGCCAGGACCAGGTCGGGTCGGAGAGATGGTAAGCCGACGACCTGGTTCTCACCGATGACGGTGAACCGCCCCAGGGCAGCCTTCTTTACTCGGGCGACGATGGTGTTGTGGCGCTTCGTCATGGCCCGGCTCTGCCGCATGCAGTGACACAAGACATGCGGCAAGGTCTCCTTCGCGTACCCGCAGCGCCGGCATCGCTTGTCAGCTGCGGGTGCCCATGTGCGGGCGCCGTTGAGGGGGAGGAGATTGAGCCGGGCTCGGTGGACGAAGCGCCAGTCCATGAATCGGGTGTAGCGGCCCGACCTCATAAAGTGAGAGTTGGCGGGGTCGGCCGCTACACACTCCATCACTTTGCCCTGGTTAGGCTTGCCCTGGAGTGTCCTGTCCCGGTCCCTGCAGAGGTTGTCCCGGAGGGTCCTGATGAGCTTGTTGCGGCTCCTGATGGACATGGAGGCCTCCCCGCAGGTGATGCGGGCCCCCTGGTCGAACAACTCCCTGGCGACGGACAGGCGACGCGAGGCCTTTCGGGCCTCGGTCCAGACAGACTGGAGTTGCGTCGCAGTCTGCCGGAAGTCGCCCTCCGTGTCGCCCGAGAGGTAGGCCTCCTCGTCCTCGGTCTCCGCTGGTCGCCTCAGCCGCCTCGACACCACCCGGCCGAGCTCCTCTCTCGCCCGCTCCCGAACCTCCAGGTCCGCCGACTGTCAGGAGCTTGAAGGCCCCGTCCACCCGGCAGATGTCGCTGAGCTCCGCCGCAATAGGGATCCCTGCAGTGCCGGCCAGTGCGCTCCCGTACACGTACTCGTTCGATGCTCGGCCCGGCACGTACAGGGTCTTCTTGATGAGGGGGCGGAGCTCCTCGTCCAAGCGGTGCCACTCTCCTTTGCTGGCAAGGCCCACCCGCATGGCGAAGTTGAGAGCTGGAAACAAAAACGTTTTAAGTGCGTCCAGCCTCTGCCACGGGGTGAGCATAGAGGAGAGCAGCTTCCTGCCCAGGTGGATGGCCTCGTCGACGGTGGTCTGGTCCGGGAGCACTCGAAACCCCACGGGTCGTCCCAGGAACTCGTGCCCCTCGTAGTCCGCCAGTGCCGGAATCTGGTCGCTCCCGATGGTGAAGGTGGTGGGCCGTGTGCCCACCGGGTAGCGCCCGGACAGGTGGAGGGTACGGCACTTGGCGGGCTTGAGTCGCAGCCCCAGCTGGGCCGAGAGGGCCGTCACGATGTTGAGGCGGCGCTGCAAGGTGGCGGAATCCTCGGCGAGCAGCATCAGATCATCGGCGTAGGCAAGGATGTTGTGCTGCCTATCGCCTCCCTGCACTGCCCTGATGATCGGATCCACCACCAGGTTGAACAGCAGGCCGCTCAGGGGACAGCCTTGTCTCAGCCCGGCTCCGATGGTGATGGGCTCCGTGATGCCCTCTGCTGCCACGACGCAGGTGGTGTTGGCACGGTAGAGCTCCTCCACGATGGCGGTGAAGGCCTCGCCCGCGCCGGCGCCGCGGACAGCATCGACGAGGGCCTGATGGGCGACCGAGCCGAAGGCGTTGGCGTAGTCGAGGAACCCCACGCACAGCTCCCCACCTCCCGTCCGGGCGTCGTCCAGGCGTCCCTGCAGCACGAAGTTGTGTTCGAACACCCCATCGTGCGGCAGGAAGCCCTTCTGACACCGGGACAGTACCGCATGGTCGCCCAACCACCGCTGCAGCCGGTCGTCCAACCACCGCTACACTTTGATCTTAGCCAAAAGGCCGAGAAGCGCTTAGCGTTCCGATTTATTTATGGAGCTTTAAGTCCCGGAGCCACGTTAGAATTGTGAGAGACGCCGTAGTGCAGGTCTCCAGAAATTTCGACCACCTGGGGTTCTTTAACGTTCACTGACATCGCACAGTACACGGGCCTCAACATTTTGCCTCCATCGAAATGCAGCCGCCACTGCCGGGACCCGATCCCAGCTTAGTTTTTCTGTGAACTGACAATGATATTCGGCTTTGCTTTTAAATGCGAAGCATTTCTTAGCGAACTTCGGCGAGTTTGAGCGTATCTATCTATCTATCTATCTATCTATCTATCTATCTATCTATCTATCTATCTATCTATCTATCTATCTATCTATCTATCTATCTATCTATCTATCTATCTATCTATCTATCTATCTATCCGCCTACGATTTTGTGCTCTCCTGGCCGTTTCGCTAATCGGATGTTTACGAAAATTGATATGCCACATCATGACTACATGACGAACACAAATGACAGGTCATAATATGAAAATCATGATATACGTGTCATGAGCGGCATGACTTACATGCCACGGTCTTGGTGCTCTCCTGGTCGTCTCGTTAATGGGATGTATACAAAAATTGGTATGGCACAACATCACTTCCTGACGAACATAAATGTCAGGTCATAATATGAAAATCATGACATGCGTGTCATGAGCGGCATGATTTACATGTCACAGTCTTGGTGCTCTTCTGGTCTTCTCGTTAATGGGATGTATACAAAAATTGGTATGCCCCAATATGACTGCATGGCGAACATAAATGACAGGTCATAACATGAAAAACATAACATGCATGTGATGGGCGACATGATTTACATGCCACGCGTTTCGTTAACGGTATGTATACGAAAATTGGCGTGCCACAAGATGACTGCATCATGCACGTATATGACGTGTCACAACATGAAAATAATGACATGCATGTCATGAGCGACATGATTTACATGCCACGGTCTTGGTGCTCTCTTGGCCGTTTCGTTAGTGGGATGTGTAGGAAAAATGGTATGCAACAATATGACTGCATGACGAACATAAATGACAGGTCATAACATGAAAAACATAACATGCATGTCATGGGCGGCATGAAATACATGCCAGGCGTTTCGTTAATGGGATGTATATCAAAATTGCTATGGCACAACACGACAGCATGTCGAACGTAAATGACAGGTCATAACATTAGAATCATGACACGCGTGTCATGACCGGCATGATTTACATGCCATGGTCCGGGCGCTATACTGCCGTTTCGTTAATGGGATGTATGGGCTCCGTCTACTGACCAGAGGGCGCTACGTAGCTCTCGTCGGACGGCTCAGTCGCGCACGGTGGAAACCGAGGCGACAGCGACGCGCGCGTTTCTTCGCTGCTTTCCGGGCGTGCTGCGAACCACACGAACGCTCGCGGTGTCGCCCCTTGGAACAGTTTTCCGTAGGTTTGGAGCGCGCGCCTCAAAGCAAATAAAACGAAAGAAGGTGGGACGGGCGGTCTCTGTTGCTATGGGGTTGGAGACGCGCATCGCGTTCATCGTATTTCCCTGTCACACTCTTCCCAATTTCGCTTCTTCTCTCCGCCAGGCAGTGCATTCTGGCGCTGATGTAGCACATGGAAAACTCGACTGCACGGAGCCTATAGAAAAATTACAACATGGCTGCATGACGATCATAAATGACAGGTCATAACATAAAAATTGTGACATGCATGTCATTAGTGGCATGATCTACATGCCACTCGTTTCCTTAAAGGGATGTATACCAAAATTGCTATGGCACAACACGACTGCATGACGAACGTAAATGACAAGTCATAACGTTAGAATCATGATATGCGTGTATGAGCGGCATGGTTTACATGCCACAGTCTTGGTGCTCTTGTGGCCGTTTTGTTAACTTCATATGTACCAAACTCGGTATAGCGAGACAATGCAAATCGATTTTACGTTCCTTATGCGTGCTTCGCATTTCCTTGATTCCCACTGCACGTGGGATCTGCCAATTTTTTTCTTTTATTATTCGCTGAGAACCTTAGGCTGCCTTTGAAGTCGCATATAATCAATTAACGAATATGTGTAAGCTATCTTACGGAATACCGAGAACTGAGAAACTTCCCAATAAACACTAACGTGAATGTCTTTATCGCCAGTACAAAGTGTGATGGTTTACCATTCGTAAGATTTCCCTTCTATAGATAATCGAAACTCCTTTTTCGTATTAACTTGTATCGCTTATATATATTACATATTATCACGTGGTTCCCCTGGTGGAAAAGCAGCACCGAAGCCGTTAAACATGGAGTTCTTTACAGGGAGAATTCGTGCCCACCAAAGCCACTCACAATTTTAGGAGGCACGGCTGTTAGTAAAGTGACAGCAGAGATCCACCTCGTCAAATCTGGCCTGCCACAAAATACACCTACTTTGACGCCTGCACCGTAGTGCATTCACGAATTACCATTGGTGATCGCATACGTAGAGAAATTTAATAAACTGCACACGCCATGCACGCAATTCTTGTAGAATACCTGGTAACATTGCAGGAGCTGCGCGTAAGTGAAAGGCGTGGTCAGTACCGAAAGAATACGTGCAAGTTCGTGAATGAAAGGTGCCATCAAAACGCAGAAGCACGGGAATCAATGCGCTTCAACTGTAGGGTATCAAGTGTTTTATATTTTTGTCATTTTTAGGCTACGGGTAGTCCTCTTCAGAAAAGCAAGTTCGAAACTAGAAATATGCTGTAGTAACAGTCTTGTTTGGGCTAGTTGGTGCATTCTAGACACAAACTCGGTAGCGCAAAAAACATGGACGAAGAAAAGGAGGAACACAGGACAGGCGCAAACTTCCACCTATATTTAGGAATGCCAAAGGAGGTCTATATGAATGCAGCCCTTTGCAAACGCGCCACTAGGAACGATGCATAATCGAAGGTTTTCATAATATCACTCTCAAAACGAAGTACATGAGGTTCTCCCGATTAAATCTGAAGCATGTGCGAAAAAAAGAAAAGTGAAAAGAAAAAAGAAAAGAAAGGATGACAAATGAACACCAAATCGACAGAGAATAAATAATAAAATGAAAAAAAAAACATGAGTTTGCACTTATCGGCAACCGGCATGTGGGCAATGCAAACCCGCAAAATGCGCTAACACAATGTACCACATGGTGTGATTACAAAAAAAAGAACATATAAACACTGCCGCTACTTAGCAAGCAATGTCAAGTAAGGCATGCTTACGCATTTGTCAGCACACTTAGCAATAAAATAAGCTTCCACTATTCCCTTTCCAGTTTGTTTTTTGACCTGTGCAAGAAGACGGTTTCTTTCAATTTCGGAATACACTTACACTGCCGACAATGAAAATGTAGGTGGCCACCTTTGTTAGAATGGACTGCCGGACTATGTTCCCGTTCCCTTTCATTAAAACAGCGCCCCGTCTGGCCTATGTGAAACCTCCCACAGGACAGGTCTATTTTGTACACCGCACCCATTATACACTTAGTGGAGGTATCGACGTGTTTCTTACAAGTCGTGGTCCTCGTTTTGTACAAGACACAAACCTTCGCCAACTTGCACGGAGCCGTAAAGACCGTTCTTACGCCGAAACGGTTGGCAACTTTTTTCATACTGTGTGATACTCGGTGAATATAGGGCATAACATGCAGTGGTCTGTTTTGGTCTACCTGCAGCATTTGTTTGCTATTCCCTTTCATATTCTGCAGAATTCGTTCACACGAGCTTCTTATCACATCCGAAGGGTATCCAGCGTTGTTAGAGCGATCCACCTGGAGCGCAAGGCCAGGTGGATCGCCGATTTTTTTTCGCGCATACTTCACATTTAATCGGCGGACTCTCATGTGCTTCGTTTTGATAGTGATATCATGGAAAGCCTTCGACTATGTATCGTTCCTGGTGGCGCGTGTGCAAAGAGGTGCATTCATATTGTTACAAGATGTAATGCAGGAGCAAACCGTGAGAGCGCCATCGAAGACGACGACGAGTTGTGGAGGCTAGCGCGAGCAGAGCCATCTTGCTTTTCGCTAAAGCGTATTGTAAATATACCGACTGCCTTCCCGTAACATTTTGGGTGGAAGTGCTGGGCGCAGTATCAACGCACGACGGAGCTCCGCAGCGGTCGTCAAGTCACCACGCCAGGCATGTCAACCGACACGGATGGCGCGTCAACGGCCGCGCCCGCCGCACCAAGGCCCGCTTTGACATTCCGAACTATAGTTGGAAGTTTGGGCCTGTCCTGTGTTCCTTCTGTTATGTTGGGTTTGTTGTTGGAGCGCGTGAGACAAGGGACCAGCCCAGTCGAGAGCAGAAGTGGAACTGTCTTTATTCAGAAGATACTGTTTCAGGACGCGTTACGTAGGTGGCGTTAGCTGTTCGTTTAGTTCAAAGACAACGTACAGATGTCAGGAGAATCGAAAGCGAGGTCTGTTGCGCGCATATATAACACGCCCTTCTTTTTAATGAGGATCGGCTTTCTAGGTAACAAGAACACTAGAGAATCAATTATGTTCGTAGATAAAGCCGATTCAACCAATACATAAGTTAGGAACGTTGTAAGCGACATTAACCTGTTACGCGAAGCTACTCTTTACGCGAAGTCGCTTCTTAAGCTTTGATATCGTGCAGGAGGCTTGATTCTTCTTCCGGAGCGAGTAGTTTGAGGTGGGCGAGGGCGTTCCTCAGCATGTTGTGTTGTAGCTGGTACTGGGGGGCTAGATTCAGCTATGTCGTAGTCCTCCGGCGAAGCCTCTGTATCAATCTTCTTTGAGGTTCTTGGTCGAAGATGGATACGATTTCTGACGAAGATGCCTCCGGTGTCTGTCTTTACGGTGTATCTTCGGGGTTCTGGGCCGATATTCACCACGGTGGCTTTTTGCCATTTTTCACTGAGGCGAATCCAAACGGGCTGACCAGGAATTAGTGCCGGGAGATTTCTTGTGTGGCGATCACCATGCTTGTGCTGCTCCTTTTGCCTTTGCTGGAGAAGCGTATGGTGAGGTGCCGTTGGTGCTCGTGACAAGGTATCTGCTGCTATTTGCTTGCCTGGAACGTAGGTGACAGTGGTGTCGTACCGCTGTAGTCGAAGGAGAAGTCGTTGAATTCTTGGTGAGTTTGTTGAAGTCCTTATTCTGAATGCCGATCAGTGGCTTGTGATCCGATTGCACTGTGTTGTGTCGCGCGAAGATGTAGTAGTGAAATCTTTCGCATGCGAACACGACAGCCAGAAGCTCTTTTTCTATTTGTGCATACCGCTGCTGGGTGGTTGTAAGAGCTGCTAATGCGTAAGCCACAGGTCTGCCTTCTTGCAGTAGCACTGAACCCATTCCATAGGAGCTGGCATCCGTTGAGACTGTGAGGGGCTTTGAGGGATCAAAGTAGCGAAGCACCGGTGCAGTCGTTAGCTTCGATTTAATGAGCTCCACTGTGTCGGTATGTCGCTGCGTCCAGTGCCAGCAGACATCTTTCTTCAGTAGTTCACGGAGAGGTGCTGTAGTTTCCGAGAAGTTGGGAATAAATTTAGTTAAGTAGGTTGCCATTCCCAAAAATCTTTGCAGTTCTTGCTTGTTTGATGGCATTTGGATGGCTTTGATGGCCTTCACTTTATCTTGGTCTGGAGCTATCCCTTGAGATGAAAGTTGATGACTCAAGTACGTAAGTGCTGTCAATCCTAGCTGGAGTTTGCCTTTGTTGAACTTGAGGTTGTTGGCGCGTGCTACTGTGAGCACATTTCTGAGGTCTTTCGCGTGCTCTTCAATGCTCTGTGATGCGACCAGAACATCGTCGAAGTAGGGTTTGACGGTAAGTTGCCGTTCGAAGACCCTGTCAATAGCTTGCTGGAAGAGCTCGGGTGCTGTTGCGAGACCAAATGGAACGCGGAGAAATCGATATCTTCCCCAGGGCGTCGTAAATATGCACAAACGCGAGCTTGCTTCATCCAAGACAAGTTGGTAAAAAGCACTCTTTGCGTCAAGGACGGAGAATATCTTCGCACCGCTCAAGTTTGCAAAGAGGTCCTCCGCCACAGGCACCTGGTAATGTTGCCTTTTGATGGCCTTGTTTAAGTTCCGGGGATCTAAGCATAGTCGCACGCTGCCGTCTTTCTTGGTGATGATAACAATCGGATGGACCCACTCGGAAGGCTCAGTGGTCTCGGCGATGATTCCATTTTGTTGCATTCGTTGCAGCTCTGCTTTGACTCTGTGCTCTAAGGCGCTGGGTACGCGGCGTGGAGCTGACACCGTGGGAGTTGTTCCTTCCTTCAGCTGTATGGAATAAACTCCCGGTAATTTGCCGATGCCTTCAAATACATCAGGAAAGTCGTTGAGCACTTCTTCAAGTCGTTGTGTTGCTGTGCACGCAGCAACAGTCGATCGCTGCGGCTGCCTTCTCGTAACGAGATTCAAGGCTTTGCACGCGTTGGCGCCTAAAATCGGCTTCAGCGGTTGGCTGACGACGAGGAACTGCAGGTTACACTCGTTTTCTCCAGATGAGCAGTGCAGTTCGCATTCAGCTTCGATGGGAAGTTGCTGTCCCGTGTAGGTTGTTACTCGTGCTGCTGTTGGCTTGTATAGAGGTTGCGAAGCCCACGTGTTGAGTTGACTTTTGGGCACTATGTTTACGTCAGAGCCAGTGTCTAGCTTGAAGCTGACGTCGTAACCATTTACACTGATCGTTTCTGTCCACCCGGACTTGCTGTTTACGTTGTGGAGTTCAACACTCTCCAAGAAAAATTCTTGTTGCTGATCCTGTTGCTGCGGATCTTCGAGGAGACCTATCTGCTGGCGGGAGGTATTGCTGCCTCGTTGGCCTTGTCTACACAGGCTCGCGAAATGCCCGAATTTGCCACAGTTATAGCAGTTGGAACCGTAGGCAGGGCACTCGCGTGGTCTGTGCGTTGTTCCACAGCGCGAGCACTTTTGTTGCGGCCTCGGCTGTGGTTTCTGTTGCCGGTTCCTCGTTGTTGCTGGTTTTCGTGACTTCCATTGCTTGGGCTTTTGTAGAGCTTGCACCTCGAAATTCGGCTCTTGAAGCTCCCTTACGTGCCTCTTGGAAATTTCCGCTGCCTTGCACGTTGTTATGATTTTGTCGAGTGTGAGGTCCCGTTCACGAAAAAGACGCTCTCTCAGTGCTCCGTCTCGTATTCCCACGACGATGCGATCGCCAATGAGTCGGTCTTTCCTCTCCCCAAAGTCGCATTTTTCCGATTGCCTCCGAAGCTCTGTACGAACTCGTCGAATGCTTGGTTTTCTTTTTGTTTCATCGTGTTGAATACAGCAGACGCCTGTATTACGTTTTTGTATGGTCTGTAGAGGGCGTCGAACTGCTCGAGGAGGTACGCAACTTGATCCGTCGGCTCTTGGCCATCGGTGTTTGGAGGTGGAGGGGGGAACGTCTGGGCGACGCGTCGGCCGTGGGGCCCGAGAACATGGAGAAGTAGGGCTCTTCGCGTGGCGGTAGGCTTGGTGGCGTACTCACAGGCTTGCTCGTAGATGTTGTACGCTTCTTTCCAGTCCTCCCATGCTTGCTGCGGGTTGTCGCCTGGCTCGAAATGTGCTGGTGGTTGCAGAAATGCACTTGCCATAGTTACGGGGTGGTCGGATCACTCTGACACCATGTTATGTTGGGTTTGTTGTTGGAGCGCGTGAGACAAGGGACCAGCCCAGTCGAGAGCAGAAGTGGAACTGTCTTTATTCAGAAGATACTGTTTCAGGACGCGTTACGTAGGTGGCGTTAGCTGTTCGTTTAGTTCAAGGACAACGTACAGATGTCAGGAGAATCGAAAGCGAGGTCTGTTGCGCGCATATATAACACCTTCTTTTCTTCGTCCGTGTTTCTTGCGCTACCGAGTTAGGGTTCAAAACTAGTTCAGTAAGTAAGTGCTATAGCAATAGAACACATAGAAAAGAAACTACGTGAAATGCGAGTAGCGCCGTGTACGTGCGCATATTTTCGGCAGGATGTTCGTATCTGCCATGACAATGAAAGCGCGGTCAGCAACGAAAGAAAACATGCAAGGTAGTATATAGAGTACATACTATGGAGTCGGTCGTTCCTCTCCCCAAAGTCGCATTTTTCCGATTGCCTCCGAAGCTCTGTACGAACTAGGGATGGTAAAAATCGATGACAATTAATCGATTAATCGATTAAACGTACACCGTTAATCGATTAATCATCATCGATTTCTCCATTTCAATTAATCGAATTAATCGATTAAAGCTCTTCGATTAATCGACTACGGCACCCTCCCCCCTGCCACCCCAACGCCGCCCCTTGGCCGGAGGGCATGATTGCGAGGCGCGCGACGCCGAGACGCAGATGCCGAACGCATATTTCTACGCTGGGAGGACTGGACCACTCCCCCCCGAAAACTGCAAAAGTTGTGATGGCCGCGTCTGGTACTGCACGTGAAGAACGTGTTGGGCCAGAATGCGTGAGCCTACCAGGAGGCCCGGACTGGGGCTTTAGTTCCTTTAGAACTAATAAATGTTTCTCTCTCTCTCTCTACACAAGTAGAAGGAGCCCGGAGCCGCAGGCGGCCATACCCCATAGAGACAGAAATGAAGGCGGCCTGATCTCCGTCGCTTACACCGTTTTATTTAACCCCCAGATTTTACTTGCTTCTTGTGTAAGTGCCACATTGTAATATGAGCTGCTTATTTCCTGACCCGTTCATTTCGTATTGCCGTTGTATTTTACTCCTTAGCGAATTAAAGATTATTTGTCACCAATCAAAGAGAGAGAGATAATCTACTGGGAGGTAGAGAGGGTGCCCTGATCTAGTACGCGCCGGCCTTCTACTCTACTTTGGGGACAACGCAACAGGGGAAAAGAGCGGTGAAGCATGATGATGGGGATAAGAATGAGTGATCCGTATATAGATAAAGACATGACCGCTTTCACAAAGGAGAAATGGACGCTAGTAATCATTTTTCATTACGCTTGATACGAACTAGCCCAACTGTCTGTCTTAACGCCTATATACCTTTTGATAACTGCAATGCCAGCTTTCCTGCAATGCAGTTAGCCCAACTTATGGCAGCTATTCACTTCTGCAAAACAGCGCGCTATGACACGGAAAATGTCAACTCAGCTTTCTTCACATTAACACTCATAACAGTCGAACCCCAGCACGTGCAACTGGGACCTCACCTCCACTTGATACGTGACGGGAGCCGCCATTTGTTATGCGAATATGGTGTGCAGGGAAACGCACTCGAGGATTATGAAAAAGGTCTAATAGTCGCATAATGGAAAGAAACCACTTTAGCTGCATTTAAGTCTAAGAGTCGCTTTTCATAATCCGCAACTTTTGCGCAATGCTATACCGAACGTCTAGCATCCGGTTCATTTCTATTGAAAAAAATGACCTTATTAGCTTTTGGTAATTCTGTATGGTCGCCTGATTCGGGTGAAATACTAGTTTCATCTATTGCTTTTATTCCATGTCAGCCAGCCTAGAGGCCACCGTCTATTGCTGTGACACGAACGGAGGACAGCCGCGAAATACTATGTTTTCTAATTTCTGATACATTAGACAGCGCTCACAGTTAGAACTGTACGCGCGATTGGAAAGGTGCGCGTAGCGCCGATAAGTCGGCGATCAGGTGAAACCTGTGCAGTATATACTGGAACAGCTGCCGTTTATTCTAGCCGGGAGGAAAAACTCGTGTCGCTCTAGTTCCCTCAGATGCCTACACTGGTAACCTGTTTGAGACGAATGATTGCTGTGCAATCTCGCATGGGTGACCTCAAGGAAGAGATCACGTCGGTTCGTGGTTATAGTATTATCGAGGGCTTCCGAAATATCTAACGGACAAACCAAGAAATGTGGGCGTCCCTACAAGACCGAGCATCGTTCACTTTCCTTTCCTCTTCGTCTCCTTTTTTTTTACCTTTCTCGGTATTTCCTCACCTTCGGCGACACTGCATTTTCAGGTGCGACTTTCCAACCAGTGTGGTCGCAGAAAGCGCCTCCGATTTCGGTTCGCTCTAGTAGGCAGATTTCGAGGAAATACGACCTGCTGCCGAATCGTCCGTGGATCATGGCCACGCACGGAATTTTCGATCCTTCACAACATCCAAAGACGACGGGCTCCGTGTGTTCAGTGGGCGAAAGTGCGAATTTTCACGCAGCCCCTAATGCGCACTTGTTGATCTCTAGCGCGTCGGATAAATATTTGTGTCGATATCAAACACAAGCAACGCTTCTCAAACAACAAGGCATCTTTTTTCAAGCACTTATAAAAATGCCGATTAATCGATTAATCGATTAAAACATCACAGCGAAAGCAATTAATCGATGAAAGGCTAAATCGACGAATGATTAACGATTAATCGATTAAAAAATTTAATCGACCATCCTTAGTACGAACTCGTCGAATGCTTGGTTTTCTTTTTGTTTCATCGTGTTGAATACAGCAGACGCCTGTATTACGTTTTTGTATGGTCTGTAGAGGGCGTCGAACTGCTCGAGGAGGTACGCAACTTGATCCGTCGGCTCTTGGCCATCGGTGTTTGGAGGTGGAGGGGGGAACGTCTGGGCGACGCGTCGGCCGTGGGGCCCGAGAACATGGAGAAGTAGGGCTCTTCGCGTGGCGGTAGGCTTGGTGGCGTACTCACAGGCTTGCTCGTAGATGTTGTACGCTTCTTTCCAGTCCTCCCATGCTTGCTGCGGGTTGTCGCCTGGCTCGAAATGTGCTGGTGGTTGCAGAAATGCACTTGCCATAGTTACGGGGTGGTCGGATCACTCTGACACCATGTTATGTTGGGTTTGTTGTTGGAGCGCGTGAGACAAGGCACGGCCGCTCGATTAGCAACGCACGAGGTGCGGCCTGCTACGTGGCGCGGCGAACAAAAGCGGAGCTGTGAAGCGAAAGTTGACAGTTTTCGCCGCTTTTTCGGAGGGGGCGCCACTGCTACGGGACAACTCTCCCGGCTCTCGCCGCGCGGGCGTCCCCGCGAAGCAGTACGGGACGAGTTTTCTGTGTGTGTCGACGAAATTGTGCACCTCGCTCGCACGCCCTGTGACTACAACGTGTCGAGGTGCTTCTATAGTGCCATTGCATCCTATAATTTTCGTCGTGCGCGGCATAATGCCGCGCAACTGTTGCGCGCCGCTGTGTGACACAAACGCAAGGAAGGACTCTCAGATACGGCACCGCGAGTTTCCGTGCGACGTAGATCGCCTTAAAGTTTGACTAAAAACATTTCTCGACCGGGAATAACTGGAAAAGGTAGCGTGTGCGAGCCAAATGACAGGTCGCTGGTGTACTCACGTCGCTTCCCTCACGGAGACAATAAGAAGTCCACGAAGCTCAAGCTATTGCTTCCAACGGCTGTTCCGACGGCAGTTCGTGCGCTTGGCATCAACACATCAACACGCCGTCCAATCTATCCTTGCACTGCCAGGTCTGTAGCTGCATGCCCGAGTTAGATAATACCGAGATCCTGTACAGGCATAAGAACGAAGATACGCTTTTATTGGTTGAGGCCTGGTATATCAGTATTAGTGGAAGTGCATGCGTGAGTCAACCGTCGATTAGCTTAAACAGGGAGGAGATAGAATGCCTTGGGAGTTGTCTATCGCGTAGGCGGGCACGTGTAACCGATTGACAGGTGGCGCTACCATTCCGAGCATGCGCAGATAAGCTGTGTGTCTTCTTTCTTTTTCGCCTCTGTGCTGTGCATCAGTTGCTAGTCGGCGTTCGTGGTGTTCACTTCTCTTCTTGTGTCCGTGTCCTGCACGCCTCTTCTTTTGATTATGGAATGTTACCAACTCGCTCAACTTTCCGTCCTTTTGAACTTCTACCAAATTGTGTTATGTCGCGAACTGACGCGTGACAGGGGTGAACAAGGCCACACCGAGGAGACCTGTGAGGTGTTTCTGAGCAAACTGTTGCGGCATACAGGTACGGCATACGCAACTGCCGAGCGGTTCAAACTCGCTTACAAACCTCTGTTACGGAAGGTGCTGCGACTTTGATGCAACGAGTCGCCTTTCCGTGGATGTATACACGTTGTAACTTCTAAATAAAGAAATGAGCCTGACACCGCCTTCCTCGACCTTTTTTTTTTAATCAGCCAATCCCAACTAGCTCCGTCCTCACATAGAAATGCAAACACGCGTCTACAAAGTGGTTGAATGTTCATTTAGTCGTAGGTGTCTGCCTCATATTTATAAAAAGCTGGAACTAAAACACTATATAAGAACATTATTTGGTCAATTCAGTAAGTCGTATGCACGCATTTGTAAGAAAGTCTAATAAAACGAAGATCTTGCATTTCAGCGACTATATATATACATAGAAGAACGCTGCGCCATTGCTCCATTGTGTTTATTTCACAAGTAGATTTATAGTAACAAATTTCACAGTTTGCCGCTTCATACTTCTTTACGCACATCTCGACGCATTCACAACGCGCCTAATTTCATGCGAGTTCATGGTCGCACACAGGCATTTAACTCATCACCACTACCTAGAGCCACTGCACATTGGAACGGTCTTCCTGATCACATTATATCCATTGCTAACCGTGAAACGTTCCGTGATAACCTAATTTCGTTGCCCTTTATCATTGTATAACGTTCTACTACTTGTAATATTTGTCTTGTTTGTTTCTTTTATATCTTACCTTCATTTTCTATTTGTGTATTTTTGTGTATTTTTCTGTTATGTATATACGGATGCCCCCCTTACTCAATGCCCTTCAATGGGCCTGTAACGATGAACAAATCCCAATACGATTTAGAACAGGGAATGTCGCAGGAGCCAACGTTTCGACAAGCGGACTTGTCTTCGTCAGAGCATTCTTCGTCTTCGTCCGACAAGTCCGCTTGTCGAAACGTTGGCTCCTGCGACATTCCCTGTTCTAAATCGTATTGCGATTTGTTCATCGATTCAAGCATCCATCTTCCCGTGAGCTTCTCTTCTAGAATGGGCCTGTAAGGAATTTTGAATAATAATAATAATAATAATAATAATAATAATAATAATAATAATAATAATAATAATAATAATAATAATAATAATGATAATAATGATAATAATAATAATAATAATAATAATAATAATAATAATAATAATAATAATAATAATAATAATAATAACAGGTTTTTCTTTCAAGAGCAAACAAGCGCATAAAGCGAAGCAAGTATTCAAGCAAGCGATAAGGAACTTGCCAGTTATATTGAACGGTGGTCGAGTGTCGAAGCCTGCTGCATATAAGTGCGCGGTTCGGGCTCGTGCGAGTCCATTAGCAGCCCAGTGCCCGCACCGTTCTTGCAGGCAGCGTAGAGACCTTATTTTGACAAAGCAATATACAGTCTTGCGTGAGTAAAATGCAAACTCTCAGCGCGCCGCTGCGCGAAACATGCAGAACCAGCGGCTCTTCCCGCGCGCGCTTGTCCCGTAGCAGTGGCGCCGATGCGGCGGCGCGTAGAACTAGGCTCGTCACGCCGGTTTCGGGCGACGTCGCAGGCCGCACCACGTGCGTTTTTATCCAGCGGCCGTGGACAAGGGACCAGCCCAGTCGAGAGCAGAAGTGGAACTGTCTTTATTCAGAAGATACTGTTTCAGGACGCGTTACGTAGGTGGCGTTAGCTGTTCGTTTAGTTCAAAGACAACGTACAGATGTCAGGAGAATCGAAAGCGAGGTCTGTTGCGCGCATATATAACACCTTCTTTTCTTCGTCCGTGTTTCTTGCGCTACCGAGTTAGGGTTCAAAACTAGTTCAGTAAGTAAATGTTATAGCAATAGAACACATAGAAAAGAAACTACGTGAAATGCGAGTAACGCCGTGTACGTGCGCATATTTTCGGCAGGATGTTCGTATCTGCCATGACAATGAAAGCGCGGTCAGCAACGAAAGAAAACATGCAAGGTAGTATATAGAGTACATACTATGGACCAATAACCCCATTGTGTAACCGTAGTACTTCTGTAGCCGTGAATGAAAACAGAGACGCACGTAATTCAGTAATCCAAGATTGTGGTGTGAATTTGCAGTTGTAGGAAAGCTTCTTCAATGGTGCTGCGTTTAGGCTTCTTATAGTTCGTCACACAACCTTGCAATTGCCTTCATATGCTTTCCGTGCCATTGCAGATTCCTTGTCGTTGGCATACATGCAGGCACTGTACTACTCACTGGTGTCCATAGAAGACGGACTCCGTCGCTGCCGACAGTGCACTTATGTGACCAAGCTCAAGGGAGACATGGATAAGCACGTTCGCATACACACGGGAGAGCGGCCCTTTCAGTGCAGCGAGTGTGCAAGATCATTTATCAATAAGGGCAACCTCAGAGACCACATGCGCACCCACACAGGGGAGCGTCCTTTTGTCTGTGTCCACTGCAGAGAACCTTTTTCGCGCAATAGCAACCTCGTTAGGCACATACGTACTATCCACGGAGGAGAGCGCCGCTTTTCACGTGTCCACTGCCATGCATGTTTTTCGCGCAAAGAAGAACTCATTAGCCATATGTTTAAGTGCTGAGGGACAAGAAACCTTAGAGGGCTCTGGGAAGCATGCTTCCTTCTTGGCGCATAAGTGACTGATTTTTATGCTAGACGGAGCTCTGAATGTGTGCTTGATGTTTTTATATCTCTTGTTCCAGCAATGTCTTACAAGGCATTAGCTAGTGTTCTCACTCTGTGATAATCACCTTCATAGATATATGACTACGTGTGTCAGTGGAGATCCATTATAAAAAAACAGACCGACTTGCACGAGCGGGACAAGGCGATGACGCCTAGCAATACGTAAGAGCGTTACATAGATACCACTTTTTCCGCGCTTAGTCTCGCTGTAAAATGTTCAGTCATACCGATGCATTGTCTGCTTTCCATCTCGTATGCATTATTTGTGGTTATTCACTGTGTGCACTTTTTATGATGGGACATTGCTTCAAATGAAGCAATAACTATACTGTTCTTAAATTTCTTCCGTTTGGAATGTCATGGTCTTAACTAAATATATACGGTTTCATTATCTACAAAATAGAAACCTCTGTGTGCATTATGTGATCCTAATTCGCGGCACTAGGAGTTAGCAACAAGCCTTAAAATGAGGCCTCTTTCCTGGGAGGGAACTACCATCATAATGACTGAGTGTATGAAGTTTGCTGTAGAAACGCGTCTCCTGCAAATCTCGAATTATCCCGGCCCTGTGCTAGGTGTGGTCATGGCCGCAGCCGAATCTTGAGCGGATAGAAGAAATATAAGGCACAATTGAAGAATAAAAGTGTGGCGTGATATACACAGTTCCGGTATAAACGACCGTCACCGCTTTGAGCACAGCAGTAAACCACCTTGCTGCGCCGAAAACTGCTAGAGAACATTGCTCATGCCACTCATTCCTACGATTCACCCCTTTCAAGCAATCAAGGCGTCGACGTGGTGTACTGCTTTCGTACATTTGTGATCCATGCAAAGGGATCTTTTTAATGGGTGAGTTCCTTATAGTGTTCCCGTCGGTTGTCAGTAGGTGCGGTCGTAGCCGTCATTCGCTAAAACAAAAATTTTTGACTAGGCGGAATTGGAACCCTGGAACCCGTGGTCCAAAGACGACCTTCTTAACCACTAGGCTACACACCCGCGCTTCCAGGAGGTACATTCATCGAGACCACATTACCGACATTGCCAGTGTTGTGCCAAATATTGCTGCAATGGGCGAGAAAAAGACAAAATTAGTGCCAGAGAAAGTTGTAATAGAAACAGACAGTGACATGTAAAGAAAGTCTCGTGTAGAGCACAAGGTACACGCGCCTGACATCGACGCACAAGGAGAATGACACGAGGAGGGAAAGAAAAGAAAAAGAGCACTCTCCGATAGCAAGGAAGGGGGAAAGAAAAGACGTGCTTTCCCTCGATCCACTGCCCACAAAATTGCTCTCCAGCTAGTGTTGTGTGATCCTTGATAGCGTTAATCACACTAATAATGCCAGTGCTGCGTGGCAGTCATATCATGAGTGATGTGTTAGTAATCGTTAACTAGGTACGAAGAAGCTGTTGCCAAGGGTTGCCACCGGCTCAACTGCCTAGCGAGTATCGCGATCTAGATCAGTGAAGCTGCTGCAGTCCTTCTTGATTTGTTTCTGCGCTTTCACGTCCCAAAACCACATATGAATATGAGAAGCGCCATTGTGGAGGGCTTCCAATATGTTGACAACCAGGGGTTCTTTAACGAGTACTGATATCAAACGACACTCGGGGCTCAACGTTTTGCCTGCCTCGAAATGGAGCCGATGCAGCTGGCGTCAGTCTTAACATACTCAATAAATGGCGGCCATGAAATGTAACAGTTGATTGAAGCCAGCGTGGCATATTAACACGCCTTATCGCAAAAACAATATCTATCGTTTGACAATGATAAAATACGAAAGAGATCAGTTGCGACTATCGAATGCACCAGATATTGAGACTCCTCTGCAATGATCTTTGCTGCCGCTAATATTACTATGGCTCGGCGACTCTTGCCTCGATTGTCAGTGTTTACTTAACATACGTTTCAGCTGCACGATGATAGTATGGTGGAATAGTCTCGTGTGTAACTTTTGACTCCGAGAAACTAATAACGGCACGTGTCAGTGCAATAGAAAATTGCTCACAAACAAAAAGTGGCGGCGAAGTGTCACCAGCTCCGCATGCAAATCCACAAAGTACAGGCAACCAAGGCACCCCACGATCTCGGGTAGCGCTACGCGGCCAAGGATGTAACGTCCACTTTCCCCTTCGCATGTACATAATGGCTAGCAACAAAAAGGAGTGTCTTAAAGTGTGGCAGTGGAACTGCCGCGGCTTCGCAAAGAAAGGATCGGTATTAACACAAGATATTAAGGAAGACACAAAGCAAAAGCCAGATGTCATCATTCTTCATGAGACCTTCTTCCATGCCAAATTAGCAGGATACTGTGATGGGACTCTTGGAAATTAAGCTGAGCGCTCGTTGCGTCTGGCGACGGCAACGTGTTCAAGAATATGGCGAGGCTGCTTTCTGTGAATACCTTATCACAAAAAAATTGGCAGATCCCACGTGCAGTGGGAATCAAGGAAATGCGAAGCACGCATAAGGAACGTAAAATGAATTTGCATTGTTGTCTCGCTATACCGAGTTTGGTACATATTAAGGTAACGAAACGGCCACTAGAGCACCATGACTGTGGCATGTAAACCATGCCGCTCATACACGCATGTCATGACTCTAACGTTATGACTTGTCATTTACGTTCGTCATGCAGTCGTGTTGTGCCATAGCAATTTTGGTATACATCCCTTTAAGGAAATGAGTGGCATGTACGTCATGCCGCTCATGATATGCATGTCACGATTTTCATGTTATGACCTCTCATTTATGATCGTCATGCAGTCATGTTGTGCCAAACCAATTTTAGCATAGGCTCCGTGCAGTCGAGTTTTCCATGTGCGACATCAGCGCCAGAATGCACTGCCTGGCGGAGAGAAGAAGCAAAATTGGGGAGACTGTGAGAGGGAAATATGCGAACGCGATGCGCGTCTCCAACTCCATAGCAGCAGCGACCGCGCGTCCCACCTTCCTACATTTTATTTCCTTTGAGACGCGCACTCCAAACCTGCGGCAAACTGTTCCAAAGGGCGACGCCGCGAGCGTTCGTGTGCTTCGCAGCACGCCCGGAAAGTAGCGAAGAAACACGCGCGCCGCTGTCGCCTTGGTTTCCACCGTGCGCGACTGCGCCGTCCGACGAGAGCTACGTAGCGCCCTCTGGTCAGTAGACGGAGCCCATACATCCCATTAACGAAATGGCAGTATAGCGCCAGGACCATGGCATGTAAATCATGCCGGTCATGACACGCGTGTCATGATTCTAATGTTATGAGCTGTCATTTACGTTCGTCATGCTGTCGTGTTTTGCCATAGCAATTTTGGTATATATCCCATTAACGAAACGCCTGGCATGTAAATCATGCCGCCCATGACATGCATGTTATGCTTTTCATGTTATGACCTATCATTTATGTTCGTCATGCAGTCATATTGTTGCATACCAATTTTCCTACACATCCCACTAACGAAACGGCCAAGAGAGCACCAAGACCGTGGCATGTAAATCATGTCGCTCATGACATGCATGTGACGATTTTCATGTTATGACCTCTCATTTACGTTCATGAAGCAGTCACCTTCTGGCATGCCAATTTTTTTAGTATACATCCCGTTAACGAAACGCGTAGCATGTAAATCATGTCGCCCATGACATGCATATCATGATTTTCATGTTGTGACCTGTCAGTCATGTTCGCCATGCAGTCATGTCGTGGCATACCAATTTTCGTATACATCCCATTAACGAAACGGCCAGGAGAGCACCAAGACCGTCGCATGTAAATCATGTCACTCATGACATGCATTTCATGATTTTCGTGTTATGACCTGTCATTTATGTTTGTGATGCAGTCATGTTGTGGCATGCCAATTTGCGTATACGTCCCATTAACGAAACGCGCGGCATGTAAATCATGTCATTCATGACATGCATGCCATGATATTCATGTTATGACCTGTCATTTATGTTCGCCATGCAGTCATATTGTGGCATACCCATTAACGAGACAACCAGGAGAGCAACAAGAATGTGACATGTAAAGCATGCCGCTCATGACACGCATGTCATGATTTTCATGTTATGACCTATGTTCGTCAGGCAGTCATGTTGTGCCACACCAATTTTCGCATACATACCATTAGCGAAACGGCTAGGAGAGCACTAAGACAGTGGCAGTAAATCATGCCACTCATGACATGCATATCATGATTTTCATGTTATGACCTGCCATTTATGGTCGCCAGGCAGTCATGTTGTGCCATACCAATTTTCGCATACATCCCATTAGCGAAACGGCCAGGAGACCCCTAAGACCGTGGCATGTAAATCATGCCGCTCGGGACATGGATATCATGATTTTCATGTTGTGGCCAGTCATTTATGTTAGTCATGTAGTCATAATGTGGCATACCAATTTTCGTAAACATCCGATTAGCGAAACGGCCAGGAGAGCACAAAATCGTAGGCGGCTAGGTAGATAGATAGATAGATAGATAGATAGATAGATAGATAGATAGATAGATAGATAGATACGCTCAAACTCGCCGAAGTTCGCTAAGAAATGCTTCGCATTTAAAACAGCGGCAAGCATCTACATAGAGAAACAAACTAATCAATGAAAGAAATCAATCAATGCTCTCGAAAAGAGTGAAAAATGAAAACACACGAACACGCGAGTAAAGTCAGAGTTCGGAACAGTCTCACCGAGGCTGGTCGACTGGTCCGGGAGAAGTCCACGAAGGTGAAGCGTCGGCGTGAGCTGGAGGCCGCCAAGGAATAGTGCGGCATCGACAGTTGTGTGTCTCTGGTGCGGGCCAGAAGCGCAGTCGACGGGCACCGGAGTCACGGGAAGCCTCACACTCTTAGTCGTGACTGGGTGGTGGTGGTACGAACATTTATTGAATCACTAAGAATTCAGTGGAGGTATGCAGGGACCGCACCTTAAGGGGACGGTCCTTACAAACACTAGGTGGGGATCCCTAGTACGGGACCCCATTGGCATCGGCCGCCGCTTGGGCTCGTCCCACCAAGGCCTTTTGGGCCTGAAGGTCAGTGCAGCCAAGCAGGGCTGCCTCCCAGTCCTCCCTGGTTGGGTTGGGGATAGGGGGTATAGCGGGATTAGAGGGGCAGGCCCACACCATGTGGTAGATGTCCGAAGACTTCTCCCCACAGTGCGAGCAACTGCCGGAAAAGGCGGGATCGAAGTGTTTAAGAGCTGCCGGGCACAGCAAAGTGTTTGTGTAGAGTCGGAGTAGAAGCCGCTCCTCCGCTTTACTTAAGCCTTTGCACGGGCGTGGATAAAGGCTGTGATCAGATTGGTAGTGGTGAACAATTTCGCGGAAAGAATATATCGGATTGAATTCGAGGTCGTCCTGATTGGGGGAGTCGATTGGGAATGCCCGGTGAGAGAGCGCGCGGGCTGCGGCGTCGGCTGCCTCATTCCCTTCCAGTCCCATGTGAGCAGGAGCCCAGACTATACGGCGGGGCGCAGGGTTTCCCTGATAGTCCGCATGTTTCAATAATTGACAAGCTAGGTATGCGACATAGCCGTTTTCGACGTTTCGACAGGCCCCTCGCGAGTCGGAGATGATAGTTTGCGATTTAGGATGACAAGCTGCCAATGAAATGGCGACTTCCTCCGCATGGGTTACGTTTCGAGCTCGGAAAGTGAGCCCGTTAACGGTTCGGTTCTCACGGACGACAGCGGCCGTATACCATCCCCCGTGGTGTGGTCCAGAAGCGTCCACGTAGAACACTCCGGGTTTCGATCCATAATGGCGGGCCAGGGCTTCCGCCCGCGCCAGGCGCCGGCCATTATGGTCTTCTCTTGTCATATTGCTTGGAAGAGGGCGGACGTGGAGGGCGCATCTCCACTCAAAAGGGAGTTGAACGCGATCTTCCGTGATGTTGGTGTGTCTGATGTGTAAGCGGGCTAATAGGCGGCGACCCGCTACCGTGTTTGAAAGGCGAGTGTACTGATTTGTGAGGTGGGCTTCTCGAAGCTCCCGGAAAGTGTTCACCATGCCCAGGCCCAAAAGGCGCTGGTTCGAGGTGTTTAAGGGGAGATCGAGGGCCCGCTTTGCAATTTTGCGAGGGATGACTTCAAGTGCATCCTCGTCTTGCTTCCGCAGGTGGAGGTATGGAGTAGAATATAAAATTCTACTTGTTACAAATGCATGTGCCAGCCGCAAGGCATCCTTGCACCGTAAACCTCCGCGTTTGTTAGAGACCCGGCGAACCATGCGGCCCACCTGGTCGCCTACCTTGCGGAGTTTGGCCAATGTAGTGTCTGACCATCTGTTTTGATTTATAAAGAGCCCCAGTACCCGGATTTCCTTTTGTTCAGGAATTGGACCTGTTTCTAGCGATAGTTCAATTTTGGCCGTGCACTTTGGCGATGGGCGTATGTGCACGAATTCTGATTTGGAAGGTGAGCATTGAAGGCCGCGTTGGCTGGCATAGCATTCGACAATGCTCGCGGCGCGCTGCAGGTTTGTCTGAATGTCTCCGAGTGAGCCCTGCGTAGTCCAGATGGTGATGTCATCTGCATACAACGCGTGTTGTATAGCGGGGACATCAGCCAGCTAAGCTGGTAGGTGCATCATCGCCAAATTAAATAATAGAGGAGACAGCACTGCACCTTGCGGTGTACCTCTAGTTCCTAAGGTAAAAGGACCGTGTTCGTTGTCCTGTAAGCGGATGTAAGCTTGTCTATCGGTTAAGAACTGCCGGATGTATTCGAACGCTCGCAAGCCAAAGCCGGTTTGTGATAGGTGTGCTAGAATTGTCTCGTGAGTCACATTGTCAAATGCCCCTTTTAAGTCCAAGGCGAGTACGACCTTGTCGTTGTGAGGGCATTCGATAGGGTCTAGGACGTCCCGATTGAGTTGAAGCAGGATGTCTTGCGCTGATCTGTGCGGGCGAAACCCGTGCATTGATTCTGCGAAAGTACATTGGTTCTCCATAAACTCAGACAACCGATCCCGCACCATCGTCTCCATCAGTTTGCCGGCGCATGATGTGAGAGAGATGGGGCGAAGGTAGTCCGTGTTCACGGCCTTGCCAGTTTTTGGAATAAGTGTAACAAGGGCTGTCTTCCATTCTATGGGGAGTGGCACGTCCCCTGTCCAAATTGAGTTGATGTAAGCTAATAGTGACTCATATGCCGGGTCGGGAAGGTTAGCTAGCATTTTCACAGTAATTTTGTCTCTACCCGGAGCGGTGCCACGTTTCATTTTAGCCAGGGCCTTCCGCAGTTCGAAAAGCTGGAACGGTTGGTCCAGCTTAGCGTTCTCCGAACCTGCATAGGAGTACGCCGATCCACGGGGGTCCTGTGTGGAGCACAGGTACTGGTCCCTTAACTTGTGCGCCAGCTGAGTTGTGTCGCCCTGAAAGCTATTAATTGCCCTATGTAGATGTTTTGACTTTCGGCACGGGTCTGCGTTGGGTCTATGAGAGCGCGAAATAGCCGCCAAGTATTTTTGCCGGACATTTGGCGCGCTGCCGTGTTGCATTTATTCACCCAGTTGGCGTCCGCGAGCTGGGCCGCATACTCGGCCGCCTTCTGGGTGAGGTCCGCGATTCGAACATTAAGTTTGCGGTTGTGCTTTTGTCGTCGCCATCGGCGAACAAGGCAATGTCGTGCTTCCCAGAGGTGGAGGAGGTGGTTGTCCACGTCCGATACCGCCTCCGAGAGCTGAATTTCCTTTTCAGTGGAGCGAAGGTTCCTAACCAATTCTTGGGACCACGCGTCGTATCCTCGCTCTAATACTGATGTTGCAGTGTTATAATTTAGCCTAAATGTGGGCCATTCTGGGAGCCGGGCATGTCTTACGGGTTTTGCCAATGTTTTGGTCCGAATTATTGTATTCAAGATGCAGTGGTCGCTACCAAGCATTTCCTCAGTGTTGGCCCACTCTGCATACGGAATGTTGCGGGTAAATGTCAAATCTGGACACGTATCTCGTGTCACAGAATTGCCTATCCGAGTTGGGTGGACTGGGTCGGTGTGAAGAGTCAGGCCCAGCGTGGACGCAAGTTCAGCCAATTTGCGCCCGCGTTTCTCTTCGCGATGGTAACCCCAAATGAACTTCAGTAAAACTTCATTCGGGCCTAGTTGGTACATGATCTCAGAGGGAAAATTTACAGCGCAAACACAAAGACACACCACAGGAAGGAAATGACACTCACAAGCGCTCCAAGGTAAGCTCGCAAAGAGAGGCCCAGCTCACCAGGTTGGAAAGTAGCTCCGAGTGCCAGAGTGGTACGGGGCTTCAGGACAACTACAAAGTCGTCCGGGTGGAATTTCGGAAGAGGCTTCGGCTTCCATGCTGGTTTGACATGGCCCTTTTCCTTGCGCGTGGACGGCGTTTGTTGCTTGGAGAGACGCTCGCCGTGAGCGTCTTTTGCGGCGGCCGCCAACATATTTGCTTTACGTCGTTGGGGGCGTCTCTCCACGAGACGGAACAAATTTTCATTGTGAATGGGCTCCGATGGGGCCGATGCTTGGTTCCCGGAAGGCGAAATGGTCGACCATGCCATTTCCTCGGGGTCGTAGCCGCGTTGAGATGAAGAAGAGGCCATCGTGACAGGAACGCGGACTGCCCCGCTGCCGGACGCCTGCTCAGCACTTGGCTTAGCGTTGGCGCCACGGAGCGATGTGGAAAAGCCGCTCTAATTTGGTGACAGAAGGGCCCACCTTGCCAAATTAGGTGTCTCCGTGGTCCGGGTGACTTGCTGGGTCCAGAGGACACAAGCTTGGTGTGATCCGGTCGAATGGCCCGTGGCTTCGGTCGAAAAACTGACGGAGCCGCTTTGCCACCCGTCCGTTCGCTACGAGGCCTAGTCGTGACTGGACGAGACGAAGTAGCACTCTGACCTGACCCGACCGTGCGACCTGTGCGGACTTCTCCCGCACCAGTCGAGCAACCTCGGTGAGACTGTTCCGAACTCTGACTTTTCTGGCGTGTTCGTTTGCTTTCGTCTTTCACTATGTTCCATAGCGTTGATTGCGGTGAAATGCGGAGCATTTCTTAGTCGCACGCTGTCGCGCTTCGGCGTCGACGCCGTCCACACCCCCACTGCGCATGCTCGGCTCGTCTCGTGCCGGTCCACAGGGCGTTCAGGAAGCCGAGCATGCGCAGTGGGGGTGCGGGCCTCTCCCCCTATTCCTCTCCCTCGATTGATTGATTGATTGATTGATTGTGATTTGGTTAGGAAAGGACGCTAATTTCTGCAGCCCATGTGGGGAGCACGGCTAAGCGTCCGTGGGGGTAGGAGGAAAGGGAGTGAAAGAGATAGAGAAAGGCCGTAGTGGAGGGCTCCGGAAATTCAGACCACCTGGGGTTCATTAACGTGCACTGACAACGGACAGTACACGGGCCTCTGGCATTTTCGCCTCCATCGAAAATGCGACCGCCGCGGCCGGGATCGAACTTTTAGGGGCGAAGCTCCTTAGAGTGCAGGTCGTTCCCTCCTCTGTAGTAGTAGTACGTATGTAGCCACCTCGCGCCGCCGGGAGGCTCGCGCTCGCCCTCGGCACGTGCCTCCCAGCGCGCGAGCTCCCTCACGCTTCCATCTAGTGTCTTGTGAGAGAGAGAGAGACAGACAGAGAGAGCGAAAGGCGCGCGTTGACTATGGAAATGCTCTTTCTTTGATGAACTATGTACCAGCTCGCAAAGAAGGAGAACGCGCCCTCACCCGCGAGAGACAACGTTGGCGCAGGCAGCGTCTTCTAGCGAGTTTCTTGATTGAAAAATACCGACTGCTCACGTTGGAGCACCGTTCACCGGCCACCCATATATATGGGTGGCCTAGCGGTTAAGAAGGTCGCCTTTGGACCACGGGTTTCAGGGTTACAATTCCGCCTAGTCAAGAGTTTTTGTTTTAGCAAATGACAGCTACGACCGCACCTACTGACAACCGACGTGAACACTATAAGGAACTCAACCCTTAAAACGATCCATTTGCATGGATCACAAATGTGCGAAAGCAGCACACCACGTCGATGTCTTGGTTGCTTGAAAGGGGCGAATCGTAGGAATGAGTGGCGTGAGCGATGTTCGCTAGCAGTTTTCGGCGCAACAAGGTGGTTTACTGCTGTTCAGAAAGAGGTGACGGTCGTTTATACCGGAAGTGTGTAGATCGCACCACACTTTTATTCTTAAAGTGAGCCTTATATTCCTTCTATCCACTCAAGATTCTGCTGCGGCCATGACCGCACCTAGTACAGGGCCGGGATAGTTCGAGATTTCCGGGAGACGCGTTTCTACAGCAAACTTCATACACTCAGTCATGATGATGGTAGTTCTCTTCATGAAAGAGGCCTCATTTTAAGGGTTGTTGCTACCTCCTGGTGCCGCGAATTAGGAATTTGGATCACATAATGCACACAGAGGCTTCCATTTTATAGATAATGAAACCGTATATATTTAGTTAAGACCATGACATTCCAAACAGAAGACATTTAAGAACAATACAGTTATTGCTTCATTTGAAGCCATGTCCAATTATAAAAATGTGCACACAGTGAATTACCAGAAATAATGCGTACGAGATGGAAAGCAGACAATGCATCGGTATGACTGCACATTTTACAACGTGTCCTAAGCGCGGAAAAAGCGGCATCTATGTAACGCTCTTATCGGTTGAAAGCCATTGCCGGGAAGTCCCTGCTTTGTCCCCGCTCGTGCAATTCGGTCTGCTTTTTATAATGTATCTATACTCATCGCGTGTGTATATTATCAGACGCGTTTCATTTATGATCGTGGTCTTTATGAGATTCCTGCGCTCCCACATAGTGCCCGCTGCGAATCCTCATAGTTCGACTATGCGCAAGAGAAATCTCCTACCGGCACAGCATTGCAGGTCAAGATCCAGTGTGCCTATTATATGGGGTGGCCCGTGAAGGGTTGTGCCGGGCGAGCAGTCGGTTTTAGATGCGAAGCAACTTATGGCGGAGTTCAATCCGGTGGTGGTGGTGTACGGCATGACCAACCTTACTGCGCATGCGCAAACCCTCTCCACACACGTCCTCTCAACACACCTCCTCTCTACTCCCCCTCTCCACGTGACGTCGGCATTGGGTACGGCGGGGTTTGCTTGCCGACGCTGCCGTTTCGTTTCGGCATGTCGAGACCGCGGTTCATCCGTAGCCGCTTTCCGCCGACGTTGCCATTTGCGCTGGGCTTCCCTAGCCCGGAGCGCCGTGGTCATGACAGTGTCGTAATCATGACAGTGTACTTGGAACACAACCCCTGCAAATGGAACGTAGAATTGTAATGATGTAAGAGCAGTGGTGGAATGCGACAACATGTGCAAGAACGGCCCATTCATCATGGTGGGAGACTTCAACGTGGAGATTTGCAAGAACTCTTGGATAGTGCGACACATGATAAGCATGTACTCCAGTAATGGAAACACGTAGTGAAACCGATGCAAACGCGGTGTGCTCCCCCCGTGCGGCTTCGCATCGCCTCATGGTCCCCTTCAGCGAGAGATGGCGCGATTTTTTTTTTTCAGTCAAGAAACTCGCTAGACTGCGTCAGCGGTGTCTCTCGCGGGCGAGGGTGCGTTCTCATTCCTTGCGAGCTGGTAAAGCGTTCATCGAAGAAAGAGCGTTTCCATAGTCAGCGCCTCCTCTATTTGTTTAAAAAAAATAGAAGAAGCGCTGCCATAGTCAGCGCGCGCCATTCGCTCTCTCACGACAGCAGATAATCCTGAGCACACATGGTAGCGCAAGAAAGCGAAACGAAAGACTTAGGAAAAAGTGGAGAAGAAACAACAAGTTGGGAGCTAAACTTCAACTGAATTTATTGAAACAGGCGAGCCAAGAATTACAAGATATGCGCATGCGTGCATGGGTGCCGTGAAAGGCGAAATTAAAATGCAGAATTTAACACAAGAGTTTCATTCTGGTACTGACAAACCGATGTGTCACTAATACAACTCGTGCCTCTCTTTTTTATGTGATATGCCGCCAAAAGTTCCCTAGCCAACGTATCACCACTCCTGCCAATTATCTTTGTCTCACGCAATCTTGGTTCACATCCGCATGTCTTGCAGTGCCCAGGTAAATGCGTCACGCCTTTGTGTATTACAGATAATTCGAGCACGAATTCGAGTACACGCCACAAAACGCAGGGTGGCAAAAATTCCCTAGACTCTCCCATACAGCTCTCCTCATAACAATATTGTCTTGCAGCCAAACTCTGTCAGTTCTTACAGGAATAACTCTGAGTACGCTGAAATACAGAAATGGCTTTCGCAGCCGGAGGGACAGCTTTGCCCAACAACATTTGATCCTAGCTATATAACACCAGCGCAAGAAGCAAGGACGCAAGAATACACGCACACTGTTGACTTACAACGAGCTTTATTTCCGAAGCATGGCGCGTGTATATATAGTTCTTCAAGCGCCTTACCGCAGAAAGAAATTGCATGTTTGAACGGTTGTGATCAAACACTTCGTTTTCGCTCCCAGTTTACCAGCGGATTGGCAGTGAATTGTCATCCCTCTGTTACCAGCACGGGTTCACAAGCGCCCATTCTACGCATGTCACGTTACTATCTATGCACGGGTTGTGTTTGCGGTAGAGGTACATAAGACATGAATCACCCACAAGCCCAAACCTACCCGCTTCTGATTGTAGGTATTGCATTTGAATCACAAATGTTTAAGTAGCTGTCTACTGATCCAGATTCGGCCTGCGTGCCGCGGACCGAGAACACACTTTTCCACAACTGCATAGCCAGCTTCGCAGAAAGGTGTGAGTGACCACCATCAACACGCCTCGTTGGACTGTTCCGCTTGTTCTGCAGGAAGCCTTGAAGCAGAAATGATAACGCAGGTCGAGGATATCAGTAAATTTTTCCACGTGGTGTCGTCTTGATACACCCGAGAAGTAGTACTACACATGCATTATGTGAAATAGCGGCGCACCCAGCCGTCTCTTCGTCCTCAGCCACAGCATGGCTCGATTCTAACATTGGACGTTTTAAGCGCCTATTGCCTCTATTTTCAACCATTGGTGCTCGCGCTACAGTTCACATTCACCCGGCCTTCCCTTGCGCATATGCATCAGTTTTAACGAGGCACAGCTGCAAACATGACCGAAGAAAGCAGCCACGGAAACACACCGCCGTCATTCAAGAGCATTGACAACGACTCCAGCACGGGCAGTGAAGGTTCTGGTGCTGACTCGGACACTCCGCTGGACCTCACTTGGTGAGCTCTCTGCATGTTGACTACGCATAGCAATGAGCTGGTGTTGTGACAGTAACGTACGCAGGTTCCATAGAAGTGCAGTGCTGGAATTTCCGAAGTGAATTCTTGGTTACATCGAGCACTTGTTCTTTTACGAGATAATGGCACTTCAGCGATGTTATCTTGCTGTTGTTACAGAGTGCCCATTTTACAACGGAAATATTGAGACATAATGTCTAAGTTAACTATCGTGTAATGGGGGTTTATGTGCGGCTGATTGAAGCATTACGGTAACGTTTCTAACCCGCAGGAAGACAGCTAGTAATCAGAAATGACCTGGTAACGGCGTTCTATTTTCCTAAACAGACGGTTATGCACCAGAATATACACAAAAATGGTATATCGTGTGGCAAAGCTGTCACAAGCGAAAGAAGCTTTCCGTGGTGCTACAAAAACACTTGCACCGTGAGAAATGGGTTCATGTCATTTTGCACAGCGCGTGTTAGCCGTCACATAGGACTAGGTCTGGGATCGTGCGAACTTCAGTTAGCCCCTAGCTCTTTGTTCTTTGTCTCGATATAAATAAAGTAATTTGGACCACAGAGTCGCATTGAACGTCACGGCCAATCCATTTGCACCCACCATCATAGCTAATCAGAGGGTCGCGGGATCGAATCCCGGCTGCGGCGGCTGCATTTCGATGGAGGCGAAATGTTGAGGCCCGTGTGCTGTGCGATGTCAGTGCACGTTAAAGAACCCCAGGTGGTCAAAATTTCCGGAGCCCTCCACTACGGCGTCTCTCATAATCAGAGCTGGTTTTGGGACGTTAAACCCCACATAACAACAACACCGTCATAGCTAATTACATAAACTATGGCGATTCTCATTAGCCAATGCGGCAGCCATATTTGGATGGCGGTGAAGTTTAAGAACAGCCATTACACTGTCGCCGCAAAAGTTTGTGGCACTTGCGTTGCATCGCGGAGCGGAGCAAACAAGGGTTCGTCAATAATAGAGATATTTAAAAAATACTAGAGGGAGATATCGCGCTCGTGTGTCTATAGGAGCTTCAAACGGTGTAGTCTGCTTGGGAATTATGGGTATGACATGGATTTACCTAGTCTTAGTTGTTCTGGCTTCACACGTCTTTCCGACTTTAAAAAATGGGTCGTTTATGAGAAAATATTGCACTGAAACGGAAAAGTTTGCATTAATTGTGTACGTGAACAGATACTTGTTGCTTTTTCTCGGTTTTGAAAACACCGAACTCTCAGAAATTTGTCAATAAGGTGCGACAACGACAATGTTACCTCCTCTACTTGTGCCCAAATTTAGAAGCCTCCATAAAACTTTTACTTCGAGATATAATTCCTTCGAACGGAAATTAGATAGTTGTGTTCTTGTAAGTGACGTGCTAATGTTATCAAGTGTGTGAAAGGTAGGTGCGTCTTCTAGATGTAACACACCCCCCTGCCTTTTTGCAAACTGTATAGTCAAGCCGCAGTTGCATCAGCACAGTATCGCCAAGCGTTTGATGGTTCGTTTTCAGCAAAAAGGTGATGTTAAAGAGCCGTGCAGTTAAACAGTGTCGGGAACGTCTCCTGAGCCTTGATCTGAGCTGACTTTATGAGCGTCGTCAGCGGTTGCGTCTGCTTAGGAGGCGTGTCTGCTTAGAAGGCGTGTCATAGAACAAGGTGACTACATCCCGAAAGCGACGGAGGCGATCAGAAAGAACTTCGAGGCTTTGAGACCTAGTGACACCAAGGTGAAGTAGAGGGCTTGTCCTGTCTCCTAGTGTCACTGTGAGTGTTGTTCCTGCGCTTACATTACCCTGATAATGAACGTGCACCATCTAGTGCAATATCAAGGTTTGTTAAATTATCAACTAGTCGGCGCCTGCTAGGCACGATAACTACGCGCTCGCTTGCGCTGTTTCGTCGGCGTTTAATTAAGAGACAGCAAGATTGAATTGTTCAAGATATACGAACATACCTGTGAGAACGAATGCATGCTAGCCGTGGCAGTGGTCCGAGGCTTACAGTTTCTGTTGCATCTCGCAGAAAAATTACAAAGGAAAGAACAGCAGAAACCACCGCCAAGGTCCACCAAACGCCGAGCAAAGGTTTGAAAAGTGAATTCAAACACCGCTGCAAATAATACGCGTGGTGACGCACAGACGACCGAAAGATACTGGATGGTACCACACATCATTGCGAATGACGGTAGTAAATCACCCAGTCTGGTGAGCTCTAGCAGTAATTAAATAGCGCACTACAGATGCTGCCTTCGTATCTTGTACGAAGAATTGTAGGGATGTCACTGGCGTTACTAGAGCTACAAAACAGCAACAAAAAATCCGCTGGAACGTTTGAAGCCGCGAGCACGAAGACTAGACAAATTCTCTACCCATCATTGCTATGGCAGCTGAACGTTTACAGCGCCCGAGTTTCCTCTAGTATTTTGTAGGAAACTGTATGGCATCGACGTCGTCCTTCCCGAATGCTTCATGGAGGGTGTCAACGTCCTTTGTTCGGTAGTTTAGAACGATTTTGAGCGTGTCCACGATGTCAGTGTCCACGCTATCGCTTGAGCTTGCGCCGCGGCAAGCTACAACGTTTCGTTTCGTGAATGGGCTTCGATAAATATGCCTGTATCTTGCAAGCATGTGTGCAGGCACCACTTTCGGACTGGTTCGATGTAGCTTCCATTTGGTTCGATGTAGTTTCCGTCCAGCCTGGACGTCCGAAATATAAAAGTGGCCACCTCCGAATCACAGGCGCCTATTTACTGCGGCAAGAAAGCAATGAACGCCG
>CM023489.1:83923830-84063829 GCA_013339685.2 Hyalomma asiaticum | reverse complement strand
TAATGATAACTGGTTCTGATGAGTGAAGTGGAAGACGACCAATCTATGGCGCGAAACGAAGTTCGAGTGGCGTCAGCTCTATACACACGTGACGGGCAGAGAATTCCCAGGGTAGACTGCATCAGGGTGCTCGGACTGTTGCTGGAGTCGAAGGGGGGCAACTCGCAGATTATAGCTCGCATCACTTCCAAGACGGAGAACATGCTTAGGCTCATACTCAGGGTCTCGAACCGCAGGGACGGGCTGAGCGAGATCAATCTCCTTCGGCTCTACCATGCGTTTCTCATGGGCCACATTAATTACGTCGCTTCGGCGCTGCACTGGTCCAAAAGGGAAGAGGCAAAAATCGACGCACTAATGCGCACGAGTATAAAGCGAGTTCTAGGGTTGCCTCTCAGCACGAGCACCGAAAAGCTCATACAACTGGGCATGCATAACTCCCTCTCGGAGGTGATCGAGGCGCAGAAAATGGCTCAGGTAGTGCGCCTATCGTCCTCGCAGGCCGGTAGACGTATCCTGGAGTCCATTGGCTGCGGTCTTACACATATTCGCGAACGTAAAGTAACTCTACCGTCTTCTATCAGAGGTACATTTGCTGTAGCTCCACTTCCCAGGAATGTCCACCCGCAGTACAATGTGGGACGCCGCATAGCTCGGGCCCGTTCCTTATTGAAGTCAGTTGCAGACAGCCCGGACCTCGCTACGTTTGTCGATGCAGCACAGTACGGGCCAGTGGCGTAGGCAGGCATGGGCTGACCGGGCTGAAGCCCCCCCCGAAATTTTTCCAGCCGGTGCCCCAATGCCCATCTATGCTGGCCCATCACATATACGAACAAAGGTGTCCACTCGGCGAAGGTGCGGCTATGGGAATTCCCGTCTCTGTTGTGGGCTTAAAAACGAAGAACGCGGCTCTTTCAACTCGCAAAGGAAGTTGTCACTCTATGGCGGGGAAAGCTGTAGCTTGTCTGCAGGAAACGGTGCTGGCAAACGAGGGGCATATGTCATTCACCGGTAAAGGGTGCTGCGATAAGAGACTGAAAAGGGAGCCTGCAGTCTTTGCAGCACAGCGCCGCAGCAGGCAGACGCTTCTGCAATGTGTTGGCAATTAGCTCTCTGCGGTGATGGACAAACATGGCAAGTCTGCGTACCCGGACACATGCGTGTCTTTGCTGCGGGTGAAACGTTCGTGGACAAAGGTCACAAAGGTAGCGAACCAAGCACAAAGCAAAGTATGCCGCTTTTCCCTGTGCAACGCCTTCTCCTGTGCCGCCCAACCCTTCTTCCCCTCTTATTCCTGTTTCTGTGAGGCGCTGATGCTTTTCGTGCGTTGTAACTTGTATGCGGTCGCGTGGGGAATGTGGCGTACAGTGCAGGGCCCCTACGTGGGTGGCCCAATACAGCTTCGCTTTCGTCATTTTTCTTCACTTACACATGGTAGCAATGCGCGCTCACGGCGTACTCTTCCGAAGACGATGCCGCAGAGAGAGGAAATTTCAACCAACCTTCCGAGTGTACAGCACTGCTTTGCAGTGTTATCCACAAGCAAGTAAGCTACGGAATAACGAGTCGACAAAAAGACCGCGCCGCGGTTCATCGCCGAGCGTGCACAAGGGTCAACAACTCCGCTACCAGCAGGCGATGGTCGCGACATTCATTCAAGAAGGGGTGGCGACGCTTTCGCGGCAACATGTCTCAAGGCAGCAGCGGCTCTTCGTTTTCTGGGGAAGGTCATCCTCCCAGCGCCAACAGATGAGCGAGACCTCGAACGCTTAGTCCTTTTCTTCAACTGATTTGTATTTACATGATACCTTATATCCTCTGACAATACAGTGGCTTTTTAATGTGCCTGAGAGATATGGATTATATGTGAATTCTCTGATAATGTTTGAATACTCCCTTGCTATTGCTCAGATGAGGTCACACGATGCCTTGTTAATTACAGCAAGCCAGGAAATTAACTTGAAATAATTTCATTTCTTGAATACAACATACAGGGTTGCCGAAATAACTACCGAAAAATAACAACCGAAATAACTACAGTCACCGTCACGATTGATCTATCAATCAGTACTTGACACAACCCATGAGCGGCCAATGGGAAAATAAAATGAGAAGAAATCTCATTATATCAATACCTTTTTCGGCTACAGTATCTGGTCGACCAACTCGAATATGTTTTTGTTTTCTGGGGGTTTTACGTCCCAAAACCAGTTCTGATTATGAGAGACGCCGTAGTGGAGGGCTCCGGAAATTTCGACCACCTGGGGTTCTTTAACGTGCACTGACATCGCACAGCACACGGGCCTCAACATTTCGCCTCCATCGAAATGCAGCCGCCGCGGCCGGGATTCGATCCCGCGACCCTCGGATCTGCAGCCGAGTACCTTAGCCACTAGACCACCGTGGCGGGGCACTCGAATAGAGAAGGCTACATTTTCAAGCAAAAGTGCAAAAGAGCGCAAGAGAACGGGGACAAAAACAAAACACGTACAAAGGACAGGAATTTCAAGCATGCAAAACAAACTTGGCGACATCTGCCTCTGCTCATTCAAGTAAATAAATTTATCAGGACGCTTTATTTTGAAGAAACTAGTGTTTAGATGCATGAAACAGGAGAATTCCGCGCAACTCTTAATTCAATGCCAAGTTAAAGCACAGAGAAAGTCCTGCAGTTATCCGCCATTGGCATTGTTACAATTGAGGGCTGTATGGACTACCATTATTTGCTTCCCTGGTGTGCGGAATCGGGGACGATAATATGGCATGTCTGTAACATGTAACTCACTAAACGGGATATTACTTCTCTTTTACGCAGAAGGAAACTCACTCTTCTTGGACCTCGTTTAGTAAGGCAGCGAAATAAGTTATTTACATCAGCCCCGATGTCTTTCAACAGCGACCTAAGTGACAGTGAAATAAAAAAGAAAAAACGTACAAAGCCCGATGAAAGTCCTAGGGAAAATATTGCCAGGCGGCATATAGGCGAGCGTGTAAGAACCATAAGAAAGCTTTCTTTTAAAACTTTTTTTTAACCACGATGTGTCTAAATCGAGGGCTAGGCGTGTAATATTGTCAACTCAGTGTAGCAAGCGATCGCATAAGATTAAAACATATGACGTTTCAGTTTGCAAAACCAGTGAGATACGGCTAGTGGTAGTTGATAATCTAGTATTTGTCGATGCTAGTGCTGCATCAAATGAGTACATTTGTGAACTTCGTAAGTTGAAAGCTTACGGCGAACGTCATTGATACAGGAAGTATTGGACTTAATACCGATCCTTGTGCCATTGTGACGCCCCGAGGGGCGTCGGCGGGGCGAGACACGGGCGAGACACCATCCTATTTTTCGGCTGCCGCTGCGGTCAGAGAATCGCTGGGGCTTTCGTTACCCGCGAGTTTCGCGGAAACCTCGCTTTGACTGAAGAGCTGACGTTTGCGCGGCGGCCACAGATGATAGTGTGCATTAGGCGGCGACCTTGAAGAAACAAAATGCCGACGCCAAAGCGAACCCAGCGCGCTCATAAGTGCTTGAACAAAGCCATCGTAGCGTCCCCGGTATGTTTCGATCACCGTCCAACCCAGTAAGCAGAACTGCTTCTCCGACGCTCACATCTGACCGGCCACAAAGGAGCGACTGCCGACAGGCGCGTCTTTTCACCGGGCACTTCCAGCCTGAGGGCGCCTATAGACGGTTCCAAATTGCTTGCACGTGGAGTGTTTCGGAATGGAAGCAGTGGTAGCTAACGCTCGTTACGATAATATGTACACAGGTGTCGCCGGTTAGGCTGTCCGATGTCCTGTCCGAATGTCGAGTTTTGTGTATGTTTATATTTTGCTTCTTATATTTTTGGAGAGTAGCTGGTACTGCGTTACACTGTGGAGGCGAGTCTCAAACAATAGTCGCACGGCAGGTTGGAATGGTGCGATTTCTACCGGCGACGTTGCCGTGGACGCCCTGGTGAGGCGGGGCTGTCAGAGAGAAAAACTCGTCTCAGGACAGAGGACAGGGTGGAATTTTGGAGATTCGGGAGACTTGAAGAATGGCAGTGGCCTTCTGTCGTGTGAAGAAGTAAGCTTCGTTTGCGATCCCTCGTGCAAGCCTGGCCGTTCGGCTCTCCAATCTCGAAAAGACGATGTAGTCTTTGCGAGAGCATGATGCGAGCAGCAATGATCAGGGAGAATCCGTGAGCCACGGCGTCTTCGAGGGCGACATCCGAGTTTCTAACAAAGCACCAGTCCACAGGCCGGTGACGAGACCTGTGCGCCGATGGAGCCCACCCAGATAAGCGTTGTTTTCGTTGACGGCAGCAAGCGCACTTAAGACATTGCGCCGTTAGTTTATGAGCTGTTTTACCCATTGTATCGGCCGTTCATTGATGAGTTTGTTTCCGCTGTTAAGTCCTGTGCTGCAATATGCGTTTATGTTGCTCTTTGTTCGCTTTGCGTCATTACGTTCGCTACTAATTGTTAATTGCATACTTCGATCATGTTCACATATTAAAATCCATCTTTTGCCTGTTGCCTCTTTTCTTCCCGGCCCCAGCACGAATCCGGTTTGGTAAAATGGTTCTTGAGGTGTGTGGCCAGAGGGGGTGAGCGAGTATAGTGGGATTACGTGAAGTATTTCGAACGGAGTCGTAGCGTAGTTGTGGTACTTGTGAAGTGTTGTGGCGCAGAACCGCCTTCCCCTTTGCGCGAAGTAGGGACATCCCAACATTCCGGAGTTCACTTCAGTGAGTTCCAAATCAGATTTATTCATCGCAACTTGCATTCCACATGCCTCGAAGTAACTGTAGGATTAAACTGGCGTTAGTCTCAACAGCATCGTGGGATTTTTAATTTATCTGGCTAGAAGTGTGAAGTGGGAAACCACATAGAAATCTTTTTCAATATTAAGGGATATTTCACCACGGTTCTCAGTTAATAAATGTGTCAGTAATTATTCGTGAAAGGGTAAGTATGGTGGTGTTTGTGAGCTTAGTGGAGACAAAACCACGCTTTGGGAGGCCTACAATGTTAATGAGGACAGCATTTTTCTGTAACGCAAAAGACTTGATTCTTCTAAAGAAGAAGTGGTAATATGTTCACGACAGATAGATCTGGAGCGGCTTAGAATCACAACCGCAGGCGAATCTCTGTTCTTCCTGCAAATGTATGGAAAATTTGGTTAAAGAAGAGCCTGTATAATGTAGCGAACAGGTAAGTTTCGGTGAGGAAACCATAAATACGAAATATATACTAAAATGTCGTGCTGTATGTCTACTAGCATGTTAAGTTGGAGAGAGTCTTCCGCAGTTTATCAGGACAACGCCCCGATCAATTCATAAAGGGTTTAAAAAAAATGTGTTTATTATAGCGTCATTTTCAGCTTACCTACCTCAGGTATGCTGCCCGCTGTCCCCCGCTGCGCTTTCTATCACGACGAATTCTTTACAGCATTTCATGCGTATGTGCACGTCGATCATTATACTTTATTTTGAAATTATCATAAAGGTAGTAGCGTGCGCAAGTGACGAATCTTCGCAGTGGCGGGGAAATAAATGTCTTTCTACTAGATTTCGTCGGTACATTGCCCTCTGTGAAAGTTGTGAATGAGTGAGAGTAGCGTTATTTCGGGGCTCAGTTGACATGACAACTGAACGCTGAAGTAGGCTGCAGATGCTGTCCGAATGTATCTCACTGGGCGACGGTCCGCACAAATGCGTCACGTGCATATTTTCGTTCCGAAGTGTATATATATATATATATATATATATATATATATATATATATATATATATATATATATATATATATATACACACAGTGAGGCTCCGACTCCGTCCCTTCTGTCCGTCAAAAATTCCGAGCCCCCCCCGAAAAAAATTTCTGGCTACGCCACTGGTACGGGCGTTCTGATCGCTTTGCAGTGGTCTCAGTCGACCATAGTGGCAAGCTCCTATGTGCTGCGTCGGTTAGAAACGTTTCGGCAACGATTGCTGAGCAAATTGCCATTGCTGTAGCAATGAAGGACGTATCGCGTCCAAATGTCCTCACGGACTCGCGGTCCGCTGCCAGAGCTTTCGCCTCGGGCTCGATCTCGCGGGAGGCAGCAGCTATCCTCGGCAGCGAGGGGGCTGCCGGGTTTCACATCATAACATGGTTCCCGGCCCACATGGGGGCCAACGTACACCCCGATGTCCCCAACGCCAATGAGTTTGCCCATGACCGTGCGCGAGGTTTCACTCACCGCGGCGGTCCCGGCGAATTCGCGGGCGGGGATGCCGGCAGGTACAGGGACCCGCTCCTCACTTTTCACGAGATCGTGACTCATTATCATCTCTCTCGGAGGGTCTTTCCACTTCCTCACCCTAAACTCACTCGTCCGCAGTCTTCGGCCTTCAGGATGCTCCAAACGGGGTCTTTCCCTTCGCGAGGCAGGTTTAGTAACTTCTCGCCCAACGTTGAACCGCATTGTCCGAACTGCGGAGAGGCTTACTGCTCACTAGCTCACATGCTCTGGCAATGTCCTGCGTTACGTGACACAGAGTTCAGCAAAGAAGAGGACTGGGAGGAAGCCCTGAGAAGCGGCGACCTTTCGGTTCAACTTCGGGCTGTCCAGAGAGCCTGCGAGAGGGCGGAGGGCCACGGTCTTCCTGTCCCTGCGTGGGAGCGGCCCGCAACTGCTACAGGATCCCCCTAAAAGGGGACGTCCAACTGCAGTTTCTCAGGACAAAAATAAAGTTCTGTGCCTGCCTGCCTGCTGCGTCAGCTGTGCCAACGCCACCGAGTAAAAAAAAATTGCAGATCCCACGTGCAGTGGGAATCAAGGAAATGCGAAGCACGCATGAGGCCACGAGAGCACCGAGAGCGTGGCATGCAAATCATGCCGCTCATAACATACATGTCATGATTTCCATGTTATGACCTATCATTTATGTTCGTCATGCAGTCATGGTGTGGAGTACCAATTTTCGTAAACATCGCATTAGCGAAACAGCCAGGAGAGCACAAAATCGTAGGCGGCTAGATAGATAGATAGATAGATAGATAGATAGATAGATAGATAGATAGATAGATAGATAGATAGATAGATAGATAGATAGATACGCTCAAAGTCGCCGAAGTTCGCTAAGAAATGCTTGGCATTTAAAAAGAATTCCTCCGCATCACCTCCCAGTGATCATCACCACCGCACTGATCATTATTTTAGGGGCGAAGCTCCTTAAAGCGGCACCCGTTCGTCCCTCGTCGTAGTCGTAGTAGTGCGTAACCAGTCTTACGCTTTGACCTCCAAGGTGGTGCCGGTGGGAGATTTCTCCTGTGCGTTGTTGAACAATAAAAAATTCCACAGCGTGCGCGTTAACTAAAAGCCGAATTCTTCTGTGTCTCATTCCCCATTAGCAGCCATTTCGTGCGTCCCCGATGTATGTAGTAGTAGTAGTTAGTAGTAGTAGTAGTAGTTAGTAGTAGGTAGGCACCGGCGCGTGCCTGCTGGAGCGCACGCACGCGCCGAGGGCGAGCGCGTGGCACCTGGCGCTCGCACTCGCCGCGAGCGCCGGGAGCCACGCGCTCCCCGCCAAACGCGAGAGACAACGTTGGCACAGGCAGCGTCTCCTAGCGAGTTTCTTGATTGAGAAATACCGACTGCTCGCGTTGGAGAAGCGTTCACCGGCAAAACCCATATATATATATATATATATATATATATATATATATATATATATATATATATATATATATATATATATATATATATATATATACACTGGATCTTGACTTGCAATGAAGTGCCGGTGGGAGATTTCACTTGTGCATTGTGCATAGTTGAACCGTGAGGATTCGTAGCATGCGCGTTAACTAAATTAATCCGGAACTCGGCACGATCTGCGATGCACATCCCGAGCTTCGCCCACTCATCATCATTCACTCCGTGGATATGTTGTAATTTTTTGTTAAATGCCGCCAGTATACATCAGTAAGAAAACGACACCTGGAAATTAGGCTTTCTAAATTTGGGCTAACCTTGTCATTGGAAGTTATTCTTAGTTTTTGTGCCTTGGTACTGAGCTTAGGCCACAGAGACATATTTGATGCAGTGTGCGGATATATAAGGGCATCAAAACGGACGCGCTTGTGATTGTTCGCATGCCAAAATTCTTAAGCCTATGGTAAAGCTTCTGCATTAAAAAAAAAAGAAAGAACTTTGCCTGTTTTGATAGTGGAAGTGCACAAACAGTCTGCATAGCTTTTTCTCCGTTTTCCTTTTCTTTCGATTATTATTAATTTATTATTCTTTTTATATTTATCAAGTTGTGGTATTCGCACAATATACCAACTAAAAGTTAAGCTCATCAGGTCTTTCCCAATCCCCGAAGTGCGTATGTGCCATATCTGAAGGCTCATCATCATCATCACCCGCCCACCTTATCAATACGTCACGAATGTTGGATCTGTGTTCCTGAAACGCTGCCCGCGTTCTGCAAAATAAAGTTCTCTGTGAAGGAAACGCTATACAGGGTGTTTTTTAGCTGCAACACATTTTTAAAATTAGAAAAACATAAATCGTGGGAATGTCTTGTGTACCGTTCGAGTGTACGGGTTGGCGACCTCTAGATATTGAACAATAACCGCACTTGTGTGCATAATTAGCGAAATTACGCAACTTAACCTTTTAATTATCAGCAATTCGTGGCTATAGTAAACGAGTACTTTGGAGCCCGTCCTCGACACTACCTGTCCCAACGATCAAATTTTGAATAGCGGAGTGCATGTCGGAGCTACGCGAACAATTAGTTCCCCGTGGCAGGCTCCTTGAAACCGAAATCGGCCGGGAAAAGCGCGTCTGTGACGTCGATATTACCGCCCCTACGCCTTTCGTCACTCGCCAGCGGCAACCAACGCCGCAGAGAAGAAGGAGATAACGCAAGCTGCTTGCGCGGCCGGAGCGGCGGGGATGTCGTGAACTGGGATGTCGTGAACCAAGTAAACGGTTCTCACTGTCTTACATAAAATAGCAGAAACGCATTCTTCTTCACATCAGCTGTAGTCAGCGGCTCCGTGATGTTGAGGGGTGTCACCGTGGCATCGTTGAAGCTGTACCACCCGCCACACATGCTGTCGAAAGAATAAGATATGAAGTGTCCATGGCTATCAGTGTCCCCTATGTGCAGTAGGATGCTTCTCAGGCTGTAAATTTGATGCTGATCAAACCTAACAGGTAATGATATGTCGTTGCTGACGGCCACAGAGTCCGTCAGCTTGATATTTTTCTCAGTTCCTTCATCCCACACGGAGCCCATTATCTTCACAACGACCGTGCTTGCGTCCTTACTTAGAATTACCCTCTTGGTCTTGGCGATGTGCAGAGAATTGGTGCATGGTGCAGTCACACCGCTGTGCGAGTCGTCGTGTATGCCGAAAAAGTGATCAAGAAGTTGTTGCACCGAGCACTCCGGTGACGTGCCTAACTTGGTCGGCAACCTTACAATGGACGCACCATGGGACGCTTCAGTGGCGGAAAAATAATTATCGCACTGGTTTATCTCGGTATACTGGAACAACATCATACCGTTTAGAGGCGAGTCGTTGGTTTCCTCCATCAGCAGCCAGTGGCCGTTTGCTTGTGCAGTCAGTGTGTCTTTGTCGTCGGTATTAAACTCTGTCAGAGGCCTTTCCATCTCCATTCTGGTCAACAGCGAGGGCACAGGATGGTTAGTGCCGCGTCTCGTGTGAGCAAGTCTCTTACAGTTTCGAAGAAGCGCTCGCAAAATTCAGACGCATTGTCTTCTTGTTGAGGCACTCGGAAAATTGTTGGAAACATGTGACGAAAAGATGCTATCACTAAGTTCCTGGTGACGTTGTTTTTGGATCCGAACATGGCTTCATTTGCCAGATCTGAAAAGTGGACTAGGAAATTGCGCTCGCCATTTGTCACGCTGATCGGCCTTGCATGCAGACTGTTGACCACAGCATGAGAGAGTCTCGGGATTCGCACAATGCCTTGGATGGCAGAGTAGCAGAAACACAGGTTCTCTCCTTCGTTGGGTACACCTCGCGGAGCAAATGGCTGCATGATGGGGCTCCTATCGCTTAGCAGGTACTCGGTACCTAGCGACTGGTGCCGCTCGAGGTGTGTCAAAGGTGATGAAATCTCGGTCTGGAGGATAAAAAGAAAATTGGCAGATACCACGTGCAGTGAGAATCAAGGAAATGCGAAGCACGCATCAGGAACGTAAAATGGATTTCCATTGTTGTCTCGCTATACTGAGTTTGGTACATATGAAGTTAACGAAAGGGCCGCAAGAGCACCATTACTGTGGCATGTAAACAATGCTGTTCATACACGCATGTCATGATTCTAACGTTATCACCTGTCCTTACGTTCGTCATGCAGTCGTGTTGTGCGATAGCAATTTTGGTATACATCCCATTAAAGAAACGCGTGGCATGTATATGATTCCGCTCATTACATGCATATCATGCTTTCCATGTTATAACCTGCCATTTATGTTCGTCATGCAGACATGTTGTTGCACACAAATTTTCGTATACATCCCATTAACGACACGGCCACGAGAGCACCAAGACAGTGGCACCTAAATCGTCTCGCACATGACATGCATTGTAATGATTTTCATTTTATGACCAGTCATTTACGTTCGTCATGCAGTCATGTTGTGGCATGCAAATTTTCGCGTACATCCCGTTAATGAAACGCGTGGCATTTAAGTCATGTCGCTCATCACATGCATGTCATAATTTTCACGTTATGATCTGTCAGTTATGTTCGTCAGGCAGTCATGTTATGCCATACCAATTTTCGTATACATCCCATTACCGAAACGGCCAGGAGAGCATGAAATCGTAAGCGGCTTGATAGATAGATAGATAGATAGATAGATAGATAGATAGATAGATAGATAGATAGATAGATAGATAGATAGATACGCTGAAAGTCGCCGAAGTTCGCTAAGAAATGCTTCGCATTTAAAAGCCAAATGTTGGTCCCACCTCTTCTCGACCAAGCCGTGTACTGGTGCGGCCAACTGGTGTGGATCGTCCAGCAGGCCCTCGTGGCACCGGAGAGGCTGGGACAGAGAATGCTCGGAACAGCTTGCGAGGACCGCGAAGACACCGTAGACTTTATTGTCGTGTCGGCGTGCGGCGTCCGACAGCGAGGGCCCGCCGACTGAGCGCGAGAGGCAACGTACGCCGGCACGCGCAGTAGAAGTGAGTAGACCGGAGCCCGCGGAAGCCCGACAAAGACTGAGCCAGCCAGCGGCCGTTTATTCGAAGTTCACACAGCGGACACGCGTGCACAGGTGATTGGCTGCATGCAATCACGTGTGCCGTTACAGACGACATCTCTCGACAACACAACACACTAGGGCGCACTCTCAGTGCGCGCGCAATTCACAGATGGCGCCACGACACTACATCATCCCCCCCCCCCCCCGTCGATTAAAGTTAGCACTATCACAGAGTAACACCAAAGAGAGTCCCAGGATCTCCACCAAGGAATGTTCACACCACACGAGCGGCGGGGACAAGAACAGTTCGCGCACACGCACAAGTGGCACCAAGGAACATCTGCAACAACTCTTCAACGTGCGGCAAAAGATACCCATCGATGATAATTGCCTTATTAGGTTCCCTGAGATCTACACACAGCCGGATGCTTCCATTTTTCTTGCAGACGACGACGAGCAGCGAGACCCACTCAGAGGCGTCGACGCGTTCGATGACATCCGAGTCCTCGAGTCGTCGCAGCTCGGTCGATACCTCATCACGAAGAGCCAGAGGCAGACGTCTCAGGTTGTATGCAACCGGAGTCACACCTGGCCGCCGTTGGATGCGATGAATGAAACCCTTGACGAGACCCAACTCGTCGCTGAAGAGCTGCTCGAAGCCCGGAGGCACATTAGAGGGACACTGCACTTCACATGATGCGAGTCGACACGTCAACGACGCGCCGTCAATCTGGATGCCATGTCGCTGAATGGCGTCAAGGCCCAAAAGCGATGTGCCCTTATCGGTGACGTAGAACACCACGGAGCAAGACCGCTGCAACACGTTGACTGGAGCTTGGAAGGAGCCGAGGATCCCGATGCGCTGTTTGGAGAAGTTTCGCAAGTCGACTACAGCTTTGGACAGGCTGCGCTGTTTGCTGAAATGACGCTGGAAGTCTTCAGCAGTCATCAAGGATACAGATGCTCCCGTATCCACCAGTAGTCGCAGGGTAACACCATCGACCAGAGCGTGGAACGACTGTGTCTTTTCTGGATGAGGTGCTGACTGTGAGCACGGATGACGAAGGATGATCCGAAGATAACACTGACGACCTTGAAGCTGAGTTCAACTGTGTGGAGGCCTGCTGCTCCGGTGCGACGTCGACAGCTTCCCTCGGATAGACGCGCTGTACAGGGGCAGTCTTGCGGCACATCGACGCGAAATGTCCCCAAGCGTTGCAGGTATTGCAACGTCGACTTCGGGCTGGACAATTTCGAAAACTTGACTGGTGCCGTCTGCTCCCGCAGCGGTCGCACGATTGAGGTTGGGAATCGCCTTGAGACTTCCCATTTGGAACTGGAGCACGGAACCCCGACGACGACTGCAGTTGAAAGTCGCCATCTTGGCCTCACGGACATGCTGACGTGATGTCACGGCCTCCCCGACTGGCGCGGCCATTCTTTCTCTTCGCGCCGCCATATTGGGCGCCTTGCCAAGGGGGTGGCATGTCGATAGAGCCAATGGGGACGTTTTTTGTTTTTTTCGCGACGGTGGCGGCACCTGGGAGTCGCGGCAAGCGATTGGATTGCTAAATCCTGTTTGAGGCGAGCCAATCCAAAAGGGAGTCTAACATGGTGGCGCCATGGCGCTCGCGAGCTCGGGTCGGTTTCTCGCGCTACTTCTGTCGACGATTTCTGCATTCTGGTGACTAATTGCCCCAGCACTGCTTTCCCGTGTAATCGCCTGTTTATTTATGTGGTGCGTGTGTTTTTGAGGCGAGGGGCCCTCGCCTGCCCCCGCGGCTGCCTGGCTTGTGAACATAGTAGGTACATAAATACGTGTTGTCTGCCGGAATGGTGTAGAAGTGCTCGGCGCTCCTGCCACATGCATCACACGATTTCGTGCAGCAGTACACAAGCGCCATAATTGCTGTCAGTAGTTCCCGCCTTCGCGTTTCTACAGAGCGCTCGCGGTCGTGGAGTCGTCTGCTACGATCGTCTGCAGCGAACGAGCGAGCGTCGGAGCTGGCGGCGCTAGCGGAGACGCGCCGAATCATGTTTGTAAAACTTTTCTATGAAATAGTAATTTATGATGCTCGTTGCTGATAGTATTTTTATTAAAGAACAAGTTTTTCTTTACTACTGTGGTCGTGCAATTTTCTTTTTATTAGGGTTAGCTGACTTTCGTGTGCCGCCGATACCAGGTTCGCTGCGATCGTTTCGGCGGTGGCGCCATCTGATAGTGCGGACGCGCAACTCAACACATGCCAGGGGCTTGGCCTTGCCCTACGGCTTGGACATTTTCAGGTTGACTGAGAGCAAACGCTTGGTTCGCCAAGGACAATGCTTCAAGCGTCCGACCGACCTCCTCCGCTTTTTCTAAGGACAACTCTTCACCGTATGCCAGCAGCTTCTCTCTCACCCGCGAGTTGGACGAGCCCTGAATAATCTGATCGCGGACGCGTTCTGCGTACGTGAGCCCAAACTTGCATCGTACGGCTTTCTCCTTCAGAACTGTCACGTAGTCCAGGAAACTCTCTCCGGGGAGTTGACGCCGACTTGTGAACTCGTGACGTTCGACCAGCGGATTGGTAGACGCCGCGAAAAGCCGGTCGAGCTGCTTGACGAGACTGTCAAACTTTGAAACGGCCGAAGCCAAAGAATCTCGGTCAGACGCCGGCGTAGACGCCGCGTTGCTCGGAATAGTTGACGCCGCGTTGCTCGTCTCGTTTCGGTATTCCTCCTGTTCTGCTGCAGCAAAATATTTCCGCTGTCCTTCCCGTCCCAGCAGGCTGACGAGCGCCGACGCACGACGCGCGTCGTTCCAGTCGCTGCCGCCGGCCGCCTCGAGGTGGGCCTGAAACATTTTCTTCCAATTAGTCCATGGAACCGGGGGTGGCCCCGGCAGCTCGAGGAAGACCGGGAGATGCTCGAAGAGAGCCATGCCGACAGGAGAGGTAGTGCAGCGAGGTGCAGAATGGAGCAAGGGCGAAGGCCTAGGCGAGAGCTTGCCAGAGTCCGCACACAAAGAGCGCTAGGCCTCGCTACGCCAGACGCGTCAGACAGGACAGAAAAAGGCGGGAGTCACGGAAAACTCACGGGTTCTTTCTGCCGCGGTACCCTTACGGAAATATCATATATGGGCCAGATATGTTTTATATATGGCCAGATATGGACATATAAGCGCTTATATCAGGCTATATACTGCCATATAAGGTTCAATATAAGGTCATATACAGCCAGATATAAACGTATATGGCGTTTTATATGCCATATAAGGCAGCTATATACTGCCATATATGGCTTTATATTGCGCCTTATATGACATATACGGTAGCAGGATACTTCCATATACGGCGTCCGTGGCCCGTATATGGCTTTATATACTCGATATAAGGAGTATGCATCAAAAGTCACATAATGCAATTAACAGTCATATACATAGGTGTATTATATTATTTATCTGTCGACATCCAATTAAGGAGCAGTTCCTCACAATATATATATATATATATATATATATATATATATATATATATATATATATATATATATATATATATATATATATATATATATACACGTCATGGTGACTGATAATATATCACGCGAAGCGCAACAATAAATACCCTGTAATGTTATTTATATACACACAGATAATCGATAGAACCATATATCTCGTCCCATCCAGCAATTAGTAATTAGAGTAAGGGAGGGTTGGCGGTGAGTTCTGCTTCCTCATGCATCGTAATTTCATTTAATACGCGATTTACTTACAGCGCGAGCAAATTATTATCCGCATTAAAACAATGTATCAAGCTGAACTATTATTGTTTCGTCGATGTTGCAGTTGCAAAAGCCAAAAGCAATTGTATGTACGTGCGCATTATAGTGGTGCATTAATGCAAAACTTGTGCCAGCTTTTCCGCAATAAGCGCCTAGATTGCATGTTCACTGTAAGTTATAGCTAAACGAATGATTGTTGGAATGTGTCAGCAACGTTCTTTACTTTTATTTTTATTTTCTTTACCTCGTCTTGTCCGAGTGCGGCGCGAAAGAGGGCTATCGCTTCTACTCTTTCTACAGCTGACCCACCATTGCTCAGAAGAATGCCAAAGACGAGCCAAAAAATAAATGACAAAAAAGAGCCCCCCTCTGTCCACCCCCCCCCCCCCCGCCCTCCGGTTCTTTTCTTCCGCAAAGAGCCACGCTCTTTTTCTCGGAACAGTGCGCAGGACCTTTGGAGACGGCCCCTCGCTTTTTCCACGTGCACGTGGAACAGATTTCATGCATCAGGTGAAGCGCTGCCAAAGCTAGCTCTCGTGTTTACGCTGTGTACTTTCGCGTCCAAAAAGTAGTCCATTGCTTGTGGTAAGCAAGAAAATACACATGTCTCACTGGCAGCCTTAAATCATAACACATTTCTCATCATTCTGACAAAACGCGCTCGTATTTTCGGGGAAACAGTCGAAATATGCGAGTTTCTGCTTTACGTTTGCCGTTTCCTCTCGGAACGATACACCTCTCTCTTTTTCTTACGGACTACATTTGCGTAGCCGTCACAACTGGAGCCATTTTCTCCACGAAGGTTTTGTTGTGTGTGGGCTGCATGGCTGTGCTTTCCGAAAAAGGTGTTGCTGTGGTACTGAGTGCAGTGAGTGGCATGTTTCGATCGTGTCGCAAATAAGTGGACAACCTTCGATGTTCTAAAATGACCAGCGTCGGGAGTGATGGAAGAGCACATTCCTAACGAAGTGGGGCCACAAGTGCAAGTTTGGTGGCAGTACAAAGGCTTCTTTCATGCCAGGCTGATTGCTACAAGGTAAGCTTTGATGCTTGTTACTAAAATTCTAATACGGTGTGTCCGTTCAGAAGCACGTGAATTGGACAATTTTATAGCTGCTAAGCGCTTTGTTTTCGCCATCGGATATCGGATAAACGGCTAATGTCGAAAAGCTAGCGTGTTTCTTTTCTATATTTTAAGTTGCGCCTTAGCCATTGCTTCTGCTTCCGACCCTTTAGCGGCGTTGTAAAAAGACGCCAAATGCAGTATTTTCTCTTGTGGCGAGATCGAAGGTCACCCAACAGATGTACCGTGCTTAGACACGCTATCGTTTTCTGATTTTTCCTTACGAATGCCTTAGACAAGTTGCTGTTGAAATTCTGTTCGTTTTACCGGTGCCCTTCCCCCGCCCTTTCACTAGTGAAATTCTGGTTATTGTAGCTTATTCGCGGAATCTGGCGCCAGTGAAGCCGTGAGGCTGGAAGTGCATGCTGCTTCAGAAGCAGCTGGAAGTGCCATATTGAGCATAAAAATGGCGTGGCCGCATTTTAGATATTATCTGCATTTATTTTATTTATTTACCAAACAGAACACTCCACACGCTATTTCGGAGAGGTTACAATACACTCAGTCGTCCCTATACATCAAAGGTCAGTTGCTTTATTGCAATAATGTATAAACATGTTTGCTGGTTCAGCTATCAATGACAGTGCTTTATGTGCATACATTTGATGCCATTTCGGAGAACCGGCCTCACGTGATTAACAAGCTAATCACGTCGTTGAGAAAAACAGTGTTTTTTTTCCTGTGTGACAGCTGTAGCTTAAATGCCATGAATTGTTTTTGACAAAACAGGGACAAGCATCTCCCTTCCCTTCGCCTCAAAGTGCAAGGAAGTAAACTGAAATAATAATTGAGCAACTGCTTGTAAGGTGCTTTGCATACCGACCAGCACATTGCGTAGTCATGCACGGTCATGCAGGATGGTTTAACGATACGGGCGTGTTCCGATGTTTTATGATTGTTGTTCTTGGCGCCTAAGTGAATGCATGCATGTATACATATGAAATATTCTGTCGTTGCGTCATCAGCTGCACATATTTTGGAGCTATTTATCGGCCCTGATAATGTAAGCATTACTTTCATGTTCCAATTGTGTTTTGCCATTTACAGCTCGCACAAATGACTTCCCTGCGAGGTGCCAGTTCGAGTGCAGTGGAAAACTTAATTTTAATATTATCCCTGGGTGCAAAGCTCAGCGACTTGAGAAGCAAAAAAGACAAAAGACAACTCCGAAGAATGAAAAAAATAGTTGGAAAATAAAATACACACGTGAAAGGTCCATCTTGCATTTGTGTTCTGTTTTTGTTTATATATATATTCAGCTCTCACACATGGCCTACAGTGTCAAGCAGATATGGCCATATAAGGCGCCATATATGGATATAGTGCAAATTGCGCAGATATGGCCATATAAGGGCCCATATACGGATATATTAAAAATTGGGCAGATAAGGCCATATAAGGCATCATATATGGATATATCAAAAATTGGACAGATATGGCCGTATAAGGTGCCATATACGGATATATTAAAAATTGCGCAGATATGGCCATATACGGGCCCGTATACGGATATATTCAAAATTGGGCAGATATGGCCATAAGGGCCGTATATGCCATATATGGCCATATCTGCCCAATTTTTAATATAACCGTATATGGATTTTTTCATATCAGTCCATATATGGCATTTTCGTAAGGGTAGGAACCGAGGCGAAGAACATCCTCGTCGCCATGTTATTGTGTCGGCGTGCGGCGTCCAACGGCGAGGGCCCGACGACTGAACGCGAGACGCAACGTGCGCCGGCACGCGCACGCGACACGCGCAGTAGAAGTGAGTAGACCGGAGCCCGCGGAAGCCCGACAAAGACTGAGCCAGCCAGCAGCCGTTTATTCGAAGTTCACACAGCGGACACGCGTGCACACGTGATTGGCTGCATGCAATCACGTGTGCCATTACAGACGACATCTCTCGACAACGCAACACACTAGGGCGCACTCTCAGTGCGCGCGCCATTCACAGATGGCGCCACGACACTGCATTTATGAAGCGTGTCGTGGATTCCTTTGCGTCTCGAACAAGCCGTGCACAGGGGCGGTGCCTCAGCTCCATTTGGCTGGAGTAACGATGATGATGATGATGATGATGATGATGATCCTTCAATTTTGGCATCTACCCACTTGAGGGGATTAGCCAAGACTCAGGCGGATTTGAGTTTAATTTACTAAGTTATGCTACCTGAAAGATTTAGTCGTCCTTTAATGTTGTCCTTTAACGTCCTTTAACGTCGATAGTAAGACGCCAGGCCGAGGAAGCTGCGTAATGTCTTTTGATTCGATGGTCGCGGGAACTGAAGTACAGCAGATATCTTTTCAGTGTCTGGTTGGATGCCAGCTTTGGAAACAACGTGGCCTAACTCTTTGATTCTCTTGCTGGCGAATGTGCATTTCTTTGTATTATGCTGGAGGCCGGCGTTTGAAAGGCACTGCAGGATTTCGTCTACTCGCTTGAGGTGTTGGCTGAAGCTAGACGAAAACACGACGATGTCGTCCAGATAGCAGAGGCAAGTCTTCCATTTTAGGCCTCGAAGCACAGTGTCAATCATGCGTTCAAATGTGGCTGGAGCATTGCAGCGACAAAATGGCATTACGTTAAATTCGTAAAGTCCGTCCGGCGTGGCAAAAGCGTTTTTTTTCTTGGCAGCCTCATTCATGGGAATTTGCCAATATCCTGCTCGTTGATCAAGGTTCGAAAAATACTCCGCTCCCTGTAGTGTGTCCAAGGCGTCATCAATGCGAGGCATGGGATATGCGTCCTTGCGTGTGATCTTATTTAGCGCCCGGTAATCTACGCAGAAGCGAACGGAGCCATCTTTTTTCTTGACAAGGACGACGGGGGACGCTCAGGGACTAGATGAAGGCCGGATAATATTTCGTGCTAGCATGTCATCAACTTGTTCTTCAATAACCTTCCGCTCCGACTGTGAAACTCGGTATGGCTGACGGCATATTATGCGGGAACCATCAGTTTCAATGCGGTGTGCAGCCACAGGAGTCTGGCTCAATGCACTGGCATAGTTGTCGAAGCAGGGTTCGTGCCTATCCAAGAGGGCCATGAGCGCGTCAGATTTCGCAGCTGTTAGGTCCGAACCGATTACTGCTTGCAGAGAAAAAGAAGAATGCGAACCTGTGGCTGGGGCTGAGGATGAAGAAGGACAAAGCGCTGCGACAGATATTAGTGCAGGGTCGGTGAGGGTCGCCACGGTCATCCCCTTAGGCATCAGCACAGCATCCGGGGTTGTGTTGCTGGCGGAGAAAAAGCTCGCCCACGGTATGATGATGATGATGATGATCCTTCAATTTTGGCATCCACCCACTTGGGGGGATTAGCCAAGACTCAGGCGGATTTGAGTTTAATTTACTAAGTTATGCTACCTGAAAGATTTAGTCGTCCTCTAATGCTGAATTTGAGTATTAGAAACGTAATCAATCAATATTATAGAGAATAATGGAATAAGTAATTAGGATCTAATAACTGAACAAGCAAATCGATTCGAATCCGTAATGAACTTCTGCAGAGCAAGGCGTATATTACTGTTCGTGTGTCCCAGCACGGAAGACCCGAATGAAAGAAGAACAGTGCTTGATAATGGAATGCCCAGATTTCGCAATGCCATCTCTGTAGTACCTTCGCTAATATCGGTAAAGGGCCTGCATTCCAGCAAAAAGTGTTCAGTTGTCTCTGGCTCGTTGCAAAGAGCGCATAAAAGAGGACCGCCAGACCAGCTCGGTGCATGTAGAAATTCAACGTCGGGATTCTACATCGCAGCCTCGTCAATATTGTTTCGGTTTTCTTTGTTTGGCAAAATGACCTGCTCCAAGGGTATGTACTATGTAGTACTACTGATAATGATAACTGGTTGTGATGAGTGAAGTGGAAGACGACCTATCTATGGCGCGAAACGAAGATCGAGTGGCGTGAGCTGTGCCAACGCCACCTAGTAAAAAAAAATTGCAGATCGCACGTGCAGTGGGAATCAAGGAAATGCGAAGCACGCATGAGGCCACGAGAGCACCGAGAGCGTGGCATGTAAATCATGCCGATCATAACATGCATGTCATGATTTCCATGTTATGACCTGTCATTTATGTTCGTCATGCAGTCACGGTGTGGCATACCAATTTTCGTAAACATCCCATTAGCGAAACAGCCAGGAGAGCACAAAATCGTAGGCGGCTAGATAGATAGATAGATAGATAGATAGATAGATAGATAGATAGATAGATAGATAGATAGATAGATAGATAGATACGCTCAAAGTCGCCGAAGTTCGCTAAGAAATGCTTCGCATTTAAAAAGAATTCCTCCGCATCACCTCCCATTGATCATCACTACCGCACTGATCATTATTTTTTTAAATGGCGCCAGTATACATCAGTAAGAAAACGACACCTGGAAATTACGCTTTCTAAATTTGGGCTAACCTTGTCATTGGAAGTTATTCTTACTTTTAGTGCCTCGGTACTGAGCTTATGCCACAGAGACATATTTGATGCAGTGTGCGGATATATAAAGGCATCAAAACGGACGCGCTTGTGATTATTCGCATGCCAAAATTCTTAAGCCTATGGTAAAGCTTCTGCATTAAAAAAAAGGAAAACACTTTGCCTGTTTTGATAGTGGAAGTGCACAAACGGTCTGCATAGCTTTTTCTCCGTTTTCGTTTTCTCTCGATTATTATTAATTTATTATTCTCTTTTTATTGATCAAGTTGTGGTATTCGCACAATATACCAACTAGAAGTTAAGCTCATCAGGTCTGGCCGAATCTCCCGAAGTGGGTCTGTGCCATATTTGAAGGCTCATCATCATCATGATCACCTGCTCACCTTATGAATACGTCACGAAAGTTGGATCTGCGTTCCTGAAACGCGGCCCGCCTTCTGCAAAATAAAGTTCTCTGTGAAGGAAACGCTATGCAGGGTGTTTTTAAATGCGAAGCATTTCTTAGCGAACTTCGGCGAGATTGAGCGTATCTATCTATCCATCTAGCCGCCTACAATTTTGTGCTCTCATGGCCCTTTCGCTAATCGGATGTTTACGAAAATTGGTATGCCACATCATGACTACATGACGAACATAAATGGCAGATCATAACATGAAAATCATGATATGCATGTATGAGTGGCATGATTTACATGCCACGATCTTAGTGCTCTCCTAGCCGTTTCGCTAACGGGATGCATGCGAAAATTGGTATGGCACAACATGACTGCCTGACGAACATGAATGGCAGGTCATAACATGAAAATCATGATATGCATGTCATGAGTGGCATGATTTACGTGCCACGATCTTAGTGCTCTCCTAGCCGTTTCGCTAACGGGATGTATGCGAAAATTGGTATGGCACAACATGACTGTCTGACGAATATAAATGGCAGGTCGCAACATGAAAATCATGATATGCGTGTCATGAGCGGCATGATTTACATGTCACAGTCTTGCTGCTCTCCTGGTCGTCTCGTTAATGGGATGTATACAAAAATTGGCATACCAAAATATGACTGCATGGCGAACAGAAATGACAGGTCACAACATGAAAATCATGATGTGCATGTCATGGGGGACATGATTACATGCCACGCGTTTCGTTAACGGGATGTATACGAAAATTGGCATGCCAGAAGATGACTGCTCATGAGCGTAAATGACAGGAAATAACATGAAAATCATCACATGCATGTCATGAGCGACATGATTTACATGCCACGGTCTTGGTGCTCTCTTGGCCGTTTCGTTAGTGGGATGTGTAGGAAAATTGGTATGCAACAATATGACTGTATGACGAACATAAATGACAGGTCATAGCATGAAAAGCATAACATGCAGGTCATGGTCGGCATGATTTACGTGCCAGGCGTTTCGTTAATGGGATGTATACCAAAATTGCTATGGCACAACACGACAGCATGACGAACGTAAATGAGAGGTCATAACATTAGAATCATGACACGCGTGCCATGACCGGCATGATTTACATGCCATGGTCCTGGCGCTATACTGCCGTTTCGTTGATGGGATGTATGGGCTCCGTCTACTGACCAGAGGGCACTACGTAGCTCTCGTCGGACGGCTCAGTCGCGCACGGTGGAAACCGAGGCGACAGCGACGCGCGCGTTTCTTCGCAGCTTTCCGGGCGTGCTGCGAACCACACGAACGCTCGCGGCGTCGCCCTTTGGAACAGTTTGCCGCAGGTTTCGAGCGCGTCTCAAAGGAAATAAAACGAAAGAAGTAGGGACGGCCGGTCGCTGCTGCTATAGAGTTGGAGACGCGCGTCGCGTTCGCGTATTTCCCTGTCACAGTCTGCCCAATTCTGCTTCTTCTCTCGGCCAGGCAGTGCATTCTGGCGCTGATGTCGCACATGGAAAACTCGACTGCACGGAGCCTATACGAAAATTGGTTTGGCACAACATGACTGCATGACGATCATAAATGACAGGTCATAACATGAAAATCGTGACATGCATGTCATTAGCTGCATGATCTACATATCACTCGTTTCCTTAAAGGGATGCATACCAAAATTGCTATGGCGCAATACGACTGCATCACGAACGTAAATGAGAGGTCATAACTTTAGAATCATGACATGCGTGTATGAGCGGCATGGTTTACATGCCACAGTCATGGTGCTCTTGCTGCCTTTTCGTTAACTTCATATGTACCAAACTCGCTATAGCGAGACAACGATGCAAATCCATTTTACGTTCCTTATGCGTGCTTCGCATTTCCTTGATTCGCACTGCACCTGGGATCTGCCAATTTTTTTTAGCTGCAACGCATTTTTAAAATTAGAAAACCGTAAATCGTGGGAATGTCTTGTGTACCATTCGAGTGTACGGGTTGGCGGCCTCTAGATAAAGAACAATTACCGCACTTGTATGCATAATTAGCGAAATTACGCAACTTAACTTTTTAATTATCAACAATTCGTGGCTATAGTAAATGAGTACTTTGGAGCCCGTCCTCGATACTACCTGTCCCAACGATCAAATTTTCAATAGCGGAGTGCATGTCGGAGCTACGCGAACAATTAGTTCCCCGTGGTAGGCTCCTTGAAACCGAAATCGGCCGGGAAAAGCGCGTCTGTGACGTCGATGTCACCGCCCCTACGGCTTTCGTCACTCGCCCGCGGCGACCAACGCCGCAGATAAGAAGGAGATAACGCAAGCTGCTTGCGCGACCGGAGCGGCGGGGATGTCGTGAACTGGGATGTCGTGAACCAAGTAAAGGGTTCTCACTGTCTGATACCTCTGACACACGGGCCAAAGTAAAGTCCTTTGTAGTGAACCCCTTTTTCTACTCTAAAGGACCCTCTGCAGAAAGTAGTTGCGCCGATGACACACGGCAGCACGTGAACTTCTTTAGGTGGTTCCCAAGACGAACGCCGCAAGAAATGGCGCTTCTTGTTAAAGCAGCAAGATAGTGAAGATTCTTCAAAATCCCGCATTTAATTACCTTTAGCCACTGTGGATCGTAAAAATATCGTTTTTATTGCCGATGGCTAATAATGTTGATTGTTCGTTTCCCGCCACGACGAAAAAGATAATGACTGCTGGAATGCCGCATGGCGGCGATGTGAGCTTTGAGGGTGCGGTAAAAATAAATCTTTGCGGCCCAACAAATCTCATTACATGGCTAAAATCTAAAGCTTATACGCAAGGCAAGAAAGTACTTGCGGGGTGTTGTAATTTTGTGAAAAGTTATCTCCCGTTTACGGGTCGTGTACGCTGTCAGCGAGAGTACGCCTTTACGCTCGAAAAGTAGATCGCCGATCTACCTTCCTGCAAAGGAACTTTGCCGGGAAGGAGATACTCCTTTGTCGTGTGTCACTAGGCGTGAACGCCTTTCCGGCAGATGTCCCCTTACCTAAAGTACTTTAGCGTGCCGGTGTGTCAGGGGTATTACATAAAATAGCAGAAACGCATTCTTCTTCACAGCAGCTGTAGTCAGCGACTCCGTGATGTTGAGGGGTGTCACCGTGGCATCGTTGAAGCTGTACCACCCGCCACACTTGCTGTCGAAAGAATAAGATATGAAGTGTCCATGGCTAGCAGTGTCCGCTATGTGCAGTAGGATGCTTCTCAGGCTGTAAATTTGATGCTGATCAAACCTAACAGGTAATGATATCTAGTTGCTGACGGCCACAGAGTCCGTCAGCTTGACATTTTTCTCAGTACCTTCATCCCACACGGAGTCCATTATCTTCACAACGACCGTGCTTGCGTCCTTACTTAAAATTACCCTCTTGGTCTTGGCGATGTGCAGAGGATTGGTGCATGGTGCCGTCACACCGCTGTGCGAGTCGTCGTGTATGCCGAAAAACTGATCAAGAAGTTGTTGCACCGAGCACTCCGGCGATGTGCCTAACTTGGTCGGCAACCTTATAATGGACATAGCGTGGCACGCTTCAGTGGTGTAAAAACAATTATCGCAGTAGTTTATCTCGGTATACTGGAACAACATCATACCGTTTAGAGGCGAGTCGTTGGTTTCCTCCATCAGCAGCCAGTGGCCGTTTCCTTGTGCAGTCAGTGTGTCTTTGTCGTAGGTATTAAACTCTGTCAGAGGCCTTTCCATCTTCATTCCGGTCCACAGCGAGGGCACAGGATGGTTAGTGCCGCGTCTCGTGTGAGCAAATCTCTTACAGTGTCGAAGAAGCGCTCGCAAAATTCAGACGCATCCTCTTCTTGTTGAGGCACTCGGAAAATTGCTGGAAACATGTGACGCAAAGATGCTATCACTAAGATCCTGGTGACGTTGTTGATGGATCCGAACATGGCTTCATTTGCCAGATCTGAAAAGTGGACTAGGAAACTGCGCTCGCCACTTGCCACGCTGATCGGCCTTGCATGCAGACTGTTGACCACAGCATGAGGGAGTCCCGGGATTCGCACAATGCCTTGGAGGGCAGAGTTGCAGAAACACAGGTTCTCTCCTTCGTTGGGTAGACCTCGCGGAACAAATGGCTGCATGATGGGGCTCCTATCGCTTAGCAGGTACTCGGTACCTAGCGACTGGTGCCGCTCGAGGTGTGTCAAAGGTGATGAAATCTCGGTCTGGAGGATAAAAAGAAAATTGGCAGATACCACGTGCAGTGAGAATCAAGGAAATGCGAAGCACGCATCAGGAACGTAAAATGGATTTGCAGTTTTGTCGCGCTATACTGAGTTTGGTACATATGAAGTTAACGAAACCGCCGCAAGAGCACCATGACTGTGGCATGTAAGCAATGCTGTTCATACACGCATGCCATGATTCTAACCTTATCGCCTGTCCTTACGTTCGTGATGCAGTCGTGTTGTGCCATAGCAATTTTGGTATACATCCCATTAAAGAAACGCGTGGCATATAGATCATGCCACTCATTACATGCACATCAGGCTTTCCATGTTATAACCTGCCATTTATGATCGTCATGCAGTCATGTTGTGGCATACCAGTTTTCGTATACATCCCATCAACGAAACGGCCAGGAGAGCACCATAACCATGGCATGTAAATCATTCCGCTCCTGATATGCATGCTATGATTTCATGTTATGACCTGTTTATGTTCGTCATGCAGACATGTTGTGGCATACGAATTCCCGTATACATCCCATTAATGACACGGCCACGAGAGCACCAAGACAGTGGCATTTAAATCGTCTCGCACATGACATGCATGTAATGATTTTCATTTTATGACCAGTCATTTGCGTCCGTCATGCAGTCATGTTGTGGCATGCCAATTGTCGTGTACATCCCCTTAACGAAACGCGTGGCATTTAAATCATGTCGCTCATCACATGCATGGCATAATTTTCACGTTATGATCTGTCAGTTATGTTCGTCAGGCAGTCATGTTACGCCATATTAATTTTAGTTAACATCCCATTACCGAAACGGCCAGGACAGAACAAAATCCTAGGCGGCTAGATAGATAGATAGATAGATAGATAGATAGATAGATAGATAGATAGATAGATAGATAGATAGATAGATAGATAGATAGATAGATAGATACGCTCAAGGTCGCCGAAGTTCGTTAAGAAATGCTTCGCATTTAAAAGCCTAATGTTGGTCCCACCTCTTCTCGACCAAGCCGTGTACTGGTGCGGCCAACTGGTGTGGATCGTCCAGCAGGCCCTCGTGGCACCGGAGAGGCTGGGACAGAGAGTGCTCGGAACCGCTAGCGAGGACCGCGAAGACACCGTAGACTTTATGAAGCGTGTCGTGGGTTCCTTTGCGTCTCGAACAAGCCGTGCACAGGGACTGTGCCTTAGCTCCCCTAGGCTGGAGTAATGATGATGATGATGATGATGATGATGATGATGATGATCCTTCAATTTTGGCATCTACCCACTTGCGGGGATTAGCCAAGACTCAGGCGGATTTGAGTTTAATTTACTAAGTTATGCTACCTGAAAGATTTAGTCGTCCTTTAATGCTGAATTTGAGTATTAGAAACGTAATCAATCAATATTATAGAGAATAATGGAATACGTAATTAGGATCTAATAACTGAACAAGCAAATCAATTCGAATCCGTAATGAACTTCTGCAGAGCAAGGCGTATATTCCTGTTCGTGTGTCCCAGCACGGAAGACCCGAATGAAAGAGGAACAGTGCTTGATAATGGAATGCCCAGATTTCGCAATGCCATCCCTGTAGTACCTTTGCTAATATCGGTAAAGGGCTTGCATTCCGGCAAAAAGTGTTCAGTTGTCTCTGGCTCGTTGCAAAGAGCGCATAAAAGAGGACCGCCAGACCAGCTCGGTGCATGTAGAAATTCAACGTCGGGATTCTACATCGCAGCCTCGTCAGTATTGTTTCGATTTTCTTTGTTTGGCAAAATGACCTGCTCCAAAGGTATGTAGTACTAGTGATAATGATAACTCGTTGTGATGAGTGAAGTGGAAGACGACCAATCTATGGCGCGAAACGAAGTTCGAGTGGCGTCTGCTCTGCCAACGCCACCTAGTAAAAAAAAATTGCAGATCGCACGTGCAGTGGGAATCAAGGAAATGCGAAGCACGCATGAGGCCACGAGAGCACCGAGAGCGTGGCATGTAAATCATGCCGATCATAACATGCATGTCATGATTTCTATGTTATGACCTGTCATTTATGTTCGTCATGCAGTCACGGTGTGGCATACCAATTTTCGTAAACATCCCATTAGCGAAACAGCCATGAGAGCACAAAATCGTAGGCGGCTAGATAGATGGATAGATAGATAGATAGATAGATAGATAGATAGATAGATAGATAGATAGATAGATAGATAGATAGATAGATAGATAGATACGCTCAAAGTCGCCGAAGTTCGCTAAGAAATGCTTCGCATTTAAAAAGAATTCCTCCGCATCACCTCCCATTGATCATCACTACCGCACTGATCATTATTTTTTTAAATGGCGCCAGTATACATCAGTAAGAAAACGACACCTGGAAATTACGCTTTCTAAATTTGGGCTAACCTTGTCATTGGAAGTTATTCTTACTTTTAGTGCCTCGGTACTGAGCTTATGCCACAGAGACATATTTGATGCAGTGTGCGGATATATAAAGGCATCAAAACGGACGCGCTTGTGATTATTCGCATGCAAAAATTCTTAACCCTATGGTAAAGCTTCTGCATTAAGAAAAATTAAAAAACTTTGCCTGTTTTGATAGTGGAAGCGCACAAACGGTCTGCATAGCTTTTTCTCCGTTTTTCTTTTCACTCGATTAATAATTTATTATTATTTTTTATTTATCAAGTTGTGGTATTCGCACAATATACCAACTAAAAGTTAAGCTCATCAGGTCTTGCCCAATCCCCCGAAGTGGGCATGTGCCATAATTCAAGGCTCATCATCATCATCATCACCTGCTCACCTTATCAATACGTCACGAAAGTTGGATCTGCGTTCCTGAAACGCGGCCCGCCTTCTGCAAAATAAAGTTCTCTGTGAAGGAAACGCTATACAGGGTGTTTTTTTTAGCTGCAACACATTTTTAAAATTAGAAAAACATAAATCGTGGGAATGTCTTGTGGACAATTCGAGTGTACGGGTTGGCGGCCTCTAGTTAAAGAACAATTACTGCACTTGTGTGCATAATTAGCGAAATTACGCAACCTAACGTTTAATTATCAGCAATTCGTGGCTATAGTAAGTGAGTACTTTGGAGCCCGTCCTCGATACTACCTGTCCCAACGATCAAATTTTGAATAGCGGAGTGCATGTCGGAGCTACGCCAACAATTAGTTCCCCGTGGCAGCCTCCTTGAAACCGAAATCGGCCGGGAAAAGCGCGTCTGTGACGTCGATGTCACCGCCCCCACGGCTTTCGTCACTCGCCCGCGGCGACCAACGCCGCAGATGAGAAGGAGATAACGCAAGCTGCTTGCGCGGCCGGAGCGGCGGTGACCACGGGTGAGTGGCAAGTGGCGAAAGCCGTGGGGGCGGCGACATCGACGTCACAGACGCTCTTTTCCCGGCCGATTTCGGTTTCAAGGAGGCTGCCACGGGCAACTAATTGTTCGCGTAGCTCCGTCATGCACTCCGCTATTCAAAATTTGATCGTTGGGACAGGTAGTATCGAGGACGGGCTCCAAAGTACTCATTTAGTATAGCCACGAATTGCTGATAATTTTTTTTTATTCGAAAGACTGCTCTTTGGCATAGGATGTACAAAGTAACACGAGAGGCTCATCACACATAAACAAACAAGTTGCACTCATGCATAAAATTTAACAAGGATCGGTGGAATGGTCCATTTATCCACCCTTGTAAGTCCTGAGGGCGACCGGGACGGTGACCGGTCCTCTCAGATGACGAAGGCGTGCTTGCTCCAGACCCGCGCACGACCAGAGCAACTGTGTCACGTTCACTGCATTTATAGGAGCGTCACAATAGGGGCATGTGGTTCCATACGCCGCGCGGCAGTGTTGCGGCCAGTGGGCGGTCCCTGCCGGCGTAAGAGCAACCCGGACTTGAAGTCTCCGAAGCGCCACCTCCTCTAAGCGAGTAAGCCCACCAGGGAGGTCAGAACCACACGGTGGTATAAGTGCTCGTGTGGTGCGTCGGAGACATTCCTTTTGGCGTAGCAGTTTTCCGCAGTTATCTTCGGGGAATTGCGGCAGCGGGTAAATTATGGCAGGCGAGCGACTGGCAGAATCCGCCTCTTGCTGACCAGACAATGCCGCCCTTGGAACCCATTCGATGCGTATTGTTGTGCCGATGTTTCTTGCCAGCTGATGGATGGCATCTGAAAAAGCCGTCGATCGGGCCACACGACGGATGTCGCTAATTGCTTCCGTATCGGTGCGAAGAACAAGCTTGGAGTAGCGCTCCGCTTCGACAAAACGCCTCAATGCGTTAAGGCCGTCCTGTATAGCTGCAAGTTCAGCGAGATATGCCGGTGGTTCAGGGTCAGCTGCATACGTGCATGTCTGTCCTGCTTGAGGTATTTTTGGGCACACCAGTGCGGTGTGAACCATGCCATTGGTGATGCTGGCATCGACATATCCTACAAGGATATCGGGTGTGTCGTCGGTGCGATTAAGATGGGAGACCATCGCCGTCGCCTGGCGAGGAATCGGGCGATGAAGACGGCCAAGTGGCTTGTTATCCGTGAGCTGTATGCGGTTCCACGGAGGTGTTGTGGCTGTATCGATGACAATGGGTACTGCGCGTCCCATGTATCGAGCTAACGCAGCAACGGTGGGAAGTGTTGACAGTTTCAGTGCGCGTGCAGAACGTCGCTGATGTACCAATTCATCAAACGTGTTAAGTTGTGCCTCTGCCTGTAACTTCGGAATCGTCGTCATGCGCGGAAGCGCAGTGATCGCACGCATAGCTTCATGATTAATACTCTCAAGACGTGCCCATTCTGCTTTTGTTAGATGGTGGAATTGGGCTTGGTACACATGGCGTGGCTGAAGTACAGCCTTGACAAGGTGGCGTGCAATTGTGGTGCGTGCACCGCCCGATTTTTGGGCAATCCGGCGTATAAGGTGAATTGTTTCTGCCCCGCGCTGCTTTGCGATCTTGACCCATGGGGACGCAGAACCATTCTGAGCGATTTCAAGACCCAACACGCGAAGAGTTGAGACCTCCTGTACAGGTTCGAGATTCAAGGAGAGGCGAATAGGTCGACTTGAGAGTGCACGGCGCCCGTATTTGTTTCCTACGGGCATGAATCCTGTTTTTTCTTTCGATACTTCCAATCCGATATGGCCACACCAAGCACTAGTCACATCTAAGGCCGTTTGAAGTCCCTGTTCTTGGCGGGCGAGATCTGGGTGGACTGTCCACACAGTGATATCGTCGGCGTATATCAGGAAGTAAATATCAGGTACTGCCGCCAGTTGCCATGCCAATGGAAGAAGGGCAATGTTGAAAAGGACTTGCGCAAGGACTGAGCCTTGTGGAACACCACGGTGTGACGTGAAAAGGCCTTCTGCATGCCCAGCCAGGCGGATAGAGAAAGTTCGGTCACAGAGGAAGGCTTCGACAAACTTGCACACGCGTCTTGGAAGGTGAAGCCATGGTAAGATTGCAGCTATTGCTTGATGACTGACATGGTCATAAGCTTTTCGAATGTCCGTCGTCAGTAAAGTTCGAATACGGCGAGAGCGACCTCCAACGACTACCATAGAAGGTGTCCCAGCCCATCTTCAGTGCCCAGGTGGGGGCGGAATCCAATTTGTGCAGGATGGTACCAGGAATACCGCTCAAGCCACCATGTGAGACGGGTTGCAAGCATTCGCTCCATCAGTTTGCACAGAGTTGACGTTAAGGATATAGGCCTCAGATTAGCGATATTAACCGGAGTTTTTCCAGGCTTTGGAATAGCGATCACCTCCGCGTGGCGCCATGTATCTGGGATGAGGCTTCCTGTCCACACATCGTTGATAGTGTCCAGGAGATGCACAAGAACGTTTCCTTCTGTGTTTTTATAGAGTTCACAAGGGATGCCGTCAGGCCCCGGCGCACTGTGCGGCTTGGCTTGGTCTATGGCTGCCAGAAACTCAGCCATCGTAAAAGGTGCTTGAATGCCGTCAACATCTTCGCATGAAGGTGGCATGCCAGCATCAGTAGGGAGGCATGCTTGTGCAGTAAATGGGCGTGCTGGTATGTCAAAGGCGGGAAAAAAGGCTCAGGCAGCTGAAGATGCGAAAGTGGACGGAGCCTGGCGAGCTGCCAGCATAGCCGATGCCGCAGGATCAGGGGGACGGCGGCCACGTTCCATAGCTCGGAATGTCCGCCATATTGACGCATTTGACGATGAAGGGCCGAGGGAAGCACACCAATCTAGGCAACGGCCTCGTTGCAAGCGGCGTTCATGACGACGGGCTACGGCTGTACGGCGTTGAAGTTCTATCCGTGCCGCAGTTGAAGCTGGATCTCGCTCCGACGCAAGTTCTGCTTGACGGCGTGCGGCCCACAGACGAAGAAGCTGTAAATCTGGGGTAGGTCTAGAATCGTCAACCCAGGACGTGCGCGTAGCCGCAGTCAGTGCCGTGCGAAGATGAACCGATGGATCGGCGCAGGTTCTGTTGGTGATAGCTTCAGATACCGAGCGGTAGCGATCCCAGTCCACAACACGACGGAGACGCCGAAGACAACCAGTAGTGCTTGGATAAAGGCCAAGGTGAGTTGGATGATGGTCACTGCCCCAATAATCCGGTTCACATGCCCAAGACACCGTCATGCTTCCAAGCCACCAGGATAAATCTGGTGATTGCGGTGGCGTATGCCGCCATTCGCGCAGCCGAGTAGGTACAGACACATCATTTAAGAGGGTAAAATTGGCGTCTACAAAGTTGTCATAAACGCACGTACCCCACGCACTTGATGCAGCATATCCCCACGTGGTGTGTGGCGCATTAAAATCACCGGCCACTAATATTGGTCGTCCAGCATAACGATGGCGTAGATGATATATCCAACCTAGGTTCACGTGAGCCGCGCTGCGGCCATAAGGGCGAGCGTAGTACGACACAACTATAACATCCAATCGCGGTAGGCGTACCAGTACTGCCACCACTTCCTGCCACAGCGTGCACCACCGAGAGAGGTCGATACGCGACTGAGGAAAAGCGGCGCGAACGTATACGCTGCAACCTTCCCAGTGGTACACTGGGTGTCGAGCTTCTGCGGTCCATGATAGATGGAGAGGAGTACGCTACAAATCCTGAAATTTGTGGAAGTGCGTTGGTTTCTTGAAGCAGCAATGCCCCAACATGTAGCTTTCCATATCGAAGGCGCTGACGAAGCTCTCCAACCTTCCCAGAGATGACACGACAGTTCCACTGCAGAATGCCTTCCGACGACATTGTAGAAGGTCTGGCCATATTTATAACTGTAATTTAGCTACTAACACCGAAGTGAGCTGCTGGAGCTGTTGGGCGACAAAGATGAGGAGCTCGCGCGGCGACACCGGCGCTGATGCAGGTACCTGATTTGGCGGGTGTATCATTTGAGTCGCTGGCAGCGACGGTTGCAATTCTGAACACTGACGTCGCCGGCGAATCTGTGCGCGCCGTTCTTCTAGACGCTGAATTTCCATCTGGAGATTAGCCAGGCGAAGATCAATGTCTGTTTCCTCGCAAGATGCGTCAGGTGGGTCATCCTGTAGTATCGGTTGCGAAGGCCGAGGTTTCGGGTGAGAGGCTTTGCTGCTGCACTGTACGAAGGTGTACCCTGTTTGGGAGGTACGTTTGTTGGAAGCGCAGTATCCTCATCCATTGAAGCTAGAAGAGCATAGCGGTTGGAAGTAGCTACTTCGTTTGATGCTTCTTGCAATGATGGCTTTGCTGATCGTCCATCACGACGACGGCGAGCTTTCTTAGTTGCGGCACGCTTCGTAGGGCACAGGGGTGAAGTAATGTCATGGTCGTTTGTTTGACAGAGCCCACATTGAAATGACGGTGATGGTGTAGCTTCCATTGTGTCATCCTTGGCTGGGCAGGGGCAGGATGATTTCATATGCCCTTGCCTGTAGCACGAGTAACAGTATATGACGGAAGGCTTGAATGGTCTTGGTCGCAACACGCAGCCGTAATACAGCAGACGGTCTGGTGGACTGGCTGGACCCTGTAGAGTGACAAGGCATGTACGGCCGCGACCCAGGTAACGAGCGGCAATAACTTTATGTGTAGGACAAGAGAGTTCCTGCCGGAGATTTTCCTAAAAAGTTAATTAGCGTAATTTCGGTAATTATGTATGCAAGTGCGGTAATTGTTCTGTATCTAGAGGCCGCCAACCCGTACACACGAATGGTACACAAGATATCTCCGCGATTTATGTTTTTCTTATTTTAAAAATGTGTTGCAGCTAAAAAAAACACCCTGTAGAGCAGCATTGCATGGACCATGCTGCGCCGTAAATGCGCTTGATTTTCTTCGATTGTCCGTGGCTCTTCCTACACGGAAGCTCAAGGATGCCTTTGTGTCGTTGAGCACCGACCTGCAAGTCCAGTTATGACGGAGGACGAAGTGTCCGATTGCACAAGTTCTCATCCGACACAACGATACGGGCAGCATGCACCAGAGCTGTTCCTATGAAGGACTTCTCGCCAACGAAGTACATAGTGGTAACCATTCGTTCTCTGTGTAGTGGTTCTGTGTTTCCAGCCGAATAGGCTTCGTCAGCATAGCGCACATTGTATCCGTGCACGCGTGCGCGATAGGTGTGTGGAACGTAGTATTTACAAGCGGGTAGAAACAGGTGCAGACACCCATCTATCATGCAAGCGTGCACAATATATGGGTGTCTGCGCCTGCTTACACGCTTGTAAATTCTACATTTCGGTCGAGCTTCACATTTGTAACGCCTTTTTTTTATTTCAGCTCTGTGACAAGCATGACTTATCGTCGGACTACTTGAAGAGGACATCTTACACGGACGTCAAGACAGGAAGAATGGTCGACGTCGCCCTGAAAAACATTCGTCTCAAGAAAAGTGCAGTTCCAAGCTGCGGTTTCCCAACTGCGCTGCCTATTTATTACGCCCGCAAGCGTGCATGAGAGAAGTACCTGATGCGAAGAGAACGCGCTTGGAAGCCGCATCTTTGCAAAAGGCAATGATACTTTCACAGCACTCCCAAGCAGAAGAGGGCGCCAAAAACGTTGCTAGTTTTGCGGACTTGTTGAACGCCTTGCCAAGCTTTCAGAGTTCGGACTTCCGGACAGCAATCAACAAGGCCTCCAAGGTTTTCTTTCTTTGGACTTGTCACTTCAGTCTACTCCTGCAGTTCGTACTTCGGTGATCGTGTCCACGGACCTGCGCGTCGAAATATTTTTAGTGAAACGGGTGTGACGAAGTGTGGTCGCGTGTTAGTTCCTAAAAAGCTTTGCGACTAGAGAGTTGAAAAGTGTCTTACAAGTCATCGAAGAGGCACATAAGGATACCAGCACTGAGCACTCTGAAAAGGCCCGTCATTTACTGACATTGCTTTCAACGTTGCTAGAGGAAGTAAGTGGAAAAGATTTGTCATGCGAGTTGCAACAATCCCATTTGGAAGTGCTTAAACTTTTGAAGAGTCAAGTAGATCTTGTTTTGAATAACGCTGGCCGATATCTCACAGATTTGTTGGTTTTTGCTAGCCTTTTGTCCATTATTTCGCTTCATGCATACAGATTTTTGAGAACGTTGGTGGAGCTTAAGATGGCGCGTCCTGATACAATCAGAAGACTGTGTTCATTGTACGATGTAAGCCCTATAACGGAGCAGCCGGAATCTAGTTTTCCTTCCTATGCAAAGTGTATTGTAAGCACATATAAAGAGCATGAAAAGGCTGTAATAGAATGCTTTGTTGGGCGCGTTGGTTCAATGAAGGATACATTTGAGCGCAAAAATGACGAAACACAAGGAAAAGAAGACGACACACACCTTTGTTGATTGATGAGGCTCACCTTCAATGATATTTTTATTACAAGGCTGGCGTGTTTACTGCTGCTGCTGTAAATTCATCGACTACAGCAAAAACTGCGTCAACAGTTTATGAAGACCAAAAGATCCCGCAAACAAGGTGGGTGGAAATAGAAGAAACACGAGAAAGAATTACAAGAAAAACGGAAGCTTATTTTATATTAGAATCAGTTGTGCGTGACGCTTTAATCATAAGATTTTCACCATGAGCCTCGATATTCGTGTGTCTAGCGAGGACTGTTTACAAAATGCAAAAGTAAGAATTATATATATATATATATATATATATATATATATATATATTGTTACGAGAAAGACACAGAGGACGGCTATTTACAATGTATTTACAGGGAGGCTTTAACCAGGCAACAACCAAGATGGTGGACAGTCCGCGCATCAGCCAGTCCCGTCTTCGTCTTCTTCTTCATCGATGGTATGAGCCATAGCCAGATACTATGGTCGCTTCGTAGCATTACCCCCGGTGGTAGAAGCGCCGTCTCGGCGCACTTTAAACTCGGTCGTCAGACGGGAGGTAGTAAGGCTTCAGTCTGGTCACGTGAACTATGTCGGTGGGACGAGCTGCAGTAGACGGAGTCGGGGAGACGGGAACAATCTCATAGGTAACGTCCGTTACTTGGCGGACGATGCGGTAAGGACCCGTGTATCTTGATAGCAGCTTTTCGGACAAGCCAACACGGCGATAAGGACACCATAGAAGTACTAAAGATCCGGGTGAGAAGGCAACGTCGCGATGGCGGCTGTCATAAAGGCGCTTCTGGCTTGCTTGCGAGGCGCACAGCCGCGAGCGGGCGACTTGACGCGCGTGGTCGGCACGAGCGATGGCATCACGAGCATATTCGCTAGGCGGCGCGGTAACATCCGGAAGTAGGGTGTCCAGTGGTAAGGTCGGTTCACGGCCGAAAAGCATATAAAATGGAGAATAACCGGCGGTGTCATGGCGTGAGGAATTATAGGCGAAAGTGACGTACGGCAGGGCCAGGTCCCAGTCGCGGTGGTCAGACGAAACGTACATGGAAAGCATGTCCGTGAGGGTACGATTGAGGCGCTCGGTGAGACCATTTGTCTGGGGATGGTAGGAAGTGGTCAACTTGTGCTGCGTGGAGGAGGATCGCAAGAGATCGTCGATTACTCGCGACAAAAATGCGCGGCCACGATCTGTGAGCAGTTGGCGAGGGGCACCGTGGTGTAGTATAACGTCACGCAACAAGAAGTCGGCGACGTCCGTAGCAGTGCTGGTCGGAAGAGCCCTAGTGATAGCATACCGGGTTGCAATATATATATACATAGATATATATATATATAATAAGGAGCGGGAAGGACGCGGAGCGGTATCTAGTGACGATAACGAGAATTCAGGCGATGCACGCTGTGCGGTGGAACGAGACGGCGCAGACTCGTTGTGTGCATTATCACGAGAGGATGAAAGTGGGCAGCGAGACAAGGCGTCTGCATCATGATGGCATTTTGCAGACTTGTAAGTGATAGTAACGTCATATACCTGCAAGCGCAGGACACACCGGCCCAAGCGTCCGGACATGTTCTTAATGGATGACAGCCAACACAGAGTATGGTGGTCGGTGACGATGGTGAAGTGGCGACCGTAGAGGTAAGGGCGAAATTTCTGGACCGACCACACAACAGCCAAGCATTCCTGCTCCGTGATGATATAGTTCCGCTGAGCCGGCGACAGGGTGCGGCTGGCCTACGCCACAACCAGTGTTGCGCAATGGGCGCCTCCATTCCATTCCAATTCCATTCCGGGGAATTAGAACTTGCCGCAATTCCATTCCTTTCAATTCCTCGGAATGAAAAAAACTTAGCCCATTCCCACTCCGGGAATGGCCGAGCAGCTCAATTCCATTCCTGTAATTCCTCAACGTAGGAAAGGCATCTTGATACTTTTATCGACTTAAGAATGAACGCTCTATAAAGCTGATGTCATCGCATACATTAAGAACTACAAAAGTACTCAAAACACGTTACCAAGGTCGAGAGATAGTAGCTTGGTGACACATCTCGTGCAGTACGACCGCCCTACTAATTCACATAGGGGCAGTTCTCCCGCTATCTATAGTATTTGCATGGTCAGCGTGTTGGAACGAATGGTGATGTTTTAGTACCGATTAAGCTTAAATGTCTTAATGCTAAAATGGCGACATAGCCTATTTTTATGCTGACAAAAGTAGTGTTCAGGAAGACTAAGCAGTTTTGCCACGCGTCTGGAGCGGTCGTGAATATGGAGAAAACTAAGATTTGTTTTATGGGGAAGAAAACCCCCTAGTTAGTTGGAACAGTGCACCGCTCGGACACTTTGTGCCTTTGCATCGAATACAGAACAATGGGCCGCACTGCTCGTCAGCGTAGTTACGCAAGGCGTAACTACGCCGCCGCCGTAGTTCCTCAGGATGGTTACGCCAAGAATAGAGACAAACGTCGGAGCAGCATAGTCTATATAAGGACAGAATTGTAGTGGGCGCGTTGCTTATAAATGCACCGTGCTTGTAATCAGCCAAGCCATTTTAAAAATACTGCTTTATTGGTAAATTAGAGGCTCTGACTTACTAATGTTTGAAGTTTGAAAAACAGCGCGTAGACGAAAACGTGCTCTATTTTCGGAAAAAAACGTAATTCTATTCCCATTCCATTCCGAGCAAAAGGCGCTTAATTCCATTCCCATTCCATTCCTCGAAGCGTTGTCCCCATTCCATTCCCATTCCATTACGGGGTCGCGAAAATGTGGAATGATTCCGGAATCATTCCAATTCCGGAGTGGCAACTCCGCAACACTGGCCACAACCTGCTCCTTAGAAGAGGCATCGCGTCGCAGAAGTACTGCCCCTTTGCCTTCTGCGCTTGCGTCAGTGTGAAGGACGGTGGGCGCTCTCTCGTCGAAGTGGCGAAGCACGGGGCGTGAAGTTAGATGTCGCTTAAGAGACGTAAATGCCGACTCGCAGGCTTCGGACCATTCAAAAGAGGCGCCAGTGACCAGGAGCTTATGTAAGGGAGCCGCTATTACTGCAAAATTGCGTATAAAACGTCGATAGTAAGACGCCAGGCCAAGGAAGCTGAGTAATGTCTTTTGATTCGATGGTCGCGGGAACTGAAGTACAGCAGTTATCTTTTCAGGGTCTAGTTGGATGCCAGCTTTGGAAACAACGTGTGCCTAACACTTTGAATCTCCTGCTGGCGAATGTGCATTTCTTTGTATTATGCTGGAGGCCGGCGTTTCAAAGGCACTGCAGGATTTCGTCTAATCGGTTGAGGTGTTGGCTGAAGCTAGACGAAAACACGACGATGTCGTCCAGATAGCAGAGGCAGGTCTTCCATTTTAGGCCTCGAAGCACAGTGTCAATCATGCGGTCAAACGTGGCTGGAGCATTGCAGCGACAAAATGGCATTACCTTAAATTCGTAAAGTCCGTCCGGCGTGGCAAAAGCGGTTTTTTCCTTGGCAGCCTCATTCATGGGAATTTGCCAATATCCTGCTCGTTGATCAAGGTTCGAAAAATACTCCGCTCCCTGTAGTGTGTCCAAGGCGTCATCAATGCGAGGCATGGGGTATGTGTCCTTGCGTGTGATCTTATTCAGCGCTCGGTAATCTACGCAGAAGCGAACGGAGCCCTCTTTTTTCTTGACAAGGACGACGGGGGACGCTCAGGGACTAGATGAAGGCCGGATAATATTTCGTGCTAGCATGTCATCAACTTGTTCTTCAATAACCTTCCGCTCCGACTGTGAAACTCGGTATGGCTGACGGCATATTATGCGGGAACCATCAGTTTCAATGCGGTGTGCAGCCACAGGAGTCTGGCCCAATGCACTGGCATAGTTGTCGAAGCAGGGTTCGTGCTTATCCAAGAGGGCCATGAGCGCGTCAGATTTCGCAGCTGTTAGGTCCGAACCGATTACTGCTTGCAGAGAAAAAGAAGAATGCGAACCTGTGGCTGGGGCTGAGGATGAAGAAGGACAAAGCGCTGCGACAGATATTAGTGCAGGGTCGGTGAGGGTCGCCACGGTCATCCCCTTAGGCATCAGCACGGCATCCGGGGTTGTGTTGCTGGCGGAGAAAAAGCTCGCCCAAAGTAAAAGCGGACGGGGCCAGGAGCGACTAGAACGCCTCTCGTGGTGCAGCGCAGAAAAGGAGCAACCAGGGCATCACCATCCGCGATCTGACTGGACGTGACAGCAATGAAGTGTTCGCGATGAGGGCGGATTACTTAATTAGCATCGGCAGTCAAGTTTAGGGTGCTGGAAGAGGACTCCGAAATAGGCGCAACAGCTGTACCTGTGATGTGGACAACTTTCTCTTTGCACGACGAGATCACAGCGGATGTCGACTGCAAAAAGTCCCAGCCTAGAATAAGTCTATAAGCACAAGTGGATAGCACAATCATCTGAATATGGTGACGGATGCCTTCAATCAAGACGCGAGCCGTACATTGTCCGTCGGGAAGAATGGGTACGCTATTAGCGCCACGCAACGCGGGTTCAAGATAAGGTATTCTGACTTTGCGGAGCCGCGCGCACAAATCACGACGAATCACAGAAACAGCGGCACCAGTGTCGACAAGAGCTTCCACAGAAATACCATCAACAATTACAGAGAGCATGTTAGCGGGTCGTCCAGGAGGTGTTTCCAGTGATCGATAGGATGCCGTTTCTCCTCCAAAAACTGCAATCCTTAGTTTTCGCAGTGTTGGTCGGCGAGGCGGGACATGTGGCGAAGCGAGGATGCAGATCGGCGGTAGGGCGAAGGAGAACGCCGTCTTGCGGAATGGGATCTAGCAGGTGGGCGTAGGGACGCCGGGGGAGACGGGGAGCGGTGTTGCGTGAACGGGTACGGCTCTTGGCAGTAAGGATCAGGTCGACGAATCCGGTCTCGCTCGAACTCGGCATAGCCGCGTCTTTCGTCCTGTTGGCGGCGACGGCAGCAACGAGAGATGTGGCCGCGTATACCGCAGTAAAAGCAGACCGGACGGGGCGGACGCCATTGAGGTAGGAAGGCGGAGCTGGTGCACTTGCGCTGAGAGAAGCCAAGTTACCGCAGGCAAGCTCGACAGACGCAGCTGTCAGTGCAGAGGGTCGTATAGCAGCAATGTCGGCGTATGTGGGCAGCGGGGCTGGTGCTGTAGCGACAGACGCAGTCGGTGTGGTCATGGCTGCCAACTCCTCTTTGACAATGTTGCGCAAATTGAACGTTGTAGATGGAATAGAATCAACTTCGGATCGCCTCTGCTCTTGTTCTTGGAGCTCTTCGCGGATGATGCTGCGGATGAGAGCCCCCAAATCAGAATGAGGGAGAAGGCGCGGGTCGTTGTCTTGCTGCACGCGGAGGGACTGCAACTCGTCCAGGCGTTGACAGAACGAGGTAATGTCCTCAACTGTGGCTCGATATTGAATAACCAGGGCGTTGAATACGGCTGTGCTAATTCCTTTTAGGATGTGTCGAACGCGTTCGGCTTCTGTCATCTCGCTGTTCGTACGGCGGCATAGAGCCAAGACATCCTCGATGTAGGAGGTGTACGACTCGTGCGGAAGTTGGACACGTACTGCCAGTTTCTGCTTCGCGACCTCCGAACGGCCTGATGAAGAGGCGAAGATTTGTCGCAACTTTGTGGTAAAGATGGACCAATCGCGGATGTGAGATTCGTGATTGAAATACCACGTCTTGGCAACACTAGTGCGGTAAAATGGGACGTTGGTCAGCGTCTGGGTGTCCGTCCACCGGTTGACTGAACTCGCTCGGTTGTAAGTGTCGAGCCAATCGTCGATGTCAGCACCGCGGAGGCCTAAAAAGATAGGAGGGTCGCGTTGAGGGCTTGTGATGGTAGACGCAGGCGATTGAGCCACTGTGGCAGCGTTAGGGCGAGCGGAAGGGCGAGGGTCCTATGTATCCATAGCTGTATGGCTGGGCGGGCGCAGGCGGCGACCGGAACGCAGCTCCAGGGAGATCACAAACGCAGGAGGACGTCGGTATCTTGACGCACCTCCACCACTTTGGAAGACCGGGCCAGACAACGCCAGCAGACGCGTTTATTCTACAGGCACTCCCAGCATCAAAGCACGAAGAAGAAGAGGAACAGGGATGACGATGGTTATGTACAGATGAGAACTATGAAGTACGTTAAAACTGCTCACAATATATATATATATATATATATATATATATATGGAAAATTTAAGATGTTTGCTTTGAGAAGGCAGTTTTTGCCATTTGTGAATAAAATATCTTACATATGTGTCTTCAAGAGACAGTTTTGGTCTTTCTTTCGTTCTGCTAATTGCCAAAAAAGACTAAGCAGCATGCAGTTTGCTTGTCTTAGCGCCGGCCAAACATCCGCAGGGAACAATAAAAGAGGTCATGTTACGATACACCAAGAAATCCACGCATATCCATGGAGTCAATGATGATGGGCGAAGCTCCGGAAGTTCTTGTTTACCCGACAATATATGGCTCACGCCCACTGTGGGGGATTGGCCAAGAATTGGGTGCTAAAAAATTTAATATTTAGGAATGCAGTAATCTACACAGAGAAATGGCGAAGTGGTATTGATGTAATAGGGGGGGAATAAACTCTAATTATTCACATAATGAAAAATTGAATAATAGAAAAAGACTAAAATTTGTATTGAAAGTTGGTTGTGCATTTTAATGAATATAACGATATTTCTGGCTTATTTAGAAATGATCACTTTCATTATTGTAATTCTGCATGGCCAAGCAAACATTCCTATTGCAATATCCAGAAATGGAGGCACCAAAACGCAGAACCGCAGGCGTAGACAGGTCTATTCCAAGAGCTCGCAAGGGGTTTTCTAAGCATGTTTCTTAGCCACGGTAAATCGTCGACAGCTCAAAAGGAAACGATCTATCGTCTCTGGCTCTCCGTAGAAGACGCAACTTATCCTCATTAAACATGGGTTTATGTTTTTATTTCTTCATGCAATGTCGCGAAAACTGACTGTGGTGGTTCGGGGGCCCAGGACTCAGACACAGACAGCTAAGTCAAGGACAAGGAAAACACTTATCCACGGCACGAGACAGCGCATACACTCTCAATGGACAAACATCACAAGGCAAACAACACAATCTGATTGCTAAGCTCACGCGAGTAACTGGGGCGTCCTACCTGACGTGACGCCAGAGGTCCGTCGGCACCACTCACTGTACCGGTGTTATAGAAGCGGCGCACGCTGACATCAGCAGGAGAGGCACGATAAGTCGTGCGTGGGCTCGAGCAGATCCTGAGGTGCTCGCTCAGGAGCGCGTCGGAGTACGATGCACATCTGACGCGGCACCGAGGCCACGCCCTCAGTAAACAATTGTGGCAGACGGCAACGCGGCACCGTGGCCACGCTCTCAGCAGGCGGTAGTGCTGGACTGCAACTTGCGCTGCACCGTGACCACGCCCTCAGCAAATGATTGTGCCGGACTCGAACCTGTGGCACCGTGCCCACGAGTCGATAGATGGTTGGTCCCGGCCACAGCACAGCTCCAGCTGCTCGCCCTGGCCCGCTCGCACGTCCACCACGGAACAGCCAGCACGGTCCAGGACACCCGTTCGCCACAGGGGGACGCCCAGTACGTCCCGGCTGGTCTGATCGCACCAGCTTAGTGCGTCTGTTCTCCTCGGTCAAACGTGCCGCTTTCGGTGGCTAGCAACGCTCGATCCGCTGTCGGATCCGCGTTCCGAAGCCCACGCGATTCACGTTCGGCTCGCACAAGCACGTGCTCTTGGTCGTCTTCTTTGTTCCTTTTTGTTCACTGAAAACAGACGTTCACTACACTGACGTTTGGTAGCTGAAGCGGGAAACATGCGAACTAGAGTTAGAGTGCGATCACGTGACACTGCAAATTTACTCAATATTTTATCTCTTTATTAGTAATGGACAGCAGAAAAACACCGCTAGGGGGCTGTTGAGTACAGACGTGCTTCACATGGGCTCCCGCTTCTCCCGCTTCTCAACTAGGATAACGGCCAACAACGACCCTCATTTTGGCACCTGCGTGGCAGGCAAGATGAGAGGAACCGGCAGACGCTGCTGACCACCACCAAGTGAGTGTCTTGTTTGATTTTTGCAAGCCTGCGCACCCGCCTGGCTAAACCTAACGCCGAACGCGAGCCCTTGGAGGGACGTGTCAGCGCACGGCGCGTGCTCGGAACGCTCGAGCGCTCCTCTGGGCGTTGCACCGGCGCCTGCACACGCGGCGACCAGCTCCCAAGATGAGCCAAGCAGTGGACGGAACAACCGAAATGCCCAGTGACCTCCCCGACGACACGAACGCCATGCATACAGACCGGACCGAAGTGCAGAACGCTGCGGCTATTTGGCGGTGTGATGCGAGCCACTAGTGGCAGAACAATTGAACGAGAAAGCATTTGGATCACGAGAGGTAGAAAAGGCAAGAGAGACGACGCAAGAAGCAACGCCAACCAAAGAAGAAACGTCGACGCAGCAAGCCTACGATGCCACCTCTACCATTCGACTACAAGGTCGTATACCGCCCACAAGCAGGTCTTGAGCTAGCAAAGTGGAACAACATTGCCATCGTGCTCGCCATCGCAAGAGCCAGGGGCTTCGCACAGCAAGACTTCAGCGAGAAAGTGTGCGTTCAAGTGCAACGACTGGAAAACCTGATTATAGCAAGCACGGCCAAATGGGAAGACGCGAAAAAACTCGAGAGCATCACCAGTATACAATTTGGCTGTACTTTCTTAGCCATAAAAAGCAACACGAGAAGTCCAGACGATCCCGTGGTGTCATAAGCGGACTTCTGCCCTGCACGAGCCAAGAAGATGTGAAAGCAGGCCTCTGCGCACCGGCAAGGTACACAGTTCTCCACGCTCGTATGCTAGGGCAATCGTCCACGGCAATGATCTTTTTCCAAGGACGGCACGTTCGTTATTACGTCCTCTTCCACAGCCTCGACTTTCGATGCAGACCCTACCGGAAATCTGTGCAATCCTGCAGGACTTGCGGCAACACGGGACATCGCCAGGATGTCTGCCCACCACCACTGCCGGACTTCTGTTCTAAATGCGGCAAGACCAATCAACTACCCGACCACATGTGCAAACCTGCCTGTAAGTTACGCGGGGAAGAGCATGAAACCGCAAGCAAAGTCTGCAAGAAAGGACTTAAGCCCAACCCGCCGCCTTTTCACATCCGACAGCAACGAATGGACAGGATCAAAGCACGAGACTGTTGCTGGAGCCTAGCGGATGAAGAATTCCCGGAACTAGGAGGCCAAACCACTAACCTGCACAGCAGCGCCGGCAGAGCTCCCACACGAGGTCGATCACGGTCTGCACTCCGATCGCGATAGCGATCCCGTTCACGCTCACGCTCGTGCTCGCCCAAAAGAGTAAGCTATGCGAACGTAGCAAGTGGTTCGAGTGGCTCCGAAACTACAAGCAGGTCCACGTTTTTGCCGCCTGACACTGAAGCCTTACGAGCTCTCCAAGATAGGTTGCACGTCCAACAAAGTACACTGCAGCATAAAGCCAGTCAACTGGAAATCCAACAGTCCCTTATTGAAAAACTCATACAAAGCCACCAGAAACAGCAAGAAAATACAAACAGGCTTCTTAGAAAGTGCGAGGAGCAAAGAGACCTCATATACAAGCTTCACCAGAAGTGCACGATCAGCCAAAATAACGAAAGACCCACAGCAGATGTGGAATCCATTGTCGACAAAAGATTTCAGCTCTTACAAGAAGCTCTTATGAAAAGCATCCACACCACAGTTGAGAACATTGTACAGGCAGGAATACAAAATTTCGCCGCAGGTATGGCTACCAAGGTTACCACCTTAGACGCCAAAGTTGACGAGCTTGCAGCGCAGCTAAACAACTTTATAGCACACGTGAAGAACACATACGTCACCAAACCGTACTTCAACATGTCACTAAGTGACCTTCATCCGGACAGGAAGCGGGCGCGAGCAAATGGCCGAAATACTTCTCGCTCCATTTCACCTACCCGCGAAAACCCGCAGGGACCAGAATCAACCGAGCATGGCGGTCCCTGATCACAGATCGACAAACGCGCTTTGCACTCTCCGCCTCTGGCAAAGGAACTGTCGTTCCTGCCGAACAAGCTATGCTGCCTTATAAGAATTTGTCAAACAAGACCCACTTGACCTTTTGGCACTGCAAGAGACGAATACACAGAACGTCCGGCTATATGGATACTTCGCCCACGTCCAATCAAAGCGCAATGGAATACTAACAAAACAGAACCTAACAGTGCAGGAATTGGAATCGGTCAACACACCCATCGACCATACCGTGATAGAAGGGATACCAGAGAGAAAATCGCACAAAAGTATCATGGTTGCTAGTGTGTACAGTCCCCAAAGAGACCCGCTCCCAGACTTCGACCTCCTGGTACGAGAACTGAAGCAACGCGCCGATGGCCATCTACTCATTATAACGGGCGACTTCAACGCCTCCCACACGGCTTGGGGCTATTACACCCCAACAAAGAAAGGCGCACGAGTGCAGGACACTGCTCAGCAGCACAGACTAACTCTGTGGAACGACCCACTACAGACAACGAGGATAGGGAATAGTGTCTATAGAGACACAAACCCAGATCTCACGTTCACGCTAAACGTGCGCACAGCGGAGTGGAGTCGCTCCCAGAAACCCTGGGCAGCGATCACCACATCGTCCAGTTAGGCATACCTCACACTCGCAAGCCTGCCAGAACTAGCACGGCCCAAATAACGGAGTGGAAATCATTCAGAGATGTCCTAAATGTCGAGGCCGCCATCGAGAACATAGACGAATCGATGAAGAAAGTCGTCGACACTGCAGAACGTCGCACCAAAAGAATCCAGCTAAATGAGCAAACGCCGGCTGTGGACACGCACCTCCTACACCTTTGGGAAGCCAGAAGATCTCAGAAGATGGACGAGACAGAGGCTAAATAAACGACTCAAGGAAAGAATCGCCCTCCTCACTGAAGAAGCGCAGGAATATGCAGAGAAACTAGCAAGACAGAACTGGGATGCGTACTGCGACGCGCTTCAGGGCAGTCTAAGCACAAAGAAAACCTGGCACATCCTTAGCGCTCTCCTCGATAACGGCCCTACAAGGACGCAGAAGCGCCAGAGCCTCTGCAGGCTCGTACGCAACTACGCCGGATCGGAAAAAAATTCACAGCATATCCACGGAGTGAATGATGATGAGTGGGTGAAGCTCCGGATGTCCATCGTAGATCGTGCCGAGTTCCGGATTAATTTAGTTAACGCGCACGCTACGCATCCTTATGGTTCAGCTACGCACAAGTGAAATCTCCCACCGGCACGTCATTGCAAGTCAAGATATCCAGTGCCTATATATATATATATATATATATATATGGGTGGCCGGTGAACGGTTCTCCAGCGCGACCAGTCGGTATTTTTCAATCAAGAAACTCGCTGTAAGACGCTGCCTGCGTCAAGCTTGTCTCTCGCGGGTGAGGGCACGTTCTCCTTCTATGCGAGGTCGTAGCGCGTTCATCGAAGAAAGAGCGTTTCCATAGTCAACTCGCGCTTTTCGCTCTCTCTGTCTCTCTCTCTCACAAGACAGCAGATGGAAGAGTGAGAGAGCTCGCGCGCCGAGGGCGCGCCTCCCACACTCGCCCTCCTAGTAGAATCTTCCTAGTATGTACCGCGCTACTACAACGGACGGACAGACCCAAACCTTAAGGAGCTTCGCCCTTAAAAGAACATCCTTCGAGAGGTTCAGAAGAAGCTGTGCGGAGATCCACAGATAACCACAACGGCACACGACATAGCCTACAGTGGAAAACCGGACCCCGAACCTGACGAACCCTTTACGCAGGCTGAACTCTGCGCAGCATTATCTAGACTCACTAGAAACACCAGCCCGGGCACGGATCACATTATCAACAAGCATCTCCGGAACCTTCTGCAGGGGGCCACCGAAGCCCTTCTCCAGTATTTCAGTGAATGCTGGGAGAACGGAGAGATACCGGCTAGCTGGAAGCACTCGGAGATCACAATGATCCCCAGACCCAACAGGCCCCTCAGCATTGAAAATCTACGGCCCATTTCCCTTACCTCTTGCATCGGGAAAATTTTTGAGCACATGGTACACAACGAGCTAACACCATACCTCGAAGACACGGGACATTTTCCGAACGCAATGTTTGATTCGGGCAGCACCTATCAACTCAAGATATCTTCCTTTTGCTCAAGGAAGACCTCATCGACCACCTGAGCAGCAATAGCAAATCTTCAATGTAGCCTCGATGTACACGGAGCCTTTGACAACGTAAGTCACGATGCTATCCTCTCTAACCTCGAGCGCCTGGACTGCGGGTCTCGGACGTACAACTAGGTGAGGAAGTTTCTCACCGACTGCACGGCCTCAGTAGGATTGTGCAACCTCCGCAGCGACACTTAAATCTACCGAGCAGAGGTACTCCGCAGGGCTCGGTCATTTCGCCGTTGCTCTTCAACGTTGCCTTAATCAAACTACCTAGCCTTCTCGACGCTATACCAGGTCTACGACATGCTTTTTATGCTGACGACATTATGTTGCAGACGCGCGCCTCAAATACCGGAAAGCAAGAAATGCGCCTGCAAGAAGCGATAGAGACGATCGAGAGCTACTAGCAAAACTGCGGCCTCCGCTGTGCTCCTGAAACGTCGGAACACCTCAGCCTGAAATCAAGAACGAGAGGCCGACCAGCCCCCAGTGAACCCGATCCCAACGTCACCCTCAGCGGAAAGCACATCCCTAAAGTTGAAACGTTGCTTGTGCTGGGGCTCCACATCCACAAGGATGGGTCCGGGGCGGCCACCCTCCCTCGACTGCAGCGCAGGCTATCACAGCTAATGCATCTGGTCAGGAGAAATGCAAACCGTAGAAGCGGCCTTAAAGAACAAGATACGCTACGTGTGATGCAAGCTCTCCTCAGCAGTCGAATAACCTACGGCACGCCCTATCTGGCGCCGAAGAATGCAGAGGTAGAAAAGCTCAACATTATAATACGTAAAGCCACCAAACTCGCCTTAGGGCTCCCATTGACAGCGTCAACTACGAAACTCCTTAAGATGGGAGTACACAACACCTGGCAAGAACTAGCTAAAGCGCACAAGGCTAGTCAAGTAGAGCGGCTCAAGCTCTCGCGCACTGGAAGATCAGTGCTTCAACGGCTTGACTACAGCGAGGCTTTTGTAGCTGATACATCCACGGATCGAAAAGAACGAATTCCTCCGAACATCCGCGAATCCTTCAGCATTGCACGAATTCCACGCAACATGCACCCCACGCATCACAAGGAAAGAAGAAAAGCCCGAGATAATACCATGCGGCGAAATTACAGCCAAGATCCGGACGCCAGATATACCGACGCAGCCAAATACCCGAACAGAAACGCCTACGCTTTGAGCGTAGTAGATTGTCGAGGCGCAGAGCTTGCATCTGCCACAGTCAGCGCCCGAAACCCAGAAACTGCAGAAGAGGCGGCAATCGCGCTAGCAGCTACCACGTGCATAGATGCAGCTGTCGTGTTCACAGATTCGCAAACAGCCATGCGAAATTACTCCGAAGGTCGTGTGTCTACACAAACACTGAATATTCTGAAGCGTCGAAGCACTCCGATGCCATACACCTGTGTGACATGGGTTCCTGGGTACGAGGGGCTGAAGCGGAACGGGGCGGCAAACGCCGCGGCCCGCGATCACGCCTACCGGGATATCCCCTCCCACTCTCCAGATGGCAGGGCAGCGTCCGCGGAGCCTGAGCCCGTACCCAACATCTACTCTGCGATATTCCAACATCAAAGGCTGGAACGCAGGGAGCACCCCCCACCGCACCCAAATCTCAACAAAAAGGACAGTACCCCATTGAGAAGACTACAGAGCAACACATACACCCACGCGATACTCATGCTCAGACTTTACCCGACGCTACACGAATACCTTTGCCCAATTTGCGGCGTACCTGACACCTTAGCCCACCTGATACTAGCGTGCCCGTGCCATACGGTTACCGAAACATCGCCTTCACCGAATGGCCATAAGAACAGCCAAGCAAGCGAAGACCTCATCGAAACGTGGGAGGCCAAGGTCGCCTCAGAGGACCTCGACGAACAACGACGTCTCGTCACCAGGGCGAAGGAGGCAGCGAAGTCCAGAGGGTTCCTGGAATGAGGAAACCTCCCACCTAGGGTACAAGTGGGACAAGCCCCGCAGTACCGTTTCGTAAAATAAACGTTTATTCATTCATTCATTCATTAGACAGCAATAAACTTCTAAATTATAAGCCTTTTCTCACTTACCGTGCGCAAATAAGCCTTCGTTTGTAGCGTGCGTTGCTCCTGCGCCCTTCTGCCGTCACGTGCGAAAGCATGGTTTCGGATCTAGCTGACTTGTCTTGGCTCATTTATCGCCAGAATGACGGCGTCGGGGCCCCGCCATTCATGACGTTGGCGCGGACATGCGAAAGAAAGCATTACAAATGCAAGATCGGCCTGGCCAGCAGTGCCGGCCCATCGCACTATCTTCTTATTTTAAAAAGTAGTCGAAAAGGTCAAAATCTATGCACCTAATCACAGCTGCGCTTACTCCTGCAAAAGCGGAACGATATCCGGAAGCGAGGCGGATTATCGGCAATGCGATCACTTTTCAACTTTGCTAGAATGCGCACTCTGCCTTTTTTAAGAGGCTTCTCCGATGGAAAAACTTTGCGTGCGAAATATCCACGCGTTTTTGAAAGTAACCGCTGCAGGTGAAAACAGTGCATAGGCGACATTTCCATTGCGCCATAAAACACGGGCTCCTTAAAAATCAGTTGTCAGTCCCTTTAAGTTCCGCGGTAAGTTAACACTAGTAAGTCCCGTTTCTATCCCCAGCCACTGCACACAGATTTTGTGAGGATCTCATGTGTTAAGGCAGAGCGTAGTCCTGTGTCAAGGACGCCACATTGTAATGAAAAGACGACTATTCGTCACGCTTGCCGTGTATGTCTTGCAAGGAGGAGACGACTCGAGACAACGAACCAACAGGACGGTTACTAAAACATGATGGCACATGACAAAACACGCGCTAAGCTCACAGCCATAGGTGACCGGGCGTCCATGAGGGAAAAATTGGCACATCCCACGTGCAATGGGAATCAAGGAAATGCGAAGCATGCATCAGGAACGTAAAATGGATTTGCATTGTTGTCTCGCTATACCGAGTTTGGTACATATGAAGTTAACGAAACGGCCGCAAGAGCAGCATGACGGTGGCATGTAAACCATGCCGCTCAACACGCATATCATGATTCTAACGTTATGACCTGTCATTTATGATCGTCATGCAGTCGTGTTGTGCCACAGCAATTTTGATATTCATCGCATTAACGAAACGTGTGGCACGTAAATCATGCCGCTCATGATATGCATGTCATGATTTTCATGTTAGGACCTGTCATTTATGTTTGTCATCCAGACATGTTGTGGCATACCATTTTTGGTATACATTCCATTAACGAAACGGCCAGGAGAGCACCAAGACCGGGACATGCCAATCATGTCGCTCATGACATGCATATCGTGCTTTTCATGTTATGATCTGTCAGCTGTGTTCGCATTGCACTCATGTTGTTCCATACCAATTTTCGTATACATCCCATTAACCAAACGGCCAAGAGAGCACCAAGACAGTGGCATGTAAATCATGCCACTCATGACATGCATATCGTGATTTTCATGTTATGACCTGTCATTTACGTTTGTCATGCAGTCATGTAGTGGCATGCCGATTTTCGTATACATCCCGTTAACGAAACGCATGGCATGTAATTCATGTCGCTCATGACATGCATGTCACGATTTTCATGTTATGGCCTGTCATTTATGTTCGCCATGCAGTCATATGGTGGCATACCAATTTTTGGACACATCCCATTAACGAAACGGCCAGAGAGCACCAAGACCGTGGCATGTAAATCATGCCGCTCATGACATGCATGTCATGAATTTCATGTTATAACCTGTCATTTATGTTCGTCATGCAGTGATGTTGTGGCATATCAATTTTTGTGAACGTTTCATTAGCGAAACGGCCAGGAAAGCACTAAATCGTAGGCGTCTAGATAGATAGATAGATAGATAGATAGATAGATAGATAGATAGATAGATAGATAGATAGATAGATGGCCTCATAGTCGCCGAAGTTCGCTAAGAAATGCTTCGCATTTAAAAAAGGAAGGCCTTAATTCGCACGCCGTTGGGACGTCAGGTGGATGTAGGTCATTTAGTTTTCCTGTAAATGAATTTTAAAATTCTTTAAGCGGATTCTCACACGGGCCGCCCTGTGTTTTTGACGTCAGCACCTCCGCGCCGCCTACCCGAGCCAGCGGGCCTTCAAAAATTACAGCATATCCACGGAGTGAATGATGATGAGTGGGCGAAGCTCGGGATGTTCATCGTAGATCGTGCCGAGTTCCGGATTAATTTAGTTAACGCGCACGCTACGAATCCTCATCGTTCAACTATGCACAAGTGAAGTCTCCCACCGGCATTTCATTGTAATCAAGATCCAGTGCCTATATATATACATATATAAGGGTTGCCGGTGAACGCTTCTCCAACGCGAGCAGTCGGTATTTCTCAATCAAGAATCTCGCTAAGAGACGCTGCCCGCGCCAACGTTGTCTCTCGCGGGTGAGGGGGCGTTCTTCTTTGCGAGCTGGAAGAGCGTTCCTCTAAGAAAGAGCGTTTCCATAGCCAAAGGGCGCCTTTCGCTCTCTCTGTCTCTCTCTCTCTCACACAAGACAGCAGAGGCACGCGCCGAGGGCGAGTGCGTGCCTCCCGGCACGCGGGTTACGCGAGACGCGGGACAAGGTTAGACTAAGAGGAGCTTCGCCCCTAAAAGCAAAACGGCGATACTTCAGCGCTCAAATCGTCGCTGTCAAGATCAGAAAAGCTGGCATAGCTCAAAATGTCTTCGAATGACCTCGCTTCTTTGGCGCCAGTCCCATATTTCTGATGACGGGAAGGTTGTGACGTCACCGCACATACTCCACGAAGCATCTACCCATTTCGGTTTCGGTTTGAAGACGACTTTCAATTGCTGATTCAAAATTATTGGTGAGTTTCTGAGCAAACTGAACCCCACTGGCGGTTATAGGACCATCAGTACCATTGGAAAACATTGATATCAGGACATGGTCGAAACACCGCTGGAGTTGCCTTTTAAAGTGACAGCAACGTAGCGATATATCTGCTTCCGTTCCAAAGGAAGACACGTATAGCTTACGCAAAAATAAAGGGAAGCCACTGGTTCACCGCAGTCAAGATCATCATAGAAAGCAACATTTTCTCATACCTTTGATTACCTTGATTTTCATCAAGTCCATCAGTGCATCAACTTTAATTGATTGCTGACATTGTTTTTTAGGGGCGAAGCTCCTTAAGGTATAGGCTAGTCCGGCGTCTTTGTCGTTGTTGTTGTCGTACCCACCTCTAGGTCTCAGAGAGCTCGCGCGCCGGGAGGCTCGCGCTCGCCCTCGGCGCGCGAGCTTTCACTCCTCCATCTGCTGTCTTGTGAGAGAGAAAGAGCGAAAGGCGAGCGCTGACTATGGAAAGGCTCTTTCTTCGATGAACGCTCTACCAGCTCGCAAAGAAGGAGAACGCGCTCTCACCCTCGAGAGACAACGTTGACGCAGGCAGCGTCTTCTAGCGAGTTTCTTGATTGAAAAATACCGACTGGTCGCGCTGGAGAACCGTTCACCGGCCACCCATATATATATATATATATATATATATATATATATATATATATATATATATATATATATATATATATATATATAGGCATTGGATCTTGACTTGCAATGAAGTGCCGGTGGGAGATTTCACTTGTGTGTAGTAGAACTATAAGGATTCGTAGCGTGCGCGTTAACTAAATTAATCCGGAACTCGGCACGATCTGCGACGTGGGAGCGCATGAATCTCACAAAGAATGGGATTGTCCACAAGCTGTTGTGCGTGAACCGAGGACGCACATTTGTCGAGGCCAGTCACGTTCAGTTCTCGATTTAACGTTTTGTAGCAGTGCAGTCAAAGTTTCGTCATGGTCAACATTTGACTCTGCTACTAACAGTGATCATCTTCCTGTGTTTTTTTGAAATTAGTTGTCCAATAGTAACTTTACAACAGTCAACGCGCACATATGTCAACCTAAATAAATTTCAGACTTTGTTATGCTCAGCCCTATTGTCCCTCCAGCATGCTGATGGTAAAGAAATTGCTTCTAAAGTTTCTACAATTCTAGAAAACTCCAGGAAAAGATCTGAGGTTGTGGTTGCATCGGCTAAACGTGCATCCTCTCGGTAGTGGATTACAGAAGAAGAAAAGCCGCTTGGGAAAAGCTTCTACAGAATCAGTGCCCAACCAATTGGAAAAACTATCAATTTCTCGCTGGTGTATTTAACCGCACTGTTAACCGCGCGAAAGATGAGTATGACAGCAAGCATTATGATCACCTCTCAAAATCAAACAATAAGCGTGCATTGTTCGCGTATCTTCGGACATGAAAGGTACTACCGATGCAGTTGACATTAGAGTCATGTGTCTTGACGCCGCAAGAAATGAGTGCCTCTCTTGAACTGATAGCGAAAGACTTAGAAGATCGCTTTACCGCACATCTGCCGGCAACTCAGTGCAAGTTTACGTCATCCCATGAATTCGCTGAGATATCTTTATCTGAATTAGCCGAGACTGTGCTGTGTTTGCCTAACTCAGCACCTGGACCAGATGGCATCACGAATGCAATGCTAAAGCTTTTATTTCAGCAATCGGCTAATGTTCTTTTAGAGCTAGTAAATTATTCATTAAAGAACGCATGGGTACCACCAGACTGGAGACTTGCCAAAAAAGTGCTGTTGCTCAAGAAACAAGAGCAAGGGTATTCTTTAGAGAACATACGACCAATTGCTCTGACATCCAGTGTAGTTAAACTTATTGAGAGGATTCTTCATCGCCACACAAATGTCATTATTGATCAAAGGTCAATTCTAAGCCCCTGTCAAATTGGGTTTGGGGCTGGCCGCTCCATCTGGCGCACACGTCGATTTAGAAAGCCGTATTCACTTAGCAAGGCGCCTTAACCAATACGCTGCCCTGATGACTCTAGACATTTCTAAAGCATATGACACAGTAGAACATCCGATCTTGATAGACAGGTTAAATTCGCTTGGTTTCCCGGAGTATATAGTTGCGTGGATTGGCAGATTTCTCTTGGGCAGAAAATTTTATTGTTATAAAAGTGGCTCCTCTTCGTCTACATACATACAACAAGAGGAGTACCGCAAGGATCAGTTCTTTCTCCTGTGCTGTTTAATGTATTAATGAGCTCCATTCACGACACCAGGATGTAACTACTTATGTTTATGCGGATGATATCGCATTTTTTGCAGCGGCAGACGATATCCATACCTTATATAAACGTCTGCAGGACTATCTTAACACCTTAGAGAGCTGGCTAACTAGCAATCATTTTTCACTTAATACAAGTAAATGTGCCGTTCTTGTCTTTCCTTTTCATTACCCTGTGCACATTTCGCTCTGCCACCAGCTGGAAGACATACCACAGTTAGAATCTCTTAAATACCTTGGGTATAACGAAAGGGAAGGGGTCAAGGGCTCGTTATTTATTTGTTAGAAACAACTTATTGAGCAAACAGAGAATGAAGCCAAGGAAAGCATAGGGGAAGTTACTTGTGGTATTGTAATTGTGGAGCAAGTAGAAAGGAATTAAAGTGGACGAAAGGACAAGTCTGCCTTCGGTGGGAACCGAACCCATGACCTTCGGATGTCACGTCCGATGCTCTACCAACTGAGCTACGAAGGCGCTCGTCCCCCCGTCCACTTTATTGTGCATTTACGTACGTATTATCCTGGGAGTGTTAGACAGACGTACATGGTCAGACCGAAGGTCGTGGGTTCGGTTCCCACCTAAGGCAGGGTTGTCTTTTCGTCCACTTTAATTCCTTTCTACTTGCTCCACAATTACAATACCACAAGTAACTTCCCCTATGCTTTCCTTGGCTTCATTGTCTGTTTGCTCATTAAATACCTTGGGGTAATTTATGATGCCTCTCTTAAATGGCAACTACACATTGATTACATAGCTGCAAAAGGTGCACGTGCAATTGGCTTCTTGCGCAGGATCAGCAACCACCGTGTAGGTATGAGAAGAGACACACTTATAATGATTTACTGCATGTACGTTCGCTCTATTCTAGAATTCGGCTGCGTACTTTTCTCTGTTGCCCCAGCGTACATGGTCAGACCCTTAATGGTTTTGGAAAGAAAAGCATTGGGCTTATGCCTTGGCCTTCCAAAAACAGTTGCAAATGTGGTGTTGTATCTGGAATCATGACTTCCATCTCTATCATGCAGATTTCGCCTTTTCAGTGTAAATGCATTTTTAAGAATTTATGAATCCCCGTTAAGGCAGTCTGAAACTGTTTTTATTTCTCATTAGGCAATGTTTTTCGGTACTAATTGGCCACGGCTTCACACTCCGCAAGTTATATTTGTCCAACGATTACTCGACCCCTTAAATGTGCGTCTATGCGATGTACGTCCGGTCATTGACAGAGCTTGTTCAGTTGAAATTCAATTCGATGACATTTTCCCCAATAATGCAAAATTACTTCCACATCGGATCTTGGATGGCATATTACAAGACCACCTTCAGAGAATCGGAACAATGGCGTTATTACCACCGATGCATCACAGCGCGAGGAAAAGTCAGGTGTTGGAATTTTTAGCCCGAATCTTGATTGGTCTTTTTCCGTGCGGCTTCCCGATTTCGTGCCTATTTTCGCGGCTGAATTTTTGGCAGTCGTACTTGCGCTGCGCAACTTAAGTTCTTCATTTCTGTCAGCCGTGGTTCTCACAGATCCTCTATCGCTCTGTTCCTCGCTCACCGCGAGCATGGACACGCACGTGATAAAGGCATTTCAGGCATTAGTACCTTCGCATTAGAGAACAGTCCGTTTAATATGGGTCCCCAGCCATAAAGGATTGCTCCTCAACGAAGTTGCTGATTCTTTAGCAAAGGCTGCTCTAGACGGACCGATTCTACCCTACTTTCCTGCGTCCGCTTATGTCACGGCTGCTAGGTTTCGTAGGCGAGTCATAAGGGGAGCGTTGAAAGACTCCGCGTTGACAAACTCGACAGATTATTGTCACCTTCTATACCCCTGGCGGAGAACAGTATGTCAAACACGTCAGCTGGAAGTGTCCCTAACGAGGCTACGCTGCCGTGTACCGAGCCTAAATTTCTATGAACACAGGTCTGGTCGGGTTCCTTCACCACTGTGTGCATTCTGCGGAGAGCCAGAGACGATAGATCATTTCCTTTTGAGCTGTCGACGATTTACCGTGGCTAGGAAAACATGCTTAGAAAACCCCTTGCGAGCTCTTGCAATAGACCTGTCTACGCCTGTGGTTCTGTCTTTTGGTGCCTCCATTTCTGGATATTGCAATACGAATGTTTGCTTGGCCATGCAGAATAACATTAATGAAAGTGATCGTTTCTAAATAAGCCAGAAATATCGTTATAGTTATTCAAATACACAACTAACGTTCAATACAAATTTTAGTCTTTTTCTATTATTCAATTTTTCATTATGTGAATCATTAGAGTTTATTCCCCCCATATTACATCTATACCACTTCGCCATTTCGCTGTGTAGATTACTGCATTCCTAAATATTAAATTTTTTAGCACCCAATTCTTGACCAATCCCCCACAGTGGGCGTGAGCCATATATGACCTCTTTTATTGTTCCTGCGGATGTTTTGCCGGCGCTAAGACAAGGAAACTGCATGCTGCTTAGTCTACTTTGGCAATTAGCGGAACGAAAGAAAGACCAAAACTGTCTCTTGAAGACACATATGTAATATATTTTATTCACAAATGGCAAAAACTGCCTTCTCAAATCAAACATCTTGAATTTTCCATATATATATATATATATATATATATATATATATATATATATATATATATATATATATATATATATATATATTCCAGTAAATGTGTCTGCGGATCCAGACGAATATGAGCAGTGAAGAAACGGACGAACGTGCAAGAACTTTTTACTTTCAACGTTTCGGCCGGTGGTCCGGCCTTCATCAGGGAATCAGTTAGTTCCTGGTGAAGGCCGGACCACCGGCCGAAACGTTGAAAGTAAAAAGTTCTTGCACGTTCGTCCGTTTCTTCACTGCTTAATATATATATATATATATATATATATATATATATATATATATATATATATATATATATATATATATATACATTGTGAGCAATTTTAACGTACTTCATCGTTCTCATCTGTACATAACCATCATCATCCCTGTTAGTCTTCTTCGTGCTTTGACGCTGGGAGTGCCTGTAGAATAAACGTGTCTGCTGGCGTTGTCTGGTCCGGTCTTCCTCGGTCTTCCAAAGTGGTGGAAGTGCGTCAAGATACCGACGTCCTCCTGCGTTTGTGATCTCCCTGGAGCTGCGTTCCGGTCGCCGTCTGCGCCCGCCCAGCCATACAGCTATGGATACATAGGACCCTCGCCCTTCCGCTAGCCCTAACGCTGCCACAGTGGCTCAATCGCCTGCGTCTACCATCACAAGCCCTCAACGCGACCCTCCTATCTTTTTAGGCCTCCGCGGTGCTGACATCGACGATTGGCTCGACACTTACAACCGAGTGAGTTCAGTCAACCGGTGGACGGACACCAAGACGTTGACCAACGTCCCATTTTACCTCACCAGTGTTGCCAAGACGTGGTATTTCAATCACGAATCTCACATCCGCGATTGGTCCATCTTTACCACAAAGTTGCGACAAATCTTCGCCTCTTCATCAGGCCGTTCGGAGGTCGCGAAGCAGAAACTGGCAGTACGTGTCCAACTTCCGCACGAGTCGTACACCTCCTACATCGAGGATGTCTTGGCTCTATGCCGCCGTACGAACAGCGAGATGACAGAAGCGGAACGCGTTCGACACATCCTAAAAGGAATTAGCACGGCCGTATTCAACGCCCTGGCTATTCAATATCCAGCCACAGTTGAGGACATTACCTCGTTCTGTCAACGCCTGGACGAGTTGCAGTCCCTCCGCGTGCAACAAGACTACGACCCGCGCCTTCTCCCTCATTCTGATTTGCGGTCTCTCATCCGCAGCATCATCCGCGAAGAGCTCCAAGAACAAGAGCAGAGGCGATCCGAAGTTGATTCTATTCCATCTACAACGTTCAATTTGCGCAACATTGTCAAAGAGGAGTTGGCAGCCATGCCCATACCGACTGTGTCTGTCGCTACAGCACCAGCCCCGCTGCCCACATACGCCGACATTGCCGCTATACGACCCTCTGCACTCACATCTGGGTCCGTCGAGCTTACCTGCGGTAACTTGGCTTCTGTCAGCGCAAGTGCACCAGCTCCGCCTTCCTACCTCAATGGCGTCCGCCGCGTCCGGTCTGCTTTTACTGCGGTATACGCAGCCACATCTCGTTCCTGCCGTCGCCGCCAACAGGACGAAAGATGCGGCTATGCCGAGTTCGAGCGAGACCGGATTCGTCGATCTTATCCTTACTACCAAGAGCCGTACCCGTTCACGCAACAACGCTCCCCGTCTCCCCCGGCGTCCCTGCGCCCACCTGCTGGATCCCATTCCGCAAGACGGTGTTCTCCTTCGCCCTACCGCCGATCTGCATCCCCGCTTCGCCCCATGTCCCGCCTCGCCGACCAACACTCGGAAAACTAAGGATTGCAGTTTTTGGAGGGGAAACTGCATCCTATCGATCACTGGAAATACCTCCTGGACACCCGCTAACATGCTCTCTGTAATTGTTGAAGGTATTCCTGTGGAAGCTCTTGTCGACACTGGTGCCGCTGTTTCTGTGATTCGTCTTGATTTGTGCGCGCGGCTCCGCAAAATCAGAACACTTTATCTTGAACCCGCGTTGCGTGGCGCTAATAGCGTACCCATTCTTCCCAACGGACAATGCACGGCTCGCGTCTTGATTGAAGGCATCCTTCACCATATTCAGATGATTGTGCTATCCACTTGTGCTTATAGACTTATTCTAGGCTGGGACTTTTTGCAGTCGACATCCGCTGTGATCTCGTCGTGCAAAGAGAAAGTTGTCCACATCACAGGTACAGTTGTTGCGCCTATTTCGGAGTCCCCTTCCAGCACCCTAAACTTGACTGCCGATGCTAATTACGTAATCCGCCCTCATCACGAACACGTCATTGCTGTCACGTCCAGTCAGATTGCGGATGGTGATGCCCTGGTTGCTCCTTTTCCTCGCTGCACCACGAGAGGCGTTCTAGTCGCTCCTGGCCCCGTCTGATTTTACCGTGGGCGAGCTTTTTCTCCGCCAGCAACACAACCCCGGATGCCGTGCTGATGCCTAAGGGGATGACCGTGGCGGCCCTCACCGACCCTGCACTAATATCTGCCGCAGCGCTTTGTCCTTCTTTATCCTCAGCCCCAGCCACAGGTTCGCATTCTTCTTTTTCTCTGCAAGCAGTAATCGGTTCGGACCTAACAGCTGCGAAATCTGACGCGCTCATGGCCCTCTTGGACAAGCACGAACCCTGCTTCGACAACTATGCCAGTGCATTGAGCCAGACTCCTGTGGCTGCACACCGCATTGAAACTGATGGTTCCCGCATAATATGCCGTCAGCCATACCGAGTTTCACAGTCGGAGCGGAAGGTTATTGAAGAACAAGTTGATGACATGCTAGCACGAAATATTATCCGGCCTTCATCTAGTCCCTGAGCGTCCCCCGTCGTCCTTGTCAAGAAAAAAGATGGCTCCGTTCGCTTCTGCGTAGATTACCGGGCGCTGAATAAGATCACACGCAAGGACGCATATCCCATGCCTCGCATTGATGACGCCTTGGGCACACTACAGGGAGCGGAGTATTTTTCGAACCTTGATCAACGAGCAGGATATTGGCAAATTCCCATGAATGAGGCTGACAAGGAAAAAACCGCTTTTGCCACGCCGGACGGACTTTACGAATTTAACGTAATGCCATTTTGTCGCTGCAATGCTCCAGCCACCTTTGAACGCATGATTGACACTGTGCTTCGAGGCCTAAAATGGAAGACTTGCCTCTGCTATCTGGACGACATCGTCGTGTTTTCGTCTAGCTTCAGCCAACACCTCAAGCGAGTAGACGAAATCCTGCAGTGCCTTTCAAACGCCGGCCTCCAGCATAATACAAAGAAATGCACATTCGCCAGCAAGAGAATCAAAGTGTTAGGCCACGTTGTTTCCAAAGCTGGCATCCAACCAGACACTGAAAAGATAACTGCTGTACTTCAGTTCCCGCGACCATCGAATCAAAAGACATTACGCAGCTTCCTCGGCCTGGCGTCTTACTTTCGACGTTTTATACGCAATTTTCAGTAATAGCGGCTCCCTTATATAAGCTCCTGGTCACTGGCGCCTCTTTTGAATGGTCCGAAGCCTGCGAGTCGGCATTTACGTCTCTTAAGCGACATCTAACTTCACGCCCCGTGCTTCGCCACTTCGACGAGAGAGCGCCCACCGTCCTTCACACTGACGCAAGCGCACAAGGCAAAGGGGCAGTACTTCTGCAACGCGATGCCTCTTCTAAGGAGCAGGTTGTGGCGTAGGCCAGCCGCACCCTGTCGCCGGCTGAGCGGAACTACACCATCACGGAGCAGGAATGCTTGGCTATTGTGTGGTCGGTCCAGAAATTTCGCCCTTACCTCTACGGTCGCCACTTCACCATCGTCACCGACCACCATACTCTGTGTTGGCTGTCATCCATTAAGAACATGTCCGGACGCTTGGGCCGGTATGTCCTGCGCTTGCAGAAATATGACGTTACTATCACTTACAAGTCTGCAAAATGCCATCATGATGCAGACGCCTTGTCTCGCTGCCCACTTTCATCCTCTCGTGATAATGCACACAACGAGTCTGCGCCGTCTCGTTCCACCGCACAGCGTGCATCGCCTGAATTCTCGTTATCGTCACTAGATACCGCTCCGCGTCCTTCCCGCTCCTAATTATATATATATATATATATATATATATATATATATATATATATATATATATATATATATATATATATTGTAATAAAGAACAAGGGACAGACACAGCGCCTTTGCTGCAGGCCGGCTGTTCTATTCTCTACTTCGTCTTTCTCTTCTTCTCTAGCCCGCTTTTTCAAAGCGCGAGCGTCAGAGGCCCAGTGCAGCTTTTCGCCATTACACTCGGCCACGATTGCGAGTGTCGGTAACACCCGAAACCGCCAGAAATTGCCTCTGGTGGACGGCATTGACTGTGCCGAAGCGGTCGCTGGCCTTGTGCGTGCTGTGACCTGATACAGAATGTTGCCGGTGACGACTCCGGTGGACGAAACTGGCTGTTGCGGGAGGGTAGGAGCTGCCTCTCAAGTTTGCCCCGGCGCAGGCTCCCAAGTCGGCCCAGTCTCTGTGGATGTTGTAGGTCTCGGCTACGCCGCAGCTTGGATTGGAGTTCGTCTAGAACTGTCTCCGGTGGGCGACCTTGACTGTACCGTTGCGGTCGTTGAATGCCTAGCAGGCCTTTATGCCATCCCAGTTTCGTGCCCTCGTGAAGACTGAGTTTTTTCGTACTTCCGTCCCGTGACTGAGTAGTATCTGCAGGAAAAGGAGGCTGAGCAGAAAATTCTTCGGCCACAAAGGCTTCATTGGTGGCACTTAAATGGGACGACGCATTGCTCCGGTGCGTTCCTTTGCATTTGGCCAGTAAAGCCGTTGGTAGTCCAGGATGTTGGTCCAATGGGTCATGAGGCACACTTTTCCTGTGATCGGTGGGCCCGTCATGCCACTGGTGCGGCAGCGCATGAGGTGAGGGCGACTCCTTCGAATACAGAGGGCATTCGACCTCTGGGAGTGGTAGGGTTGTGTCGGATACCATCGCAGAGCCCGATGCGCACAATAGAGAACGCAGCGTGCGACTGGTGTGCGTGGCACAGGCGCTGCCGGTTACGCTTCCAATCAAAAGCTTGCAGGCTGGCTCCTCAACACCGAGGTTTCGCCCGTCAGTACCTTGTTCTTGAGGTTGCCTGATGTCACTCTTGGTAGTTGACGATGGGTAGTGATGGTATTTGAAGTCGCGGGGCATTCAGCCCTTCAGAAGCCGGAGCATCCATGTCCTCAAATACTGGTAGGCTCGGCGACCGCATCTCCGGTTGCTCTGGGTTGAAAATGCTGTGCGTTGTTTGCAATGCTGCCCCAATGCCAGTCACCAACGCAGAACCCGAGACACACACAGGTGTACAAGACTGGGTGTTGGCATCTGTAACAAGGCAGTCAGCGATGGACTCCGTCGAGGGGCTGGCGGGCGCACCTCCGGTGTCATAGCGGTGTTCCTCGCGAGCCTCGTCCAAGTTCGAAAGATGGTTGGCACGGCCGCAGGCACGGGGAAGCGGCCCGAAAGCAGCCAAGAACTTCGAGGTCCATTCCGACCAGGACCTCTGCCAGACGCCTTGGTAGCGATGCCAGGCCACGGCACGTTCTCCAAGGTGGCTTAAGGCCACCTGCAATTTTTGCTGGTCCGACCAGGCATAGCGAGTCCCGAGATGGTTGATGTTATGGATCCAGAGGATCGCGTCGTCCTCAAAAGCATGGAACTCCGGGATCATACATGCACTCGGCGATGGTGATGTCGCACAAGATAATCCGGGAGTTACCGTGCCGAAGACGCTGAGTTGCTCGAAGAGCAACGACATGGCCCGCATGACGTCGGGGAGTTGGCCGACCGAGGCATACGAGTAACCATGGTCGGCGGCCGCGGAAACTACGGCGGGCTCTGTCCTCCCGACGGCGGTGTCCATGTCCGAGGACGCTTGGACAGCGTCCCTGTGCGGCTCATGTGCCGACGTCGGTCTAGGCGAGGGGGTGTTACCACAGGAAGCGTGAGCGCCATTCCGTGGTAACAGGAGGCCCTGCATGGGCGTGGGTCCCATAGGTGCTTCCGGCGGCAGGAGGGTTGCGGGGTCCATGGTCGCGGAAGCGTGGACGGCGTCCCTGGACTGGAGCTCCTGCTGCGCCGATGACCCGCGAGGACGCCCTCAGCGTCTGTCTTTTGTCGACTGCGCCATTGTAATAAAGAACGAGGGACAAACACAGCGCCTTTGCTGCAGGCCGGCTGTTCTATTCTCTACTTCGTCTTTCTCTTCTTCTCTAGCCCGCTTTTTCCAAGCGCGAGCGTCAGAGGCCCAGTGCAGCTTTTCGCCATCACAATATATATATATATATATATATATATATATATATATATATATATATATATATATATATATATATATAATTCTTACTTTTCCATTTTGTAAAACAGTCCTCGCTAGACACATGAATATCGAGGCTGATTGGTGAAAATCTTATCATTATAGCGTCACGCACAACTGAATTTTAATATAAAATAAGCTTCCGTTTTTCTTGTAATTCTTTCTGGTGTTTCTTCTATTTCCACCCGCTTTGTTTGCGGGATCTTTTGGTGTTCATAAACTGTTGACGCAGTTTTTGCTGTAGTCGATGAATTTACAGCAGCAGCAGTAAACAAGCCAGCCTTGTAATAAAAATATTCCCACGTGCAGGAACAGAGTGCTCACCAGCAAGAGTGGTAAAGAAATGTATTTAAAGATGATGTATATACAGGGAGCAGCCGTTGGAGCCAAGATGGAAGACCAGCGCAGGAACAACAGCAGCAGCACGAGAGATTCCAGATCGTCGTCTTCGTCACTTTCCTGCGCACACTGCCACGTGAAGGATGGCGCCCTTTCGCCAAGCAGGAATGCTTCGTAACATACAACCCTCGGCGGTCGGAGCGCCGTCCCGGCGCTTAAGGTGCAGCGGTGTCTTGGCGAGAGAAGTACGGCTTAAGGCGGGAAACGTGAACAACGTCAGTGCCCGCTACGGAAGAGGATGAGGTACTCTCCAACGGCGCGATCTGATATGTTACTTCGGTGAGTTGGCGGAGAACTTTGTATGGCCCAGAATAGCGAGAAAGGAGCTTCGATGACAAGCCGACGCGGCGTGAAGGCGTCCACAGAAGGACCAAAGAGCCGGGAGGGTAGTGAACTTCTCTGTGGCGGGTATCGTAGCGGGCTTTCTGGGACTGCTGCGAGAGAGAAAGACGATCCCGTGCGATGCTGCGAGCCATGTGAGCGCGAGCAGCGACGTCGCGAGCATACTGCGAGGCTGTGTCGAGCGCTGATGGCAACATAGTCTCAAAGGGTAGGGTTGGATGACGACCAACAAGAGATAGAACGGGGAGAAGCCAGCCGTGTCATGTCGTGACGAGTTGTAGGCGAACGTCACGTAAGCTAAAATGCTATCCCACTCTCGGTGATCTGCGGAAACATACATTGATAGCATTGTTGTAAGGGTACGATTTAGGCGCTCCGTTAGCCCATTCGTTTACGGATGGTAAGCAGTCGTCAGCTTGTGTCGTGTGGAACAGGAACGGAGAATGTCATCAACGACTTTTGAAAGAAAGGCACGACCACGGTCGGTCAGCAGCTGGCGCGGGGCGTCGTGGTGCAGGATAACATCGTGAAGCAGAAAGTCGGCGACGTTTGTGGCACAACTTGTAGGTAGCGCCCGCGTTATTGCATACCGTGTCGTGTAGTCGGTGGCTACGGCAATCCATTTGTTCCCGGTTTGTGACGGCGGAAATGGCCCAATGAGATCAAGTCCGACGCGGTATAATGTGACAGTTGGAATGTCCATAGGCTGGAGTGGGCCAGCTGGTAACTAGGACGAATGCTTGCGGCGTCGACAAGATTCACAAGCAGCAACGTAGCGGCGCACTTAACGGAGAAGGCCTGGCCAGAAGAAACGGCGCCTTACGCGATGGTACGTGCGAGTGGCGCCGAGATGTCCAGCGGTGGGGGCGTCGTGTAGTTGTTCAAGGACCGTGGAACGAAGTGCGTCAGGAACAACAAGTAGTAGCTCTGGGCCGTCGGAGCTGGTGTTGCGTCTGTAGAGAATGACATCGTGAAGTACGAATAAACGAAGCGAGGGGTCAGAGTGGTGAGAGCGCAGACGATGTATAATGGACCGCAAACGTGGATCGGCAAGTTGTTCGCTGCGAATATCGGTGAAGCCTGATATGGACAGGACACATGTGTCGGAATCATGCGCTTCCGAGTCTGGGGAATCCACGGGATGACGAGATAGGCAGTCAGCATCCTGGTGCATGTGGCCAGACTTGTAAGTGACGTCGAAGCTGTATTCTTGCAGTTTCAAAGCCCAGCGACCAAGTCGGCCAGTCGGATCTTTTAGGGAGGATAACCAACATAGCGCATGATGGTCCGTAATGACCGAAAAGGTACGCCAAAACAAATACGGTCGGAATTTTCCGATTGCCCACACTAGGGCGAGGCATTAGCGCTCTGTGATGGAAAACTTGCGTTCGGATGAGGAGAGGAGGCGGCTGGCATAAGTGATTACACGATTTTGACCGTGCTGCAGCTGGGCGAGAACAGCGCCGATGCCATGGCCGCTGGCGTCGGTGCGAACTTCTGTAGGAGCTGAGGGATCAAAGTGGGCCAGGATGGGTGGAGAGGTAAGCAACTGGATCAGTGCGCGAAAGGCATCATCCTGTTCCGGTCCCCAAGAAAATGGTACGTCCTTCTTGAGCAAGTGCGTGAGGGGACGGGCAATGTCGGCGAAGTTCCTGACGAAACGGCGGAAATAAGAGCACAGGCCAACAAAGCTTCGAACATCTTTGGTCGATCTTGGTACGCGAAAGTTTTAGACGACGCGCACTTTGTCACAGGTTGCACACCTTGGGCGTTTACAAGATGGCCAAGCACAGTAATTTCTCGGCGGCCAAAGCGGCACTTAGAGGAGTTGAGCTGAAGGCATGCTCGTCTGAAGACTTCAAGAACTGCGGATAGGCGGTAAGGTGGCTTTGAAATGTCGGCGAGAAGACGATGACATCATCCAGATAGCAGAGGCATGTCGACCATTTGTATCCACGGAGGAGCGAATCCATCATCCTTTCAAACGTCGCTGGGGCATTACATAATCCGAATGGCATTACCTTGAACTGGAAAAGTCCGTCTGGGGTTACAAATGCGGTCTTTTCACGGTCCCGATCGTCGACCGAAATTTGCCAGTACCCTGACCTTAGATCGATGGAGGAGAAGTAGGCGGATCCATGTAAACAGTCAAGAGCGTCGTCAATCCGCGGCAGGGGGTAGACGTCCTTACGCGTAACTTTGTTCAGGTGACGATAATCTACGCAGAAACGCCAACTGCCGTCCTTCTTGACTAACACGACCGGCGACGCCCAATGCTCTATGACGCCTTTCGTGAGCATTTTTTCGACTTCACGCTGAATTACTTGTCGCTCAGCGTGGGAGACGCGATAAGGACGTCGTCTAATTGGGTTAGCGTCTCCAGTATTGATTTTATGAGTGACCAGAGATGTCTGACCCAAAGGGCGGTCGTCGAAGTCAAATATGTCGCGATAGGACAACAATATGCGCCGTATGTCGGCTAGTTGTGCTGGGTGGAGGTCAGGCGCGATCATCTTGTCAATGTGGTCACCAGCGGGACTCTGCGAGGAGGAGGACGAAACAGACGGCAAAAAAGCGTCGGCGATCAAAGCAGAAATGACATAGTGGTCAATAGAAGATACCGTGCCCAGAGTCATGCCGTCTGGGATAACTTGGATCGACCAGCTGAAGTTCAATACAGGCAGATATACTCGGTTATTTGTAACTTTCAGAACTGTGTGAGGAACCGCGATATTTCTGGCCAATAGAACGTCAACGACAGGAGTCAGGACATAGTCACCGTCGGGCACAGCAGGAGAGGACGCCAAGCTCACATACGTCACGGCTTGAGGAGCTAGACGGACATGATCCACGGAACACAAGCGCGGTTGGCGTATGGCTGTAGCGTCATCATAACATGGCAGGTCAAGCTGAAGCGAGCCGGTTCCACAGTCGATAAGGGCACAGTGGGCGGATAGGAAGTCCATGCCCAGAATTAGTTCATGAGAGCATTGTTCGAGCACAGCAAGTAGTACAGTTGTAGGGCGGTCGGCAATGCTTATTCGTGCAGTACACATCCCTAGCACGGGAAACGTCTTACCATCGGCGACGCGGATAAGCGGTACCGTGGGCGGCGTGAGAACCTTCTTAAGGCGCCGGCGCAGTTGAGAATGCATAACTGATATATGGGCCCCAGTATCCACGAGAGCAACAACAAGTTCGTCGTCAATCTTTAAGTCTATAAGGTTGCGTCTAGTCTGCAGGGTGGTCAGAGGATTTGGCTGGGAAGTCGTCGATGCAGCATCACCTCCGGGAGCTGCACCGTCTAGTTTTCCCGGAGCAGGCGTCCCATCGGCGATGTCGGGCGGCGATATTGGGGTGAGCGAGAAGACGGGCGGCGGGACTGATGGCCACGCGGGGATTGGGACCGTTGATACGGCATGGACGAAGCATCGTCACTGCTGGTCTGAGGTGGCTCACGGTATGGTTGAAATCGGCCATGATCTGCCTCAGCACGATGGTTGTGTCCATAGAAAGCCCGATTCCCATACCATCTGTTGTTGCAGTAGCGGCAGTTGAAGCAGATTGGCCGGTCATCAGCCTTTTCTCCACTCTGCCGGATTGCGGAGAGGCGGCGGGAACGTCTGGCGTTGGGTGTATGCAAAAGGAAAACGGCGATCGATGGGTCGGGAAGGAGCTGCTGCACACACAGAGTCCAGGCCCACATTCGAAAGTTCCTGGCGGACGATAGCATGCACGAGCGGTATCATCTGCGTGCTCGAATCACAGGCACGGAAGCACATGGGAGCAGGCGACATAGCCTCGAGTTCCCGTCGGACGATCTTGCTCACGTGTTCGGCGGTTAACGGAGCCGCTTGTGGTGCAGGTGGGTCTTCGCACGACCATGTTGCTGCCGTGTTCGGAAGACGAGTGAACGTATTCGCAACGCGTCGACTTTTAGCGGCCTCAAAACGCTTACACTCCTGGATGATGGCATCCACAGTGTCGCAGTCCTAGCATATTAGCAGGTTGAAAGCATCATCTGCTATGCCTTTTAAAAGATGGCCCACCTTCTCGGTCTCTGCCATGTCATCGTCCGCTCTGCGGCATAGGGCCAACACGTCCTGAATATAGGACAGGTACGATTCCGTCGATGTTTGCGCGCGGGATGCCAGTTCCTTCTTGGCCGCTGTCTTCCTACTAGCGGACTTGCCGAATAGGACGCGCATCATTTCCTTGCATGCATCCCAGCTGCCGATTTCGTCTTCGTGGTTCTCAAACCACACCTTTGCAGTGCCTCGCAAGTAGAATAAAATATTCGCCAACATAATCGTCTCATCCCAGCGGTTGCTCTTACTTGCACGATCGTACAACGGCAACCAGTCTTCGATGTCCACACTGTCGGTTCCACAGAACGTGCCTTGTTCTTTCGGGTGTGTGAGGACGACCGTTGACATAGCCGGCGCAGTGGGAGCCGTGGGAGCCTGCCCCTCTTCCGACATTGTGGAACAAGCCAAACGCCGGCCGCTGCGGAGCTCCGTTGTATCGCGTTCTACCCAGCACCTCCACCAAAATGCCACGTGCAGGAACAGAGTGCTCACCAGCAAGAGTGGTAAAGAAATGTATTTAAAGATGATGTATATACAGGGAGCAGCCGTTGGAGCCAAGATAGAAGACCAGCGCAGGAACAACAGCAGCAGCACGAGAGATTCCAGATCGTCGTCTTCGTCACTTTCCTGCGCACACTGCCACGTGAAGGATGGCGCCCTTTCGCCAAGCAGGAATGCTTCGTAACAATATCATTGAAGGTGAACCTCATCAATCAAGAAAGGTGTGTGTCGTCTTCTTTTCCTTGTGTTTCGTCATTTTAGCGCTCAAATGTATCCGTCATTGAACCAACGCGCCCAACAAAGCATTCTATTACAGCCTTTTCATGCTCTTTATATGTGCTTACAATACACTTTGCATAGTAAGGAAAACTAGATTCCGGCTGCTCCGTTATAGGGCTTACATCGTACAATGAACACAGTCTTCTGATCGTATCAGGACGCGCCATCTTAAGCTCCACCGACGTTCTTAAGAATCTGTATGCATGAAGTGAAATAATGGACAAAAGGCTAGCAATAACCAACAAATCTGTGAGATATCGGCCAGCGTTATTCAAAACAAGATCTACTTGACTCTTCAAAAGTTTAAGCACTTTCAAACGGGATTGTTGCAACTCGCATGACAAATCTTTTCCACTTACCTCCTCTAGTAACGTTGAAAGCAATGTCAGTAAATGACGGGCCTTTTCAGAGTGCTCAGTGCTGGTATCCTTATGTGTCTGTTCGATGACTTGTAAGACACTTTTCAAATCTCAAGTCGCAAAGCTTTTCAGGAACTAACACGCGACCACACTTCGTCTCACCCGTTTCACTAAAAATATTTCGACGCGGAGGTCCGTGGACACGATCACCGAAGTACGAACTGCAGGAGTAGACTGAAGTGACAAGTCCAAAGAAAGAAAACCTTGGAGGCCTTGTTGATTGCTGTCCGGAAGTCCGAACTCTGAAAGCTTGGCAAGGCGTTCAACAAGTCCGCAAAACTAGCAACGTTTTTGGCGCCCTCTTCTGCTTGGGAGTGCTGTGAAAGTATCATTGCCTTTTGCAAAGATGCGGCTTCCAAGCGCGTTCTCTTCGCATCAGGCACTTCTCTCATGCACACTTGCGGGCGTAATAAATAGGCAGCGCAGTTGGGAAACCGCAGCTTGGAACTGCACTTTTCTTGAGACGAATGTTTTTCAGGGCGACGTCGACCAATTTTCCTGTTGTGACGTCCGTGTAAGATGTCCTCTTCAAGTAGTCCGACGATAAGTCATGCTTGTCACAGAGCTGAAATAAAAAAAAAAGGCGTTACAAATGTGAAGCTCGGCCGAAATGTAGAATTTACAAGCGTGTAAGCAGGCGCAGACACCCATATATTGTGCACGCTTGCATGAGAGATGGGTGTCTACGCCTGTTTCTACCCGCTTGTAAAGACTACGTTCCGCACACCTATCGCGCACGCGTGCACGGATACAATGTGCGCTATGCTGACGAAGCCTATTCGGCTGGAAACACAGAACCACTACACAGAGAACGAATCGTTACCACTGTGTACTTCGTTAGCGACAAGTCCTTCATAGGAACAGCTCTGGTGCATGCTGCCCGTATCGTTGGGTCAGATGAGAACTTGTGCAATCGGACACTTCGTCCTCCGTCATAACTGGACTTGCAGGTCGGTGCTCAACGACACAAAGGCATCCTTGAGCTTCCGTGTAGGAAGAGCCACGGACAATCGAAGAAAATCAAGCGCATTTACGGCGCAGCATGGTCCATGCAATGCCGCTCTATAGCGTTTCCTTCACAGAGAACTTTCTTTTGCAGAAGGCGGGCCGCGTTTCAGGAATGCAGATCCAACTTTCGTGACGTATTGATAAGGTGAGCAGGTGATCATGATGATGATGAGCCTTCAAATATGGCACATACCCACTTCGGGAGATTCGGCCAGACCTGATGAGCTTAACTTCTAGTTGGTATATTGTGCGAATACCACCACTTGATAAATAAAAAAAGAATAATAGATTAATAATAATGGAGAGAAAAGGAAATCGGAGAAAACACTATGCAGACCGTTTGTGCACTTCCACTATCAAAACAGGCAAAGTCTTTTTCTTTTTTTTAATGCAGAAGCTCTCCATAGGCTTAAGAATTTTGGCATGCGAATAATCACAAGCACGTCCGTTTTGATGCCTTTATATATCCGCACTCTGCATCAAATATGTCTCTGTGGCATAAGCTCAGTACCGAGGCACGAAAAGTATGAATAACTTCCAATGACAAGGTTAGCCCAAATTTAGAAAGCGTAATTTCCAGGTGTCGTTTTCTTACTGATGTATACTGGCGGCATTTAAAGAAATAATGATCAGTGCGGTAGTGATGATCAATGGGAGGTGATGCGGAGGAATTCTTTTTAAATGCGAAGCATTTCTTAGCGAACTTCGGCGACTTTGAGCGTATCTATCTATCTATCTATCTATCTATCTATCTATCTATCTATCTATCTATCTATCTATCTATCTATCTATCTATCTATCTATCTATCTATCTATCTATCTATCTAGCCGCCTACGATTTTGTGCTCGACTGGCTGTTTCGCTAATGCGATGTTTACGAAAATTGGTATGCCACACCATGACTGCATGACGAACATAAATGACAGGTCATAACATGGAAATCATGATATGCATGTTATGAGCGGCATGATTTACATGCCACGCTCTTGCTGCTCTCCTGGCCTTATGCGTGCTTCGCATTTCCTTGATTCCCATTGCACGTGGGATCTGCAATATTTTTTTACTAGGTGGCGTTGGCACAGCTGACGCCACTCGAACTTCGTTTCGCGCCATAGATTCGTCGTCTTCCACTTCACTCATCACAACCAGTTATCATTATCAGTAGTACTCCATACCCTTGGAGCAGGTCATTTTGCCAAACAAAGAAAATCGAAACAATATTGACGAGGCTGCGATGTAGAATCCCGACGTTGAATTTCTACATGCACCGAGCTCGTCTGGCGGTCCTCCTTTATGCGCTCTTTGCAACGAGCCAGAGACAACTGAACACTTTTTGCTGGAATGCAGGTGCTTTACCCACCTTAGGAAAAGTACTACGGAGATGGCATTGCGAAATCTGGGCATTCCATTATCAAGCGCTGTTCTTCTTTCATTCGGGTCTTCCGTGCTGGGACACACGAACAGGAATATACGCCTTGCTCTGCCTAAGTTCATTACGGATTCGAATCGATTTGCTTGTTCAGTTATTAGATCCTAATTACTTATTTCATTATTCTCTATAAAAATTGATTGATTACGTTTCTAATATTCAAATTCAGCATTAAAGGACGACTAAATCTTTCAGGTAGCATAACTTAGTAAATTAAACTCAAATCCGCCTGAGTCTTGGCTAATCCCCCCAAGTGGGTGGATGCCAAAATTGAAGGATCATCATCATCATCATTACTCCAGCCTAGGGGAGCTAAGGCACCGTCCCTGTGCACGGCTTGTTCGAGACGCAAAGGAACCCACGACACGCTTCATAAAGTCTACGGTGTCTTCGCGGTCCTCGCTAGCGGTTCCGAGCACTCTCTGTCCCAGCCTCTCCGGTGCCACGGGGGCCTGCTGGACGATCCACACCAGTAGGCCGCACCAGTACACGGCTTGGTCGAGACGAGGTGGGACCAACATTAGGCTTTTAAATGCGAAGCATTTCTTAGAGAACTTCCTCGACTTTGAGCGTATCTATCTATCTATCTATCTATCTATCTATCTATCTATCTATCTATCTATCTATCTATCTATCTATCTATCTATCTATCTATCTATCTATCTATCTATCTATCTATCTATCTAGCCGCCTACGATTTTGTGCTCTCCTGGCCGTTTCGCTAATGGGATGTTTACGAAAATTGGTATGCCACAACATGACTGCATGACGAACATAAATGACAGGTCATAACATGGAAAGCATGAAATGCATGTAATGAGCGGCATGATCTACATGCCACACGTTTCTTTAATGGGATGTATACCAAAATTGCTATGGCACAACACGACGTAAGGACAGGTCATAACGTTAGAATCATGACATGTGTGTATGAACAGCATGGTTTACATGCCACAATCATGGTGCTCTTGCGGCCGTTTTGTTAACTTCATATGTACCAAACTCAGTATAGCGTGACAACAATGCAAATCCATTTTACCTTCCTCATGCGTGCTTCGCATTTCCTTGATTCTCACTGCACGTCGTATCTGCTAATTTTCTTTTTATCCTCCAGACCGAGATTTGATGACCTTTGACACACCTCTAGCGGCACCAGTCGCTAGGTACCGAGTACCTGCTAAGCGATAGGAGCCCCATCATGCAGCCATTTGCTGCGCGAGGTCTACCCAACGAAGGAGAGAACCTGTGTTTCTGCAACTCTGCCCTCCAATGCATTATGCGAGTCCCGGGACTCTCTGATGCTGTGGTCAACAGTCTGCATGCAAGGCCGATCAGCGTGACAAATGGCGAGCGCAATTTCCTAGTCCACTTTTCAGATCTGGCAAATGAAGCCATGTTCGGATCCATCAACAACGTCACCAGGAACTTAGTGATAGCATCTTTGCGTCACATGTTTCCAACAATTTTCCGAGTGCCTCACCAGGAAGAGGATGCGTCTGAATTTTGCGAGCGCTTCTTCGAAACTGTAAGAGACTTGCTCAGCACGAGACGCGGCACTAACCATCCTGTGCCCTCGCTGTGGACCAGAATGAAGATGGAAAGGGCTATGACAGAGTTTAATACCGACGACGAAGACACACTGACTGCACAAGCAAATGGCCACTGGCTGCTGATGGAGGAAACCAACGACTCGCCTCTAAACGGTATCATATTTTTCCAGTACACCGTGATAAACCAGTGCGATAATTGTTTTTACACCACTGAAGCGTCCCACGCTGCGTCCATTATAAGGTTGCCGACCAAGTTAGGCACATCGCCGGAGTGCTCGGTGCAACAACTTCTTAATCACTTTTTCGGCATACACGACGACTCCCACAGCGGTGTGACGGCTATAGCCCTGAATAGGGCTGCAGTATGTATAAATAAATAAAATAAAATAAAATTCACGGCGAATATTTGAGTACCTTACGCTTCGCTGACGACATAGTACTCTTCAGCTATGATAGCGACGAACTACAGAAGAGGATTGTACCCTTAACCAGGGAAAGTGTTAAGGTAGATTAAAGATGAACATGCAGAATTCGAAGAATATTCTGCAGCTGACACGGTGAAAGAACATGTCTTCAGGATTTCAAAACCAGATATTCGAAGTCGTTCAAGAATACACATATCTAGGCCAGCTGCTGATGTGAGAACCTAAACATGTAAAAGAAATGGGATGGTGCGCATACGGGAGATATTCCCACCTCAGTAACGGAAACTTACCATTATCGTTCGAGCGGAACTTTGAGCAGGAGGAGGAAAGTTTGAGCAGGAGGAGGAAGGAAACAGAGAGGCAGGAAGCTGAACCAGAAAGCGTCCCGGTGGCTACACTGCTTGGAGAATTACAAAGAAGCTAGAGAGGAAGTTAAGAATCACACAGCGAGCAACGGAACGAAAAATGTTATGCAGTAGATTAAGAGACTGGAACACCGCCGAATCGATGAGGGAACAAGCAGGGGTAGCAGGCATAATAATCTAAGTTAAGAAGAAAAAAATGGAGACAGCCAGGTCACGCGATGAGAAAGCTAGACAACCGATGGACAGTTAGAACGATGGGATGAATACCAAGAGGCGGTAAGCGGAGCCGTGGACGGTAGAGGGTAACATGGAGTGACGAAATTAAATTCGCAGACATCAATTGAAATCAGCTCGTACAGGTCAACACAGGATGGAGAGCATCGGGAGAGGCGTTCGTATCGAGTGTACATAAGATGAGATGACGATGATCATGTATTTATGTCACTCTATTCAACTGGCCGCCCACAACCAAGCCAGCTACTTGAACTGGTGGCGCGGGATCACACACGCCAGCATTACACTGCCCAAATGAATCCTCACGCCTATTTGAGACAAAGCATATGTAAATCAGCGTGATCTGCGGCATTCATTCAATGAAGAATACACATTGTACGGTTTTTTACGTTAGGAAATGAAAGGAGGAAATCGTGTCGAAGAGATGCTATAGCGTTTGCTCTGTACGCCACAACAGGTGCACAGTTACATGTACACCACATCACGTTTAGAGGGGCACGCCAGCCCTCTAAGACATCATCTTCGTGTGCTCCTTTTCCTTCTATTTTTTATTCTTGTTTGCAGTAAAGAAATTCTTTCCTGCCCTTTCTCTCTGCAACCAGAGAGGGGCAATCGACAAACTTCATGGTGCCAAACAGCAATGCTCCTAACAAGAAATACTCGAAATGCTAGGGGAAAGATATCTGCCGGTAGATCTCTCAAGCGACGCCGACTATCCTCCTTATGAGGGTTCGCACGTAGTCTCTAGACCAACTTTTGAGCACAGCTGACGTTAGGGAAGTCCTCATGGGACTGAATGGACGTTCAGCTCCGGGACCGGAGCTCCTTCGCAATCTGGACGATGATTCGATACAAACGTTCACGGACGAGATTAACGAGGTGTGGGAACAGCGCACCGTCCCGGAATCGTGGAAATTGTCGTCAGTCATCCTCATCCCGAAACCGGGACGCCCTCTGGATCTCGTGAACCTCAAGCCTATATCACTGAGTTCCTGTACAGGGAAAGTGGCCGAACACGTCATTAATCACCGCATTTCTAAACACTTTGAAGAAAACAATCTCTTTCCGTACAACATGATTGGCTTCCGGCCGGCACTCTCGACCCAGGACACCATGAAGTTCATCAAGCATCAGATCGACGTTGAGACAAGAGATGTCAGGGCAATCCTGGGACTTGACCTGCAGAAGGTCTTAGGCAATCTCTCGCACAAGCAAAATCTCAACTCCATGTCGAGTTTCCGCTTCAGGCATAGAATACATGCATTTAAAAGCTCCTTCCTTAAAATCAGAGAGGCCACGATTACGACAGGAGGTCACAAATCAGAACCCCTCATATTTGGCTTGAAAGGCATGCCCGAAGTTCGGCGGTTTCACCACTTTTATTCAACATTGCTCTCTGTGACCTTTCCAAGAGGCTGTCACTCTCTTTACGCCGATGACATCGCCATCTGGTGTACAGGTGCCAACGAGGGCAGAGTAGAAGAGGCACTCTAAGAGGCTGCGGATTCCACCGAGACTTTCCTTAGTACAAGCAGACTCCGACTCTCTATATTGCATTGTATTTCCTTAGTGCAACCGGACTCCGACATATATTGACGCCACTGCAAGCCTTGTAAATTCGCTTTCATTTATTGATATTTTTTTTTCATTTTGTAGACATTAGGCTCTTTTATTTCTCTTTTAGATCAAATTGAAGACGAGAGTTGGACGGAAACCCGTCTGGTCAGGAGCATACATGAAGACAATTAAAATAAGACGCTGACCTGATAAAAACAAATAAAAGCAGAAAATAAAGGCAAAACAAATAAAAGCAAGCAGCTGCCACACGATTCACCCGTCTCCGTACAAGGCCAACTGCATTCCGGCCGGCAGTGCACATATGCCACTAAAGAGAAGTCGAAGATGCGAACACTCTCTTCCCCACAACTGCTGTCCCACTACTGTGGCACTTCCCCTGCATGCACCCTATGCGGCGAACCCCACGCCACACTTTCCCACATCCTCTTCGGCTGCCCTGCTGATCCTCCCCCGCAGGGACAGCCCGCTATCTCATGTTGGGAGGACTGGGAGGTCTGCTGTCGTCTACGGACCTGGCACTACAGATTGCTGCGGTGACTCGGGCTGCCGATGTCATTTCCACAAGAGGCATCACCATGTAGACGTGGCATGGGACCGCGCGGTGGTCCAGGGACCCGGGGGTCCAAACACACTGGCAAATAAAGTTTTTCACTCACTCACTCGAAGATGCGACGACATCTTCGCACGCACACGGATGAACGCCCCGTTCGGCGTCACCTGTGTGCAAGCGCATTTCGTCGGGACGGCTACCTCAGGGATCACATGCGCACCCGCAGAGAAGAGTGTGCTTTTTCCTGTGTGCCCTACAGTGCGTTTTTTACACTAAAGCACCATCTCGTGGATCACTTACGCATCCACACAAGAGAGCGTCCTGTTTGTTGTGGTCACTGCAAAGCGTCATTTATGGCGAAAGGCAGTCTCAACCACCACATGTCGCGCTTTCATTCAAACGGGAAACACAAGAACCCCTGCGTACATAGTTTGCTTCGTGGTACACAAATGATTCATTTGTTATCGTAGAAAGTAAGTTTGAACGTTGCACGAGATGTTTTTGAGATCTCTTTTAAAGTCAATGTCTGGCGATACATTGCTTAGTTATTCCATTATATTATAGGTGAATCACATATTTTTTTTTCTTTATTAGGAGCTACGAGTGATTGTACCAGCACACGTTCACTGTGAAAAGAGAGCATACGGAAAGTAGACTAAGCGGAAGAGAGTGCTCACTCCGAAGCAATAATTTCTAACGGAAAAGGACACACCGCATATGGCCACATTTAACACGCATTACTTTCTGTTATCGGTTAAAATGTGCAATTATTGTACAAAGGCATTGGCGGCTTCCGGTCGCTTCCGCTTTCTTAGCGCTAATTAGCGCAGCAGATTTTACGCGAATTTACGCCAGAATATTCAGTCTGCTCCCTCGGATATGTTTGCAAATGTATTTCCGAGTAAATAAATGTGGTTATCATGACCGGAAAGTCCAGAGTCCATGAATCCATGGTATGATGTGAATGTATTTGTGCCTGCAACTTAGTGAAGCCAGCATTCGAAAAAGATTTTATTAGTGCGAGAGAATTAGCAACGCTGTCATCCCGTGTATATGCGGTGCAAGACAAAAGCCTTTCCCGTATTCCTCCAGTTATGCCAGGACACGCACTAGCTTCGGCCACGGGTGCGTAAGACTGTTCTGTCGGCAGAAGAGGGACGTCAGAAAATAACTCTGTCTGTATTGCCATGTCAGTGTAATAGATGATAACCACTGTCTGCACACCAACAAACCACTTTCTACGTCCAAAACAGCCAAGAGACGTCGCTGGTACGGCTTCTCAGTTTCAATCGGTTGCACGAAAAAAAAAAAAAAGAAAACCAAAAAGGGCAAGGACTTGACGTGAGGTGCCGCTTTGTTCAATTCGTAGTGCGTGCCACTGGGCAGCTCTCCCTTGCTGGTTTCAGCGACTCGATTTTGAGAGGTGCAACAAACAAAGCTGATCCGAACCTTCCCTCCACTCCAACGTACTCCATCGCGAGAACAACATTTTGCATTGGCAAATTTAACGTGGAGAAGCTTTCAGCTCGGTATAGCGAAACCAGAACATGCCAACACTACAACGCTGCAATCGGAGAACTTGTACATACATCTCTAACGCGTATAACATCTCCAAGCATGAGACCGTGGTGTATACACTCGCTTTTACGTTCCTTGCTGACGTTGGCAAAGCTGCGCTGGAAACAAGGACAAGAGAACACAAAAGGACGCCACATGCGCAGACTGCCTGCTATAATTTATTGAACGAAAGATGCAGGGATGCATTGAGGACAAAAATGTACAACCTAAGGTGATTCGTAAAGCAGGGTCACGTGGTCGTTTCATCCCACATCTCGAGAACCTTGCCCAACTGTTACAGTATGTGCACTCGCTCCCCTCGCAGTGCTCTCGACAGCGTTGTGCGCTGCGCGGTCCAACCGTTGTCGGCGACTCATTACGTAGCGCGTAACAATGTCGTAACATCGCCCTCCTTCTCCGCTTTTTACGCGAAAGGTTAAATTGTCTGTCGTTGGATACTGATGCGTAGACGTGGTCTGTGTGAGAAATTGTTGGACCACTGCGCCAGAACATTCGTCATTCACGAGGCCATACTGACCAAACACTATCGTAAAATATATGACGTGACAGTGCCTCGGAAAACGACAGTAAATTCAGGGTATGGCGCGAGCATTCGCACAAGTTAAAGTAGCCGCATCGGCTGAAGTTGAATTTATCACTATCGAATGTAGCGCCACAACTCTGGAAGCGACGAAATCGGATGTCACATTTCAGTCCTCCAGCCCGCCGCGCCAACTGTGGAGGCGTTCTTTGTTCGGCTGCATGCACCTCAATACTTCGCTGCAGAAACCGCAAAAACTGGCTTATTTTTTTTTCGGTTTCGAGAAGCTCCGTTTTCTCTGGAGGCCTGGCTTTAGCACCCATGACGGACTTCACGGAGAGGCAAGTGTTTTTACTTAATACTTCCGTACTCTATGTCAGTTTTGATGCTAACAAACAGCGTTCACGTTTTCGCGCCTTTGTCACGCACACGAAACCTGCTCATTGTATTTATGTGTCTGCTTGTTTGCGTAACAAGTAAACTTTCGACGAAATGTTGTCTCACCGCCGCAGCTTCTATTGAGCTGTGAGCCGGAATGACGGCAAAGTGTCTACACACATGCGCTGCGTTTGCTCGCTGATGTACAGCACTCGGACATGCGTCATTTAAGCCCAAACCGCATGAGAGCGATTTCGTGAGCGACAACGGCGACGAGCGACGACTTCGAGCGACAAAATTGGCCGTCGCCCGAATCGCTTAGTTCTGGAAGTCCAGAATTCGTCGCTTGTAGCCCGGAAGCGCTATGAGCGACTAGGCGATAGCGCGAAGCCGGATCGGGATGTATGAAGTAATGAGTCAAGTATTACCGATTGTCGCACAAAACGAACAAACGATTAAATTTTGAACGTGCAAGGATAGGAGCCTAGTGCACGACCTTTAGAAATGTTTATCCAGCTCTTTACAGTAAGACACATCAACCTAAATTAATAAACCACGCGTCACGCCAGTTTCGCCGCGTACTTTCTGCCCTCATACCGGCAACACCGTGAAGATGTCGGCAAAAGTCGTCGCTCGCGTGGGATATGACGAGCGAACGCGACAGCCTTCTCCGTCGTGTCGCTTCTCGCGTGCAACGTCGCTTGCATACGGTTTATACCTTACAGTGCGGCATTAACGTTCCCCGTGTACATATGTCGCCTCCTTTTTTGCGTTGTTGTCGTGGTCTCGCCAGTGCAGATAATTTTCTAACGCTGCTTCAACGCCAAACTGCCACAGTGTCGATAAGAGCCGGCGGCGTAGACCGCTGTTTGAACACCAAACTGACATGCGGGTCCCAATAATATTGCAAAATACGGTGACTAGAGGGTCAGTTGTCATGGTGCGACGGCTGTGTACAGTCGTTTTTATTATGGTAGTGAGTGCCCTTGTGGAAACAGTGTCATCAGCGAGTTTCACTACTGCCGCTTTAGCCCTGTCATGTTAGAGTCTTGGAAGTATAGTAACAGCACACACTCGCAAAGAAGTGTTGAATTTTTACATGGTTCGTGCCGGGCATGTGCGGTTGACAATAGCTTGACTAATTGCACAGGTGGAGACGTAATCATGATGGGTTCGACTGTGCCACAGGACATCACCGGCGTGCTGACAGGGCGCTGCAAGGAGTGTGAATGCAATGGTTTTCAGCGCCTTGTCGATCTAGTTGGCCATGACAAAGTACCTGTTCACTGGTGCATTCTCTGTTTGAACTCGCCTGTCTCACATGTAGCTCTCGTCAACCTCAATGAGAGTGCCAAAGAAGGTAAGTACTACTCAGTTGATGTACAAACCCCCAAAATGTGAACTGCCTTGTTTTATGTTGGCAGCACACTGTCATGCATGTAAACAGCAAGCAAACTTACTGACATGGAGGTTTTGTATGTTCACTGTATGCATATCCTGTGATGCTCAGCCCTTTCAGCATCATTGCATTGGTGATAACTGAAGCTTATGCTAGCAGCATTCTTGGAACCTTGATAGAGGACTGGTTTTCATTGGGCTCCTTCTCTCTTCTTTTTCTTCCATCTTTGGTCACTGGCATGCCAGAGGAAATTATCTTTTGTGTCCTTTTCAAACCTAAGCTGCATTTACGTTCTTAAGATATCATTTATTGCTCTCATTGTCAAAGCAGTGTGCGTATGTGTTCTGTGAGGTACTCCAGTTTGTCATATTTTCCGTATCCTATACCCTACAATGCAGGGAAAACAAAAATGCGGATGTGCTGTACTATGGTACAATAAGTGGAGGTTGTGCGGCTCAAGTCATTCCAGTCTTAAATATTTGCATAATTTGTTCATTACCAAGAGGCTGCTTACAGTAATAGCTTCACAAAAGCTATATCCTATCCGCATAGAGTGCTGTGATAGCCTATGTAGTATAATATATTGTTAGGCAAGTTGGTCAGTCTTTGGAAGAAATGGTGCAGACATAGGACAGTGAAAGAAACGACTGCACTTCGTTTGTCATTTTGTGTTCCTTCTTGTGTCCTCGTTCTTGTGCCCAACGCTTCAGTGCATTCATCATGATTCACCAACAAGCCCAATTTGGAACCCTCCGAAAGAAACTACATACACTTACCCACTAGTGAATTTTATTTTGGAATAATGGTGGACAAGTATCAGGCTATCATGTGTACATGTTGTGAACTAGAAAACATGAAAAGCCTAACAGGGCAACACAATATCAAATGAATGCGAGAAAGGTGTGTGGCATAATAGACAGAGCAGGTGCATGCATTATAAGTTGCATGTTTATTCACCATTTTAAAGCGAAGCTTTGTACCTCTACCAGCCAAGGTTTCTGTCGTGTCCGTCGTTGCAAGCAAAAAACGATCCCGACGAACCGCTCGCGCTCGCGCTTGCGCTCGCGAGGTAGCTCGCGCACGCGCTCGCCAGGTAGCGCTCGCGCTCGGCGCGTGCCTCCCGGCGCGCTACCTCTGTCACTCTTCCATCTGCTGTCTTGTGAGAGAGAGAGCGAAAGGCGAAAGGCGCGCGTTGCCTATGGAAACGCTCTTTCTTCTATGAACAATCGACCAGCTCGCAAAGGAGGAGAACGCGCCCTTACCCGCGAGAGACGAGCTTGAGGCAGGCAGCGTCTTCTAGTGAGCTTCAAAACAAGCTTCAAAGTGATGAGCCAACATGATGGATGATAAGGGCTGCGGGCAAACTACGGAAACAGGCTCGGCGCGGTCCGTAAGATTGGATTGCAGCTGTTGCAAAGCTTATGCAGCTGCTTGAAAGAAGGTTGACGTCACTCGAAACCCTTCCAGCCTAGTAACTGCTTCAGTTCATTTCTAGACCACCCCACTATGGGTAGACTACGGAAAGTAAAGACAGCAGAAGAAGAGCGTGAATATAAGGCTCGGCGGGAAGAACAAAATCGTCTCGCTCAACAGCGTCGTAGGCAAAACCCTGCAGCTCTCGCCGTCACCATGAGGGTGGCGTAAAAAGCTTCGCTTTCCAACCACCTTCACAGGGTGGATTGACGGGCAACTTTTCAGAGGTAAACTTCATTTGCGAGTCAGAACTTGTCTTATTGTGTTGTCCCTTATTGTCTGTGCTGTTTACTTTCTTCAAAGAATATGTTTGTACCTAATTTCACGACACTTTTTGCTTTCGTAACTGGTAAACGACTTGGTCGAAGGTGTCTACAGCGAGCAGACGTCACTGAGAACAGCTTTGTATATGCGTGTGATTTTTACTGGTGCTATTGACAAAGACTGGAGTGTGAGACTGCTCTTTATAAGGTGCATTCACGGAAGGGCAATTCTGCTCAAGTCTGGCTGTTAAAATGGGTGAAAGCTTTTTGGGGCTAAGTTGGCCTGCTGTTTGCATTCAAAAGCAGGTGTGAAAGCTGTGTCATAAGTGCAGCATGACCTGTGAAATGTTCGAACTACTGTTATCGCACTGGCAAAAGAAATGTTACAAAATTTTTGCTTGCTAAGCTGTGTCCAGTTCCCAGAATAGAAAAGTTCCGTCATGGCACGTTAATGAAGCTGTTATGTAATGTTTTCTTGAAATGCACTTCAGCTTTTTTTATTCCTGCAAAAGGTGAAGGAGGCACCAGGCTTATTAGGGCATCTATAAGAAATGCATGCACCGATACAGTGAAATCCCTCTCAACCACTGTGACTTCAGCAAAAAGAAATGTGTGTTCATTGCTACATTATTTATTTCTTAATTATTTGGCAGTTCGAAACATAAATTACTTGAAAGATTTTCTCAATCCGAAACAATGAATAAATTTAGCTTCAAATACCACCATGAAAATTATATTGCAGTGTGAATGCTATTAAATATGGAATTATAGCACAGATGCAGCAGGCATTTCAGTCTTCAGTGTTCACTGTGCAGGATACGCATATGGCACACACATGAAGAAGCATTGATTGCCCATAACATGTAGTCAGCAGAGTTTTTTTGTGGCTTAATAAAAATCATCATTTTAAGCCTGAAATTTCTGAGCATGGATTCAGGACACACAGTGCATATTAAAGAAAATTTCCTGGCATCACTGCTTTGTATTTTTGCGTTTCTACAGGATGTCCGCAGAAAGCCGGATCGTAGAGTGGACCATCTTTTGCTGGAAAAATGTGTGACCAGTGGTCAGCATACATAACTCAACCAGAAAGTGGGCCTGCGCAATCTGTCACAGATTCTTCCTTTGACTATGTGGCACGCAATGAAGTTCGGCACCATTCAAGCTCATTGACTCAGGTACATTATAAGTGCGGACACTACTACTCTCCTTCTATTTTAGTCGTTTCACATGTCACATGAAAGTTGTTCATCCTTGTGTACACCTGTGCTATTTGCAAGGTCACTTTTGCAGCTGTTAGCTATTACAAACAGCATTTTGATGACTTTCACAGCTTGGTCACGGCATGTGAAGAGCAGCGTGTGAAAACTAGTGACAGTGAAACGGTTGACCACGGAATAAGGACTGAAACTGAGGTCTCAGAATTTGAGCCCTCTGTGCTCAGCGATGAAGCAAGGCTCTCTGATCTGTGTAGGCTTTTGGAGGGTGAGCACAGATGTACAAAAATGGTTGTCAGTGGTGTTGTCAAAAACATTTCGGAAATGTTCCACGCCATGGCCCTTCAGCTAGATGCATCACGTTTGTTAACTGACAAGGCAAGAAAATGTGAGTATGAGCGTAATAACATATACGTTAAACCTTCCAAAAAAGCACTTTCTAATGGTTCTCATGGTTATTATATATCACTAAGGGCACTCTTACCCCCGTATGCAGAGATGTAACTTGCATCGCGCCTGGACATTACTTGCGGAAGTCAGCCCGAAGCATGAAGCGGACTTGAAACCGGCCAATTCAGCTTTCGCGTTTCATAGACGTTCGACCTGACCAGACCGGACTTACTTGAGCAAGTCAAGGCTGTGCTTCAATGCAAACGCAGGTTGCCCGTCTGTGTTCGAGGTTAACAATGAATTCATTGGTGTAAGACAAGTTGTACGGCATAAAAGTATGCCTTCTTCAAAATATCAGTCAGCGTACACACGCTGACGTGTGCTTTGGGTCAAGTTATTGCACTCCGCAACGGGCCGCTGCTCTGATATAGTGTTGCTTGCCGAAGGAGGCCATTTTCCGTGGGTATCAGTGTGGTCTCAAAGAGCTGCGCAAGCTTCCTTGTTTCGGTTTTCGCTTCTCTTTACTTCAAGGTCTTGCTTCGCATGTGTATAATTGCCCATACAGAAGCCAAAGGATTGGTGTGCCTTCATGGTGCCTTTCAACGGCTCTTGCTCTAGATTTTCCCAAGGCGCTCGTGAGTCGTCTGGGCCAGCACCTTGATGTGATATGCCGGTGCGATCGCATATGATCGGTTTTTGAAGGAGCTTGCCTCTCTTTCTCCCGTAGGCATTCCAACAGAATTGCAGCTGCCCTTGTTAAAATCCAACTACGCGACCCTTTCAAGAAAAGACACAGATAGACGAATGCGCTAGGTCAGAATGTTAGCAAAAAAAAAATAAGAAAGCAAACAAAAGAGACAAACGCACTCCGAACGAGTACAGGCTACGTGGGTCCCCCTGTCTGGTCTCACATGTTGCACGCTGCCCGCAAAAAGAGCAGAAGGAAAGTACGCGTGCAGACAGTCTGCTTTACGTGAAACATTCCACGTAGACAACAAAAGGACTAGAGTGTACTTGCCATCCTGTAGTAAATCAGGTTTCGGAGCCCGCGTGCTGGTCACCGCGCTTTGTTTGAAGTGATACTGCTGTCATGTCAACAGGACTTGACGCTGAAACGTTGCAGCCATGTGCGATCTCGTTCCAAGAGAACGCATACAACCAAAGGCAGCACCCGGTTTTACAAAATATGAAAAGAGCCTGATAACCATACTCGTGAACGACTACGGGCACACCATGGAATGCCACGTTGTTTGAAATATATAAAGGATAACCACGTACGGTATCACGCGGTACGGTAACCAACAATACGAAAAAATGTTAGGATGAGCTAAAGAAAGCGGAATAAGGAAGCTGCGAAAGAAAAGCGATATCACAACGAAATTGTTAAGCGCACATTACTGACTCATTTGGGCTGCTTTTATATTTTCTCGTTGGATGACTGCATGACAAGTTCAGCATGCTGAACGTTAATACAATCATGAGCGCCAACAGTGATTGGAAACAACGAAATTGGCTCGTAATCACGCTTTCAGCGAAGCGTGTTTCTTACCTTGAAGATTGCTTACACTGCAAGCAAACGGTTGACAAACCGATCCCTCGAGGTAAAAGAATCGCTAAAGATACATGAGCAGCACTTCCGCATCGTCACCATAACTTTATTGCACACTTTATTGCACGCGTGTGTGCAGTCGAGGCATCCGGTTACACAAAGTAATTCGGCCACTTCAAGAAAATCCCATGTCACTTTGGGAGATCTCGCACTTGCGGGAAGCATACCAAAATCCAGCACAGCGGCTTCACAGTGAGCAGGGTCATTTTTCCAAACTCACGACGCACATGTTAACGGAGGAATCCGCGAGACACCATCGGCGACTGTTTGAAGCGTACTGGTGCCGTGAAACCACAGAGCCGGAAACTGCAGTGTCCAAGGCACTGGCTGTTTTCCGGAGTAGTCCCCGCTTTCTCAGCGAGGCATCGTACCCAGAAGCTGTCGCCCGGTGTTTTCGTGCACATGTGGCGAAAGAGGTATTGTTCGTCGTACAGCGTCCCCTAGCTCTTGCCGATTCTTGGGAGTCGTTTTTAGGTTTGACCTCAGTTGATCTGAGCACATAAATCACATTCGTGCTAAGTTATCTAGATCTCTTGGTGTGTTATGCAGGCTAAAATATTTATTGCTGTTGCGCGTTAGAAAACAATTATAGTTCGCCTTTATTCATTCCCACCTAACATATTGTCACCTAGTCTGGAGTGCGTGAAACAAGACGGATGCTTAACGTGTTTCCTCTCTACAAAAAAGGAGCCTAAAAATGATCTCTTCCCATCCTCCCCCATTAAGTGACTCTGTACAAAACTCTGAACGTACCACCATTCTCAGAGTTATATCAGCTTTCTTTGGCAACAATGATTTTCCGCGAATTCAAACATGATCGTACCATGTTCTCTAACAAATATCTAAACAGACAAGTGGCATATGACCTTCGCACTATTTCATTGACGGGATCAAGGCCAAGAACTAATTACGGTACTAAAACTATAGATTATGAGATTATTTCGTTGTTGAATGCATACCCATCGTTAATCGAATTGGCCAATCAAAACTCAAGTATGTCTCGTTTTAAAAAACAAGTAAAGCTACTTTTCCTGCCTCCTTGAAACATACAATTATTTTGCTATGAACGCAAAAATTATGTAATTTTGTATATTTGTATAACTTTGTATAATTGTTACCCCGAACAATGTAAACTTCGTATAATTTTTGTCCTAACGTGTTCTTTACTGTTCATTTTTGTTTATATAAGTTGTGCAATGAGCATTGTACTTATCTTTCTCTGGTTTTGCTCCTGGCTGTCTGACATGTAAGTCCGGGGTGAAGGCCTCGTCAGGAGACATACGAGTCTCCTTTTGCCTTGCCTCGTGGACATATTTCATGTAATGTAACTATGTCCGAAATAAACTGAAACTGAAACGGAAGCTACCTCGGTCACGCAGTGGGGGGGGTGCCGGAATTTTCGGCTCGCGATGCGCTTCTGAAAATGCTGCATCCATGGTGTGACAAGCAAATCACGGACAGGTAACCTCCGCTTGACGTCCGTACGGGGGGGGGCGGCCATGTTGGAATGAAGCACGAAGTCACTTTCAAGCTGGCCCCTGAGCAGACTTGAAATGAGAGCGGACTTCGGCCCGTCCAAGTCCTCCGCAAGTCACCTGCAAGTCAAGTACGATTTATGACATGCGGCGAAGCGTGCTTGAGACTGGCGCAAGTGAAGTTCGAGCCAAGATACATCTCTGCATACGGGGGTTAGAAAATTTGTACCGACATCCAGAAACAAGTAGCTATTTTCAGAAGAGGTTTGTTCTCTCTGAAGATGGTTTCCTGAGGAACCTGTGTGATGGTTTGAGGTTGAGGCACCATGCCATGCTGAATAACCAGGATAGTGTCCTTGGCATGTTTCTCTACTCTGACGATGTAGAAATTGCCAACCCTTTGGGCATGAAACGAGGCATGCATGGAGATGTCACACTGTTTTATGTTATATTTGCCAACTTTCCTGAATCAAGCAGGTCTCAGCTGAACTAAATTTTTTTTCTTGCTGTTGGTTATGCAAACCACCTGAAAACACCAGATGTTAAAGCAGAAGTACTTCCAAGATTTTATTTACACAGTGAATGAACTGTCTGACAAAGGAATCTCATTCAAAGTTGGGCAAAGAGAAATCAAGACCTTTGGTTGTCTGCTTGCATTTATCAGTGATAGTTCAGTAGCACATAATATTGCTGGCTTCAAGGAATCATTTTTGCCAAGTGTTCGTTTTGCATACTGCCGCTGCGATGCACCCACGAGTGATTTGCCTAAGATATTGTTACACTCTGCCTGCCTATTGAGAAGGGACAGTGAAATTCAAGATAAAGTTGAGTAGCTCAATAAAACAAAGAATTTTGCTGAGCAGAAGGAAATATCGACGGCTTCAGGCATCAACGGACCATCAGTGCTTCGCTTCATCACAGAGTTCTCATTGACTGAGGATATAATTTAACCCTATGCTTTCAAGCTGCCGGTATCCCAACAGTTTTTAATACATATAACTTACGCCTTGTTCTTAGATATAAATAAGAAATAAAGAACAATATTCTAATGCTTGAAGATTTGGCAGAGTTAGCCGAATACTCTTCTTCGTATCCCTTGCGGCTCATGAAAAAACACGAAACAAGAACACCACGCACAAACTATGGGGCCCAGGTGCTAAGAATAACTTTGCCCTCTGTGTTAAAACTTTTATCGCAAAATGCTCTTCATATTTCTTGTTGCAGACCTGCGCTTCATGCTTTCTTCGTGCGATGATATCTAAAATGTTAGTTTGAACTTGATCTTTGATTAGTGTTTCTTTTTTTTCCTCATGTTTCCTTTCTTTTCTCGCTGAATTGCGTGTACATGTTGTGTTCTTTCGGTTATCATGTGCAAGAATAATGTATGCTCCTTGTGCCTATACTTACGTATGCGAATTTCTTGTATGCCGTTCCCTGCCTGCTGAACTGTAACCGGCTGGGAAGCTCAGTCAAGCTCACAAGAGCTTTTTCTTCCCATGCCCTCCCCTTCCTGAAGTGGAAAATAAACTATTGATTGATTGATTGATTGATTGACATATTGCTGGAAGGTGTACTGCCTAAAGCAATTTCCTTGTTTGTCCGTCACCATGTCCACCGCCGTCGGGTATTTAGCAGAAAACAACTTGATGAAGCATTACGAAATTTCAATTTTCATTCATCTATAAATTCAGGAGAGCAGCCTCGTATGTTTGATGCCTCACTCTAATTGGCGTCTTCAGCAAGTGCAACAGTAGTTTTTGTTCTGCACCTCCCGCCTATTCTGAATAGCATTGTTCCTGTCAACCTGGTGGATCAATCCTACAGTTGTCTGATAATGGCTGTCCAGATAGCACAGCTTGTACTTTCTCCAATTTTCAGTGTTGAGGCCCTAGGTGACTTGGAATTCTTGATTATGCAGCACCAAAGGCCTTACTTTGCTTGCTATGGGAATGAAGCGTTCACACCAAAAATGAACATGTTAGTTCACGTAGTGGAGCTAATAAGGTAGCACGGGCCAAGTCACCATCATTGAACCATGAGATGAGAAGGGAAAAATGCACTGCCAAAGTCAAAAAAGTATTTTATTTCAAGGATGTCCCATATTCTATCAGTGAATTTTATCAAATAAAACTGTCGCATTCTATGTGGCATGGAGATGGCTCAGCAAAGGATGGTTTTCTCAGTCAGGATAATGCCTCACCTCGGGTGCACCGTATCCCCTCACGCGTCAATTTTTTGTAGCTGGTGCACCGGGAAAAGCACTTGAGTCAATTGGCTGCTCATGGGTAGCAGTAGTGATTGAGAATGTTTCTATCGAATCTAGTAATGTGTTAACGACACATACTGTGTCGGGAGATGCAGGCTTCTTCAAAGTTGCTGCTATTGTTTGCCATCTGAAGAAGCTTTTGTTTCTTTGCAACCTAATGGTTGTTCAGGGTTATGATGCTCGTTTAAACTGTTTTATTTTGAAAATGTAGTAACCCAAGAAAAAATTTTTGTCGCCTGCCCTGTGTACACATACAAATGTGAGGGTGGTCTGTACTGCCAGTGTAAATATTATGTACTCAATTTCTATAAGTGCGTACTCTATTTGTTGGTTTGTATTTGTGGTTTTGAATATTGCATAGCATTCGTAGTAGATAAAAGTGAAAATTGCCATTGTGTTGACTGTTACCAGAGTTGCAGACAGTGTCATGTGGTATTAAAAAGTGTTTCCCGTAAACATTGGGTGAATTATTTGTTTGAATTATGCAACATAGAGTGAAAGAGATGCATCGTTATACAAGTGTCAGACCTCTACTGGAGTTCACTTATGCGGTGTGGGACCCTCACTATGATAGTATATTTGCTATGCTTGACCCTGTCTAAAAGATTTGCCAGATTTGTTACAAATGACTGCTGCAGTTTCTCATCAATAAGAACTTCAGTAAGCTGTCGTGTTGTTATCATGCCTGGAATATCTTTGTGGTGTAATGCAATATTAAGCATTGGAGTGCTCATTTTTAAGCAAGTCATCCCTATGTGTTCCAGCTGCCTTAGAATAAAGAAAAATAAACGCCTTAAAAAGAAAAATGGAATGGAAAGTTCATTGTCAGGTGCATCTGACAACGATCAAGCAGCAGGTGTTTTTAGTGGAAATTGTCAAATTGTTCCGTGCATTTTCATGCACAAAGCACCATCAAAATCTGTTCGGCAATGGAAGGAAACATGTATGGCGAAATTTTCTGCATACCTGCGACCCCTACTTGAAGGTGAACAAATACTGTCGAAGACATGACAACGTTTGACAGCGCAAATGAGGGATGAGGTCATCGCCTTTATGGAGTGAGTAAACAACCCTAGAACTGAGATAGCAGTTCTGCATATGAAATAGCCCATTTGATCTTGCATGTTTGCAGTGGACATTGATCACTGTGAAGGCCTAGGTAGCAGTAACATAGAAGAGAGGTGTGCAGCTATATAAATGGATTGGGCAGGGCATGTGTCATATATATATATATGTATATATATAATGTTAGTTATGGGAAGAATGACAGGGCGTGAAAGGCAAATATTGTCAGGTTAAGATGAGAAAATAATGCTAAGGATTACTAGCACTTCAATGTTATTGACAACACAGCTTCAGCAAGCAAGAAATTGAGGTAAATGTCACAGATGATATCAAGCTTTACTAGCGCATTTTGGATCTAGTCAGATGTGAGTGCACTCATTACAATTCAGTCAGCGCAATTTAACCGGACATGAAAAGGTTCCCTTGGATTATATGGGAAATATCTTCTTTACTGCTACTTCATTCTTCTTAAAGAGTTTTGGTGCTTCACATCAGAAGTAGTGATCAAAATGTTTCATTTTCAATTGACTCCGAGCTGTAGCATTTTTTAGATGTCCAGTTTAGCAGTGCAGTGCTTTGTGTACGTCATGAATTAACTGCAAGCAGCAGAAAATAGTGTCCTTGTGATGTTGCATGGTACCCCTACAGTTTATGGTGCAGTTAATGCTGTCTTCAGGGTTGGATGGGTTGGTGTGGTGGTTGCTGACGTACACGATGACAGCAGGGCACACTTTCAGCATCATGTCGCATCCTTGTAAGACTAAAAGGCTGAAATTGAATCCAGTGCCATGAGTGAACGTTTCACTATTGGGATCATCAAACCATCACATCACGATTGTAGCACCAGCATTTGGGTGCTGTTTCACGTGCTGAAACCGCCGGCTTCTTCTGACAACATAAGGCAGACAATTTTTTTTTTGCTGCACTATTTAGGAGGCGACATGCTTGACAGCGTGGTTCTGATGTGTTACAGCCCCTTGATTATGGTGTGTGATTTGCATTGTGCTCTTGGAATGTGGCCTCATTTTTGTGCTTTTTCCTGGAATTAAGGCTTGGTGTGGAGCAAGCACCACAATGTTTTAGAAATATTTTAATAACGCAGCTTGATAATTTGCCTTTAAAATTTTGATGTAGGCATAAAATTCATAAGTTGCAGGGAGTAAGCTAGTGATGAACAACCTAGGTTTACAAGTGATACATTATACTTTTGACACCCAGCAGAAAAGTTTTTAGAGTGCGTTTGTTCTATCTTAAATGTGTGATGTTTGTAACTGGTACAGTGAATGACTTACGCAGTATTTACGCCATATTTAATTTATTTCAGTGAGAACCACCTTATTGAAAGTGACAACAAGCGCTATCAGAAGGTGGGAGTATCGAGCATTTTGTGATGCACTTTATGAAGCATATCCAGATATGAAATGGGAAACCGAACGAGCCAGGAAGGTGTAGGAACTTGACTGCGAACTTGGCTGGGTGAGTAGCAGTCAGTCCAAAAATGGGTCAGAAACAAATGCACAGCAATTGTGGGTATGTGCATGTATGGGACAGGATGATTTCATAATGTGGGATAATTCTTCCTAAGGAAGTTTCTACCTCATGGTATGCCACTCTGGTTATGCTGACTTCTCTTTGAAGAGCACTTTCATGCGGTCAGTAAGCACAAGAAATACACGGAAGCTACAGATGAAAAAACTACAGGAGTTGTCTTCACCGAGTGTGGACAATGGTCCTGACAGGCATGTATTATCAAGTGCTGATGCAGAACGTGAGCTCGCTTACCTTGTAACACAGACTAGACAAATTTGCTTGACTATGACAGGACGCAGTTTATCACCTCCTGTAAACCTCATGGTAGTGGAGACTGGCAGATAGTTATTGAATGGATGCTTAGTGTTCTGAATATTGTAAAAAGGAAATGTCGCTTTCAGGCTATCGAGGATACTATTTTGGACCCAGCAGATTTGGATATCAGCAGAATGAGTCTTGCTAGAGGCAACGCTAGATGCTTGACAGAAAAGCCCGAAGAATGAGGTTCCTGTGTACTTTCTGAACCCTGATATGGTATGACTACCTTTAAATTTTGTCGACTTCTCATAAATGCTATGATGGTTCTTGCTTTTCTAAGAATTTATGGTGTTGATAATGGATCTCAGAGTAATTACACCAAATGCTAGACTGGTGCATGTAGTGTGCACATTGGGTGTCTTGTCTGCCATGGCTTCTAGCTGATTTGGTAATGTTTATTGTTAGGTAGAAAAGTTGATGCGATGCACATTGCTATACAGTCTGAATTTTTATCTTTAATGTACTCATTTCTACACAGACGTAAGCATTGTGGAATTGCAGATTTACTGTTTTGAAAACTGATTTCTCTTTTAAATACTTAATTAGTTAGCTTTCTAGGACCCCATTTTTTCTAACCTACTGTAAACACAATTCAGATATGTCTAGTTCAAGAGATTGAGCCTTGTCACTGTCTAGCCTCCTAAGTATACAAAGTGCTTTGTGTACATTTTTGCAGCTTGCACTTGATGCTTATGTCCAGTTTGAAGCTACTTTTGGAGGTATGGAGGCCAAGCTTCAGCATGTTTGGAAGACGGTCGGCCGAATAAGCTTTGAGATTGACGCATACCTTCGGCCAAAAAAGCTGCACTTGCCTTGATCACATTGGCAAGTGTTCTTTATGCTCAGCATGTTAACATGCCTTTACTCACATGCTAGTCCATATTTTAGCTGATCTTTAAAAATCAAAGTGACCGATCTATGTCGCATTTATTGTTTGGCAAAATAACTGCTTTTTTAATTGAATGCCATTTTGTTTAGTTTGGGCAAAGTTATGGATACCTATTTATAAAAATTTAATAGTTATCAGTTCTTGCAAATGCCAGAGGACATTTTGCTGCGCAGTAGTGAACTAAAGTTTCTTTTTAAGGAGGTGCAAGAACGTGATGTGCCTATCTCAGGCCCTTTTATCTTCACCCAAGATGAAAAACAAACTCATCTGCAAAGGCCACACCATTCATCTGCCTGCGGAATCATCGCTGAATGCTGGAATCATTTGCCTAACACTTTACTTTGTCTTGGAAATCACCTACCCACATGCCTTTGGTCAAACCTTGGGTTTGATACAGACAGCATTTCTTCAAGGGTGCTTTTCCACGCTGCTTAATGTGACACAAACTTAAGCTGTTTTTAAAGCTGTGGAAACATTTTCCTGCAAGAACTAGTTTTAGAGGAGACCGTTGAGGAGACAATGCCTCCCGCCTGAGCTGGTCTACGGTTTTCCCTTGCTCAAAGGAGCATGCCTCAGTCACACAGCGGTGGCCGGTCGCCATCCCCGCTCCATGAATTGTACCAGCGTGTCTTGGCTCACCTGCAATGACAGTCAACACGGCAGTCTTCGATCGATCAAAGAAAAAATCGGACTCAGCTTGTGAGGCTTCTTTTTTCCATTTCCTAGAACATTGCTTCAAAAAATCATTAAGTTTTATTTGTGTTCGATCATACGCTTAGCGTTTTTCGTTTTTTGTACAAGTTCTTATCGCATTATTCCCGCCTTCGTCTAGTAAGACAAAAGTTGTGTCGCGCGAGGTAGGGAATTTTGCTCTTAGTAGACGCCTAAGCCCACGCCTGGGGAACCTTGACCTGGAAGAATCGTTTTATCGCAGCGAGCCAAGTGTCACGTCGATAAGCTCAAGTATAAAGGCTCGATTCCTGTCCCTAGCACAAGTGTATCGAATGGATTTGCATGTTTATAACATTGGGCACACTTCACGCACCACGAGGCCTCAATTAAGCTGGTGTTCCCCACAATTCTGGGTATGGGACTATTGTATTGTTTTTGCCATGAAAAATTTTAGCAATCATTATGACATGCGCACTAGTAAGGTGCCAGCAATACAGGGGACTGCCCTCCTTGGAGCGTATTGCGCTTCTCTGAATGGGGCGTTGTCACTACGGTGCTGTCCTCTTTCTAGTTGTATTTTATTATGTATATATTGTATGCGCACATTCCGTATTTATGCCTTGTGTGATAATCGCACCTACGCATATATGCTCCAATGAGATGTGGTTCGCATCTTATCTGGCTCGTGTACTCTGCAAGGACGGAAATTCTTAACCTCGTCTTGTTAGCAGGTGCATATCACTTATTGTTAAAAGGGTCCTGGAAACACTTTTCTGAGTAACCCTACAAATTCCCTTAGGCAAAAAGTTCAAATCCAATAGGTATTACTGGAGTTCCAGCGCCAAGATTAAGGGAAATTCTATTCTCTGAGTGCGTTCAGTCTCCTCTTGTCAAAATGAGGGCGCTGCAAGCAACACCAATGAAGGTGAAAAGGGGGTGTCAACTCTGCAGTGAAGCCCCTCCCATGTCCTCATTACCACCATCGACTATACCTCAGCGAAGTCTCAAACACTTGCTTCTTTGAACTTTCCATGCGACCAAAATAAAGCGAGGGTGGCAACAATAATGGATAAGCACATAAATATGCATAGGTTTATTCGCTTTAAGAGTGGAACATAAAAAGGACAATTTTTCGAGCTGAAATCAAGCCTTTGCAGTGCGAGAACTTGGCGTACCACTAGCTCCGCCACCTCACTTTAGTGAAGTTTCACGCATAAAACGGACTTGGGAGCGAAATAAACTGCGGATGGCAACACTGAGACTCCACACATTGTTCTCCATGCTTCTCGCGCACATAATGGCTTATACCAATAAAAGGACTCAAGATCAGCAGGTGCACCGCAGGTTCTGAAGGCATAAACACGGCACCATTTTGAAAAGATCTCACGATGACGATTTCGTTTACGTCTGTGATAGGCTGGCGGAGTAACACAGACGCGGGCGGTCTGTCAGCCCCTGTTGCAAGCTGCTGTGTCTTTTTTAGTTGTATCATACTAGTACGCATCATGACCTTGGAGCATGTCTCTTCTCTTTTTCTTTGAAAGTGTTTGGGCTCCCCCAGTGACAAGCTTGTGACCATTGTCACAACGGGTACGTGGCGCAACCCCACGGCACCCGCGGCAAGTGCGCATTGGAATTGACCAGCGGTACCTTTCCTAGTATTTTGTAGCCCTTGCCATTTATGACGTATTTTGTTCAAAGAGCGGGTGCTTTCCAAATCCGCTCCAAACCCAAATTGCAAATACCCTGCTGCATAAGTAGTGCACTAATATTCGCCTGGCGTGTTCACACAAGCCGTCAGCCCCTGTTGGAAGCTGCTGTGTCTTTTCTAGTTGTATCATACTAGTATGCATCATGACCTTGGAACATGTCTCTTTTTCTTTGAAAGTGTTCGGGCTCCCCCATTGACAAGCTTGTGACCATTGTCACTACGGGTACGTGGCGGGTACGTGGCGCAACCCCACGGCACACACGGCAACTGTGCGGGCAGTCCGTCGGTCCGTTTGCGAAATCCTAACAATATCGCAAACCTTTAAACATAATTCAGGACAGTGTGATTTGATACCTCTTATTTGGGTTGATGCCAAGAGTAAAAGTTTTGTGAGATTGAATGATGGCTTGATTGAATGATTGATTCTCTGAATGATACTATACTCTTGTCTTCGGAAACATAGCAAAATGTCTGTAAAGTGCGTGTATAGCGTATGTCACCGAGACAGCAGCTGCAGCAGTTCCGGATGGATTGGTGGCGTTTTCTAGATGCGTTCAAAACGCGTTGCAACTAGGGGCCCTTTAGATGAACCAACGTTCGCTGAGTTGGTTGTCATGCTGGTTTCGCACCCTAACGGCTTGTGATAGGGCCCCTGTAAGTGGGTACAATACAAATCCTTCCTTTAGGCAGTGCCTGGTGTTCTCTACTTCTGCGCACTTACAAGGCAAGTTTACTTTGTTTTGCAGGTTCTCAGAAATGAGTCAAGCAAGTCCTAGTTCGAAAGAACAAATGTCTGCAGCAAAAACGTGACATGGGATTTCCAAGGCTCAAATATCATTGACGAAGGTTTATCGTTCTCGGAGCAAGTCCCTTTATGAAAATTGAAAGACATTTTTATTATCGAATATTACATTTAGTTGCCTTTCATATATTTCAGTTGCTCTCACGAATCACAGCACTAATTTAGTGAGTTAGTGTCGTGAAAATTACAATGGAAGATGTGGTGTTTCGACCAAATGTCACTATTATGGCCTCCATTGCCGGATAGAAACTTTCGCCCTGTATGTCGTTGCTTCCACACATACCTGGCTACAATTGTGACATCACGAGGTCGTGGGTTGGAATACCTGCCAATGCGACCCCATTTCAATGACTGTGTGTACTTTGGTTTCAATGCACATCAAAGAACCCCAGGTAGTCAAGACTGCTGCACTATGGGGGTCTTACAACATGATCGTACCGTGGTATTGACACGTAAAGAAGCTATCACTTCTAATAAGAGTTTTGAATTGTCTGATTTGTGGGATAAACCAGCTATGATTATGAGAGACGCCGTAGTAAAATTTCGACAACCTGGGGTTCTTTCACGTGCACTGACTTCGCACAGTACACCGGCCTCGACACTTCGCTTGCATTGAAATTCAGCCGTCGCGAACGTGAATCGATCCAGCGACCTCAGGATCAGCGCTCTGCAGATATGGACGTCTCCACAGGAACGAACAGCTGTATTGTGCGAATATGGTTCGCTGAATGGCGCGTTCGCTCAATCACTTCAATCTTGCATCACGACGTTGTTTCCAAAGCATGCACATCATTAGCAAGTGTTCCTAGGGGGTGGGGCATTTTCGACACGTAGCGCGAAAATGAAAATTGATTGTTTGTAGTTGATTGCCTGGAAAGGATATCCAATGTGTCAAACGTTAACGTAGTATACAGGTGCCAGTTGCATTACTTGTTTATTGCAAAGCACTAACAGTAGGAAACAAAACTAACCACAGTGGTATGCTTGTCCGAAAGTTTGCTTATTCGGCGCTGCTGTGGTGAACTACCTTTGGTAATCACCTCTATAGTTTTGACTAAACCCATGTGCTGGAATTTCTATTGTCCGCTTGACCTTTATCTCTGGAATAAAGAACGCGCATACAGTCCGTTTGTGAAATCCTAACGACGCAATCGTAAACCTATAATCATAATTCAGGACAATGTGATACCAAGCGTAAAAGGTTTGTGAGATTGAATGATTGATTCTCTGATTAATGCTATATTCTTGTCTTCGGAGACGTACCAAACTGTCCGTAAAGTGTCTGTTTAAAGTACGTCACGAAAACAGCAGCTGCAGCAGCGCCACCTTTCATTTACAAATGATACAACTGCAAGACACATATGTGGAACACTACCAAGAGAGTAAATAAGGAAATTCCTCCTCTTGAGAGGAAAAAGAGCTCAGAATTAGAAAAGTAAGGATAGTATTGTACACAAAAGTGGAATTATCTCCTTACAGATTATATAATACACATCATACAAAACATAAAAAAGCAAACAATGCTTAGCTTAACACAAAATTCTAACAATCGGGAACGATTAATTGCCAGACTTGCTTTTTAAATTACGTTGGAGACATTCTATCTCACAATAAGTTAATCATACCTAGATATCCGCTTAACAGGTCTGTGTGCGTGCCCCGATTTTAACGATCACCTCTGTTCTGTTCCAGATGTGTCCAAATCTTCCACGGTGAATCCAACAGGTGGCATGCTTTATACAACACCAGAGATGCATCTTGCAATCCTCTACTTTAGAAATGATCTGCGTTTGTGTGATTTTTGCTCTTATTCTTTTGAAAATCGATTATTTTATTGACATCTGCTGTACTTGTGACAACCTCTGCTGGCTATTTTTGAAAGAACTAAAGTGCACATTTCCTTTTTGCCCCTTAACGTAGAAATTTTTATGGAAACAGTGCATTTCATAGTAGTGTTTCAGTGATTAGCGCAAAAGAATTGTGCCTCTCATTCCAACCCATTCTATTCTGCTATCCCGGTGATCGACACTCTTCTCATTCGGAGCCTTCGTCGCTGTGCATTGCAATGAGTTGAAAATGTTTGTGCAGTGCTTAGCGAGATGCGATACTTGGAGCTCGGGGTGGCCGATGCATTATGTGCCACTTGAGTGCGCTGGTATGATCACAGAGGGACACATTTTAATCACAATGCTTCAGAGGGTATCTTTCTTTCGGTACCACGACGAATCAGCTCAGTGTCCCCAGCGCAAAGCGATGACAGGGCAGCAGAAGACCGGCAGCCATGCGCTCCGAGTATCGCAAGTTATCGCGACAGCTTGTAGAGAGATTGTTTTTGCATTGCTGTGTCTCGCCAGTTGTTTTTGAAATGTGTATAGAGCAGACGTATTGCAGACGCCTTGTTTATACATCTCCATAGTTCTCTGTGTTCGTGTTGTGACGTTGTGCATCCAAATGCATACTTAGTAATATTGTCACTACGACACTTTGTGTGTGTGTGTGTGTGTTGGAAAATTTACTTATTGGTGCAGTCATCTTGCACCTAGGTTTCCTTTGTGATTCCATCGCATGTTTGTCCTTTACTTGCTGCTCTGCATGACCATTCAAAGTAAATGTTTGAACCGCGGTGACACATGAAAGCAAATGATTATTTTGAAACTTTGTCAGTGGTTTCCACCATTTTCCAGTGTGATGTTATTTTAGTCCTAGCAAATTTTTCGTAATTCTTTGTATATTTTAACTCGGTCACGGTAATTTTGTTGTTGTGTCTCGCTTAATATTGGCACATCATTGTAACGCTTAAAGAGGAGGAGCCGCAATTCTTCGTCATTCAAACTTGGGCCAGAGAGTGAAGTGACGCCCAATAAAGCTATCACACTGATAGATGTAAATCGCTTTTCGATCACCAATAATCGGCATTATGCGTGCGCCACTCTAGATTCAACCGTTGTCACTGGTGTTCACACAATTTCCAGAATTTCCTTGTGAATGCAGTATTAGTGACACAGATGAAAATAAGCGAAAAACCACATGTATAAGTTTAGGGTAAGGGCTCGAGAGAACGCGTGTAGAGAAGGCGACACCCCAACTGTACACAAAAAGTCCAGTCAAGTACACTTGTCAATATATACTTCATGCACTGCCTTGTCAATAGCTCTGCTTCATGTGCGGCACCATATGTGAAAAAAAAGCGTAATTAGTTCCATCGGCAAGCACTGTCTGTGGTGCGCATAAAAATAAGAATAGGCCCTTAAACACCGGCACCTTGCCACCGCCGCGTGCGTATTAACAGGCGGTGTTTGCATCTGATAACCAACCTACCTGTGTGCGCATTTATTAAATCTCGTGCGAGACAGGCAAAGGTACTTCATTAGCGTCATATTCATTTCAATAAACATTAATATTTTTGTAAAACATGAAACGCCCCCAAGGCAAAGGTTTTACGTGAGGGGTGGTCATGTCTAGAAAAGCAGCTATTGTATAATCTGTTTCAAGTGGCTAAGTAAGGTGGTGGGGCGGTCATTCCAGTTCCTTGATGTCTGGACGAAGAATAAAATGGCATGTGAGGAAGTGTGACTCTTGAAGGGTATGCAAGGTGATTGTTTGCTTTACATATGCAGTGCAGCTGCTCGGTTACCTGCGCCCTGGTGCAGTTTCACATAGTGTCACGAGTCCTTCGAATGAGCCTCATGCTTTCTTTATGACTTTGCAGGCTCTACGTCATTGTCACCCTCAGATCCACAGTACCGTTCCCTGGTGTCCACACAAGGTCAACTGCATTCTTGCCGGCTCTGCCCCTATGAGAGCAAGTATAAGGGACACATGTTCAGGCACCTTCACATACACACGGGAGCACGCCCGTTTAGGTGTCACCTTTGTCCAGCTGCGTTTCCGCAGAGTGGTACCCTGAAGCGGCACATTCGCACCCACACAGGAGAGCGTCCCTTCTTCTGTGTCCACTGCAAGGCATCATTTTCGCAGCGAACCACCTTGAATAACCACTTGCGCATTCACACAGGGGAGCGTCCCTTCTCCTGTGTCCACTGCAAGGCATCCTTTTCGAAACAAAGCAACCTCAGGAGGCACATTCGCATCCACAAAAAACAGCGTCGTTTCTCTTGCATTCACTGCAACACATCTTTTTCAAGCGAAATCACTCTCCTTCGCCACATGCGCACCTGTAATGCAAAGAAGAGACCTAACTGATAGCCAGGGCACGCAGCGCCTATGCGGGGCTCACCAAGAGAGATCGGTTTCTTATAGTGAAAGGTACTTTCAGGTGTCTTCAATGGAACATGCATCAATCACTTATGAAGCTTGACACGTTATTTTACCTAATTGAGGCTTTTTGGATGTTCTTTAATAATGCTCTCCAGTGACCTGCCACCTATGTGCATTGCGTATAGACCTATGCTGCAGTGCTGTTCACAGGAAGGTAGATACATTTATATAATTCAATGTAAGAGCTCATCGTTGCATCTTAGTATGCCCAATGTAACCTCCTACTCTTCTGAATGCAGTGCGCATAGTTGCTGCTTTTCTGTTTGCCCTCAACGTTGGCAGAGTTTTTCTTCAATATGAATCCATCTAACCTGAATACTCATTGGCTTCTGTCAGTGTAGGTCACTTTCTGCAGTTCTTGGAGCACGAAGGTAGATAAATTTGACAATTTCATCTAAGGAATTTCTTAAGCCTGCATGTCAATTTAGACTGTGTGACCTGGTCCTTTATTTGAGTCTTTAATTGCGAATGCTCACGATTTCCGGGCAAGGTTCTAGCGAACAAGGCTAGTACGCTGTGCGTTATCTGCACGTTAAAGAACGTCAGGTGGTCCAAATTTCCTAGGCACCCCACCCCACTCTGGCGTCTATCATTATAGTATGGTTTTAGGAGAAGAAATTTCGAAGAATAATCAATCAGCGAGCAAGAGTGCAGCGCTTAACGAGGGAGCCCGCTAAATATTCAAGACACGACTGTTGAACAGTATGTGTAAGTGTAACTCAACAAACAGGCGACACTTTCCTTCGTTATTTGTGTAGATCTTTAGGATTATAGAAATAAACTGACGTTCCTGAGTACGTTGTGTTGGTCTGAAAGTCTCAACCGGGAGAAAATCAACACTGACATTGCATTGTAAATCAGTGTTGAGAATTATTAAATGCGAAGCATTTCTTAGCGAACTTCGGCGAGTTTGAGCGTATCTATCTATCTATCTAGCCGCCTACGATTTTGTGCTCTCCTGGCCGTTTCGCCAATCGGATATTTACGAAAATTGGTGTGCCACATCCTCACTACATGACGAGCATAAATGACAGGTCTTAACATGATAATCATGATATGCATGTCATGAGCGGCATGATTTACATGCCACGGTCTTAGGGCTCTCCTGGCCGTTTTGCTAATGGGATGTATGCGAAAATAGGTATGGCACAACATGACTGCCTGACAAGCATAAATGGCAGGTCATAACATGAAAATCATGACATGCGTGTCATGAGGGGCATGATTTACATATCACAGTTTTAGTGCTCTCCTGGTCGTCTCGTTAATGGGATGTATACAAAAATTGGTATGCCACAATATGACTGCATGGAAAACATAAATGACAGGTCATAGCATGAAAATCATGACATGCATGTCATGAATGACGTGATTTACATGCCACGCGTTTCGTTAATGGGCCGTATACGCAAATTGGCATGCCACAACATGACTGCATCACAAACATAAATGGCAGGTCGTAACACGAAAATCATGACATGCATGTCATGAGTGACATGATTTACATGCGACGGTCTTGGTGCTCTCCTGGCCGTTTCGTTAGTGGGATGTATACGAAAATTGGTATGCGACGACATGACTCCATGGCGAACATGACTGACAGGTCACAACATGAAAATCACGATATGCATGTCATGGGCGACATGATCTACATGCCACGCGTTTCGTTAACGGGACGTATGCGAAAATTGGCATGCCACAAGATGACTGCGTCATGAACGTAAATGACAGATCATAACATGAAAATCATGACCTGCATGTCATGAGTGACATGATTTACATGCCACGGTCTTGGTGGTCTCTTGGATGTTTCGTTAGTGGGGTGTGTAGGAAAATTGGTATGCAACAATATGACTGCATGACGAACATAAATGACAGGTCATAACATGAAAAGCGTAACATGCATGTCATGGGTGGTATGATTTACATGCCAGGCGTTTCGTTAATGGGATGTATATCAAAATTGCTATGGCACAAAACGACAGCATGACGAACGTAAATGACAGGTCATAACATTAGAATCATGACACGCGTGTCATGACCGCCATGATTTGCATGCCCTGGTCCTGGCGCTATACTGCCGTTTCGTTAATGGGATGTATGGGCTCCGTCTACTGACCAGAGGGCGCTACGCAGCTCTCGTCGGACGGCTCAGTGGCGCACGGTGGAAACCGAGGCGACAGCGAGGCGGGCGTTTCTTCGCTGCTTTCCGGGCGTGCTGCGAACCACACGAACGCTCGCGGCGTCGCCCTTTGGAACAGTTTGCCGAAGGTTTGGAGTGCGCGTTTCAAAGGAAATAAAACGAAAGAAGGTGGGACGGGCGGTCGCTGCTGCTATAGAGTCGGAGACGCGCATCGCGTTCGCGTATTCCCCTGTGACAGTCTGCCCAATTTTGCTTCTTCTCTCCGCCAGGCAGCGCATTCTGGCGCTGATGTCGCACATGGAAAACTCGACCGCACAGATCCTATACGAAAATTGTTTGGCACAACATGACTGCACGACGATCATAAATGACAGGTCATAACATGAAAATCGTGACATGCATGTCATTAGCGGCATGATCTAGATGCCACTCGTTTCCTTAAAGGGATGTATACCAAAATTGCTATGGCACAACACGACTGCATGACGAACGTAAATGACAGGTCATAACGTTAGAATCATGACATGCGTGTATGAGCGGCATGGTTTACATGCCACAGTCTTGGTGCTTTTGTGGCCGTTTCGTTAACTTCATATGTACCAAACTCGGTATAGCGAGACAACAATGCAAATCCATTTTACGTTCCTTGTGCGTGCTTCGCATTTGCTTGATTCCCACTGCACGTGGGATGTGCCAATTTTTTTTCTAAGATACAAGTGCAGCTGTACCAAACTAAAACCTGGAGAGGTGTGAAGGAGCGATGTGCCGATGTTTCTCGCAGGAACATGTTAGTCGCTCTGCTTAACCAGTTTTTGATAAAAAAATGCAGTTTTCCTTGCCGACAGGAGGAAGTGTGGGCCAATCCTGGATACAGTGAAGTCAAACTGCATCCGAGGGATTGACGTGTCAGAAGTGATTTCCGCGAATTTTTGTTTAATGCGATTAGATGTTGACCATTCCTGCCTTAAAATATTCTGAATCGTGTTACTTTATATTGAACTGGTTTTGACCAATTATGCACCTGTTTGTGGGCGTGACCTGGACGACGTTAGAAACCCGAGTGCCCGGGATCGTATGGTGGTCGCGCCAAATATGTTCCTGCATGCTGAACGTGGTGTGCCAGCCGTATTCAAGGTGCGCTGTGGGCAGGAAAGGTGTGCGGTGTTTTTCAACGCGAAAGGGTAAAGGAGTTAGTGTAGCGGCAAGCAGTAGTCTGCGTCGGCGTCCACAGCAACAATAACCATTTCAGCAAACCGCCGCGCAGCAAGCCAAATCACGAGACCACGCAGGCCCTCTGCCTAGGCCCGGGCATACATTACAGTACCAAAATAATTCCTAAAGTGAAGTCAGCGATAAAAATAGAAATCATGACTTCACTAAAACATACTCACTTAATAGATCGTACATGCACATTTGAATGTACGAGAAAGAACAGTTCTGTTGCGGGGAAACCATTCCAGCAACCTATGCCTAGTGAAAACGTGCAACCGGGATCTACCTCGTTTCCACTGGGATCAAGTCATTCCATGTGGAAACGAACTGGTCTGATTACTGACCAACTGGTCCCAGTCATGGAAGCAACTGCTTCTAGTTAGAGGCCAACTGGGAACCTAATGGAACCAATACATTTGTACTGCAGATACCTGGACCCTTCTGGGATCGAACTGGGACCTGAACCAGCTCTATTGCAAGAAACTGGTCCCAATAAATGGTCTAATTGGAACTGACTTCGACGTGGTGGGAACTGGTATCATGTGGGACGCAATGCCTGAATATATTTAATGCATGGTCGAATGACTGTTTACAAACTGATCAAAAACATAACATTACTAAGTCACATGTATATAAATCTCGACAGTCAGGTGCCAGATTAAAAAATAGGAAATGAAAGAAAGGGGGAATTATCAGAGAATTTTATGTGCCCTGCACTCAGAAGTGTGCATATTATAAAGGAGATCAAGATCAAGCCGGTCGAAGGATCTGCCAAGCGCGTTCTGCGAGCTCGAGTTCCCTGCTGCACCGCACGATGCTGCTGCCTCTGCGCCGGTGCTCTTCTTCGTTACAATGGCCCCGCAGAAATAAAGGAGCCATCCTGGCGACTTAGGTTTCAGGAGAGACAGTGGGATCATGGTACGGCTTGAGCCGCTGAACGTGGACAACTTCACGGTTGCGACGTCGCATATCAGACGGAGGCGTGAGTGGCTCAACCAGGTAATTTACCGGTGAAGTTCGTTCGAGTACGCGGTATGGTCCGTCGTATTTTGGAAGTAGTTTTGAAGCGAGCCCTGGTGCGCGGTGCGGCACTGAGAGCCAGATGAGAGCGCCCGGGACAAAAGCAGGAGTGGAGTTCTGGGCGTCGTGAAGTGCTTTTTGGCGGTTCTGGTCGTCGGAGGTGAAACGGCGGGCCAGCTGGCGACATTCTTCAGCTTGTCTGGCGGCTTCAGAGATTGGCAGGCATTCTGATGAATCCGGTCTGTACGGCAGAATTGTGTCGATGGTGTGTGAAGGATGACGGCCGTAAAGAAGGTAGAAGGGCGAGAAACCAGTGGTGGCCTGCGTCGCGGTGTTGTAGGCGTAGGTGATGAACGGAAGAACAAGGTCCCAGTTGGAGTGGTCAGGCGTGACGTACATGGCGAGCATGTTACCCAGAGTTCGATTAAAGCGCTCCGTAGTGCCATTGGTCTGCGGATGATAAGCAGTGCACGTGCGATGAACAATAGCGCATTGGGCAAGCAGTTCTTCGGTGACCTCTGATAGAAAAGCGCGCCCACGGTCGCTCAGAAGTTCTCGCGGGCCTCCATGACGTAACACAAAACGGCGTAGTACGAACGTGGCGACCTCTTGCGCTGTAGCGTTTGGTAGAGCAGCAGTCTCGGCGTAACGGGTCAAGTGGTCTACTGTAACAATTATCCACCTGTTGCCGTTAGGAGTCAATGGTAGCGGTCCATAAAGGTCTATGCCTACGCGATCAAAGGGTTGGGATGGGCACGGCAAAGCTTGGAGCTCACCGGCGGAGTTTGGCGGCGGCGCTTTGCGGCGTTGGCATTCGCAACAAGAGCGCACGAAGCTTCGAACATAAGTGTACATTCCGCGCCAGTAGTAGCGTTGTCGAAGCCTTTCGTACGTCTTGAAGACTCCTGCGTGGCAACATTGGGAGTCAGTGTGGAACGAGGAGCAGATATCTGATCGCAGGGCTCTTGGGATGACGAGCAACCATGCGCGCCCCTCTGGAGCATAGTTGCGGCGATACAGGAGCTGATCTCGAATAGCAAAATGAGGAACCTGGCGGCGAAGCGCGCGCGAAGCGTGGACGTTCGACGTGTCTGAAAGAAGGTTGAGAAGAGATGCAGTCCAGGGGTCGTTCTGTTGTTCAGCAGCAATAGTGTCAAAGTCCAGTGATGACAATGTGGCCTCGCAGACGTAGTCATCAGCGGCCTTCGGTGGGAGCGGTGACCGGGAAAGCGCGTCAGCGTCGGAATGCTTCCGTCCGGAACGGTACACCACGCGGATGTTCTATTCTTGAATTCGCAGGGCCCAGCGAGCGAGGCGTCCTGAGGGGTCTTTTAACGTCGAAAGCCAGCATAATGCGTGGTGGTCAGTGACTACGTCAAAAGATCTGCCATATAAATATGGGCGAAATTTTCGAAGCGCCCGCACGATGGCTAAACATTCCTTTTCTGTTACGCTGTAATTGCTCTCCGCTTTGGTTAACGTGCTACTTACATACGCGACGACGTATTCGGTGTGGCCAGGTTGACGCTGTGCTAACACGGCACCCAGACCTACACCGCTTGCGTCGGTGTGGACCTCGGTTGGTGCTTTGGGGTCAAAATGGCGAAGGATGGGTGGCGTCGTGAGAAGACGGCGCAAGGTGTCGAAGGCGTCGTCGCAGGCAGGGGACCATGACGTGATATCTTTAGTGCCGCCTAGGAGCTGAGTGAGAGGCGATATAATCGAGGCAAAGTTTCGAACGAATCGTCGGAAATAGGAACATAGCCCGATGAAACTGCGGAGTTCCTTGATGGTAGTGGGTTTAGGGAATGCAGTGACGGCTCGTAGCTTCTCGGGATCTGGAAGGATACCGTCCTTGGAGACGACGTGGCCTAGAATTGTGAGCCGACGGACGGCAAATCGACATTTCTTCAGGTTCAGTTGCAAACCGGCGTTGCTCAAGCATGCGAGTACTTGTTCAAGGCGGCGCAGGTGCGTTGCGAAATCTGGGGCAAACACCACAATGTCGTCAAGGTAGCACAGGCAGGTCTTCCATTTTAGGCCACGCAAAACGTTATCCATCATTCTTTCGAACGTAGCAGGCGCGTTGCAAAGTCCGAAGGGCATGACGGTAAATTCATACAAGCCGTCTGGTAACAAAAGCGGTTTTTGGGCGATCAGCCTCTGCCATCGGTACCTGCCAGTAGCCGGATCGCAAGTCTAATGAAGAGAAGAACTCACCTCCTTGCAAACAGTCCAAAGCATCATCAGTGCGTGGTAGTGGGTAGACGTCTTTCAGCGTGATCTTGTTCAATCGCCGAAAATCGACACAGAAGCGGATGGAACCGTCTTTCTCTGCGACGAGTACCACAGGAGAGGCCCACGGGCTCTGCGAAGGCTGAATCACGCCTCGATGGAGCATGTCATCGACCTGTTCTTGGATGACGACGTTCCATGGCGGACACGCGATATGGTCTTTGTCGCAGGGGTGTGTGCGAGCCAGTGTTGATGTGGTGCTCGACGGTCGATGCACGACCGAGGGTTTTTTGGGAAACATCGAAAGAACGGCGGAAGCGCTGAAGTAGAGTAAGGAGCTGAGACCGCTGGTGAGGTGTCAGGTCATCGGCGACGAATGGGTGGAATACATCTTGCGATGCTGAGTCAGGTACGGAGAGGACGCTCACTTCACTGACGGTAGCAGAAGACATCTCGTCGGCGGCGGACACAATTCGCGCAGAACCGACCGGCTCAACGTATCCGAGGCATTCGCGGCTCAGCAGTGATAACGGTGATGAAAGGTGATTATAAATAGGCATTGCACTGGAACCAGCAGTGAGGTGAAGAGCAGCGAAGGGCAAAGGAAGCGCTTAACGGGTAAAAAACTGCTGAGAGGGCGTGAAGAGGACAGTGCCGTCGGATATAGCGCTACATGAGACTGGTATGAATGCTGAAGAGTACGGCGGAATACGGGTGTCTTCCTTCACGACAAGTTTAGCTGAAGACTGGGCATCGACGGAGGCGAGGTCACCAAGTTGAGAAAGTTCAATCTCAGCCCGAGCGCAATTAATGACGGCGTTGTGGCGCGAAAGAAAATCCCATCCTAGGATAATGGCGTGTGAGCACGATGAAAGGACGATGAACTCTATCGTGTATAAAACGTCCTGAATGAGCGCACGGGCTGTGCAGGCGGCAGTCGGATGGACGGGCTGAGCACTGGCTGTACGAAGCGACAATCCCGACATTGGCGTCGTGACTTTACGAAGCGAGCGGCAAAATCCGGCATCCATCACTGAAATAGCGGCACCAGTACCGACAAGAGCGACTGTAGCGACATTTTCGACGAACACATCAATAACATTTTCAGGTGAAGGACGAGGACTTCGGTATGTCGACACTTGCGCAGTTCTTGCCTCGGGAACTGCGTCGTCTAGTTTCCCTCTTCGTTAGATATTGGCCGTCGACGCATCGGGGACAGCGATCGGCGACGCGGGGAGGGCGAGCGGTGGTCTTCAAAACGAGGGCGGTGATCGTTCTGGGAGCGAGATGGCGGTGGCTCGTAGGGTCCGTAATGCGCACTCGCATCGCGCGGCCAATAGGGCGCTCGTCGGTCCTCATCAAATGGCCGCACCTGGCGGGGGCAGAGCCTCGCGACGTGTCCGGGATACCTACATGCATAGCATACAGGACGATTGTCCGGCGTACGCCACGGGTTAGCGACAGCAGGGGTGGCCCAGGAGACGGGAGGAGGAGGGCGGTGCACAGGCTGCTGGAAACGCCTTACGGGCACACTGCGGGGCACAGTACGGGGCGCCATTGCAGCAACCGTAGCATACGTAACCGGTGCAACCACAACATCCTGCCGGCGGACGCCCTGCTGGCAGACATCCTGCTGGTGAACAGCCGGCAGAACCTCCGCGACCTCCTCTTGGATCACGTTACGGAGAGGAGACGGCAAAGGGCTGGTAGACTCCTGGGTGAAGGGGATCAAGGAAAGCTGTCGCGCGACTTCCTCGCGAACATATGCCTTGATCTGTGTGATCAACGGCGCCTGTTCGGGGTCGGTGGTCAGGCTGCAGAGTGACGCTGCATTCGGTGTGGGAAGTCGCCTTGTCAGAGTTCGCTGCTTTCGCAACTCGTCATAGCTCTGGCACAAGCTAATGACATCGGCGACAGATCGTGGGTCCTTCGCCAATAGCATCTGGAACGCGTCATCGTCGATGCCTTTCATGACGTGTTTGATCTTTTTACTTTCCGTCATGGCAGCATTCACACGTCTGCACAGATCGACAACGTCTTCTATATAGCTGGTGAATGTTTCACCCGTGTCCTGTGCGCGTGTACGCAAGCGCTGCTCGGCTCGGAGCTTCCTCACGGCGGAGGTCGCCTCCGCCTCCGCCTCCACCGTCTCCACCTCCACCACGTCGCCTCCACCTCCACCAAATATAAAGGAGATTTATTGGAGATCAAGATCAAGCGGCTGCCGGTCGAAGGATCTGCCAAGCGCGTTCTCCGAGCTCGAGTTCCCTGCTGCACCGCACGATGCTGCTGCCTCTGCGCCGGTGCTCTTCTTCTTCGTTACAATATATTAGTACTGTAACAGGATTAGTAAGTGCTGGCCGACAAAAAATGTAAAACACGTCGTCATGGGGTTCACAGTATGTGAACGTGTCCTAATGTATGTGCGACGGTTCGAAGAGGCCACATCTCGCGTACGCGCTCAGTAAGTGACCGTTTAACGTACCCGAACGTGTAGTATCCCGTAGCGTAAATGCGCTACACTTTGCAAACGTGCGTACGCTAGCTTTTTAAAAGCTTCGACAGACTGTCGGCAAGTTGGCCTTGCATATCTTTAAGAGTTCAGCTTGTGCGAAAGAAGTCCAAACGTACCTCATACGCGCGAAAATGCACGCGAAAGCAACGGGCGACGCGATGAGCGACGAAACTGGCTGTTCGCGCGACGTATCGCGTGTTCACGATCGCGCGCGAACTCCCAGTTTTGGAAATCTAAAATATCTCGCCCGTCGCCTGGAAGTTCCACGCCAAAGTAGCCAATAGCAAACAGACGGAACAGGATGTGCATCAGTGTCGCACTGCCGGTTGCCACCACGTGCTCGACGTGCTCACTGTCGGACTGCACACACCGCATACATGCACAAACCACCATGGCCAACGCAGACGATCGCAATGCCTACAATGAACGCCTCATTGACGCCGTCGAACAGGAGCGCGTTTTGTGGGACCTGCGGGACAAAAACTACAAGTCCCGCGGGATATGTGAAGCGGCTGGGCGGCGGGTCGCAGCAGTTATGGGATCGACTGGTGAGGTCTGATGCTTGACAACTGTTTACAAGCGTGGAACCAAAGCGTGCTCCGTTTTCAATCAGTGCTGGCATGGTGTACAAGTTTTCGTGATTTTCGCGCAGTACAGGAAGTGAAGGCGCGGTGGTAGAACCTCCGGGACGCGTACAGGCGTGTTCTGAAGGACGGCACGATCGAGCAAGAGCGGGGCACCAGCGGACGACGTCCTCGACGAGTCCACGAAATGGCTCTTCCTCTACAGATTAATGTTCCTTAAGGACACCATGGAAGGGTGGCCGTAAGTTTATATAAGATCGACACTTTTTACGTCGAACGTAGTATACAGAAAGTTGTTGCCTTTAGTTGTTTAGATGTTTAGGTGTTTAGAAGTTGTTGCCTAAAATTGCAGATACATTAGTTCTGTTTGATAGATGCAGAACTAACCTTTAAGCACAGTAGTGAATTAGCTGCAATCAAGTAGCCACATATATTGTGCATGTGCAAATGTATGTTCAATTTGTACCAGTAATCGCAATATAAAAATTGAAAAAGCTAGATGCCCAGTAGTTTATGCATACGGCAAAATGAATGGTTAACAACTAACAATGGAGGCAAACTTAATTAAAGTCGAAATGGTACAACCACAAGTATGAAACGTTCACATGAGCCGCAGCTGAATACTTACGTCTGCATGTTGAAACCTGTGCTTATATAGAGACAATGTATATCCTGCACGCCAAGTGGGAATTTAGGTCCCTTACCTCCCCTGAAAGCAGCCGACAATGAAAGCCCGACAGTTGAGCAGCTGATTCAGGGGAGGTATGAGGAGGGCGACACCACCACAGTTGAGCTCGCCGATCCCCCAGAGGCATCAGCCTCTGAACCATTGTGTAGGGAGGCCGGCGAACGTCCACCACCTAAAAAAAAAGCCCAGGCGTACCAAGTACGACCACGAAATAGAGGGCCTCACGAAGTTTTTAAATGAAACGCCCGATGAGCATGAACGCTTCGGCGCATTCCTGGCAGAAAAAATGAGGACTGTGCCCCAGAGGCTTGTTGATGCTATGCAGCTAGACTTGTTGCAAACGCTTACAAAGTACACAAACGAGACACAGCTGTAGTGCGTCTCGCTTGTGTACTTTGCAACCATTGGCAACAATTAAAGGACTACTGACACGATTTTGTGGTGGCGCAAAATATACATTTTTCGTTTTCTAGTCATGTATTGTTAACGGCCTCCGCACAAGTAAGCCAGGAAACACGTGCAAAATATTTTAGTTTGGCTTTAAAGTTTTCATCGAATAGCCCTGCAAGCCAGCCCCAGTGCAATGGACACAACGATGACGTATGAGCACCGTCTCTTAAAAATCGCTGAAATCGCGGTCGGAGTCGCTCGATGACCGTGAAATTGTCGTTGTTTGCGTGCCACACGTGTAACTGACCACAGACGACAGAGTTGCAGCGACGCTATCACGAATTGCTGTCCCTATGTGACTCAGACATGCGTCCAACTATGTTGACACGTCACTAGGAAACCGCCCCCTCGATATCGAAGCCGAAAGTGGGCTTTTAAGGGAGCCATATTAAAAGTATATTCATTGTGTTGCCAGGCACCATGATACTCTTTTGGGGTTCTCCCCGCCAATGCTTTCAGTTACAGCAACAGTACGAGAATGTCAAAAATTCGTGTCAGTACTCCTTTAATGTTGCACTTTGGGCTTTTTCCCGATTTATAACAGCCAATGGCGTCGTGCACTCAACACAGGATAAAGCAAGTGGTACAGAAGCACACATTGCACTATGTGTGCGTGTCCCTGCATCACTCGCTTTGTTCCATCTTGGATATTCTACACCATTGGACGTTATGCAATAATTTGCTAGCTGTTCCCAATGTGACAAGCTGCATTTTCTCAGCTGCCCACAAACCTGACTCTCCTTAAAAGTGTGATAAGTACGATTCTGTGATAATGCGGACACCCACCTGATTTGTACAAACATGCACTATTCTGCACCATGAACAAGTGTTGTACTGCCTAATGTGTTCTCATGCTTTACTTTTTGGTAGACATTCTTGCGGTACTCCGTTATTCTTCTCATGGTGTTATCACGTCAGTAATGTAGTCACATGTACAAACATGTTTTTATGGTTAATCTCTGGGGTTTCACATCCCAAAACCACGATATGATTACAAACATATGTATTGTACATAGCATGATGCATCATCAAGGCTACTATTGCTTCATAACATGTCATTTATTTTTATAGGGCCATTGTCAGGCACCATGTTCTTATATTATCAGCATTGTGATAATAATAATATATTGTTCTGTACAAATTCTTGCTGCATCTATACATTTCTGTACCATGATAGGTGCTTTTGTGCTATGCCACATTTGCCAAAATGTTTTTGTTTACTCGGGACATTCTACAAGTGCATTTTAGTTTGTGATACCCTGATAACGTCAATAATGTGTTCATTTGAAGAAACATTTACTGCAGATGTACAGTCATGTTAATTCTGTCCACTTCATATTGTTGTTGAGGTAACATAATTTATGAGCTGACATCTATAAACGTGTTACATTTGTTCCAAAGCGCGTAATGTGCTTGTGATTTCTTTTATTTTCCTAGACATTGTCATGGTTCAACAACTCGATTCTACACAACTCGGATGTTAACGGGACACTAAAGAGCAAAACTATTTTGCTCTTTCAAACTATCATGCCACCCATGACATGCATGTTATGCATTTCATGTTATGACCTGTCATTTATGTTCGTCATACAGTCATATAGTTGTGTACCAATTTTCCTACACATCGCACTAAGGAAACGGCCAAGAGAGCACCAAGACCGTGGCATGTAGATCATGTCGCTCATGACGTGCATATCATGATTTTCATGTTATGACCTGTCATTTACATTCGTGATGCAGTCATCTTGTGGCATGCCAATTCTCGTATACATCCCGTTAACGAAACGCGTGGCATGTAAATGATGTCGACCATGACATGCATATCATGATTTTCATGTTGTGAACTGGCAGTCATGTTCGCCATGCGGTCATGTTGTGGCATACCAAGTTTCATATACAACCCATTAACGAAACGGCCAGGCGAGCACCAAGACCATCGCATGTTAATCATGTCACTCATGACATGCATGTCATCATTTTCGTGTTATGACCTGTAATTTATGTTTGTGATGCAGTCATGTTGTGGCATGCCAATTTGCGTATACGTCCCATTAACGAAACGCGTGGCATGTAAATCATGTCACTGATGACATGCTTGTCATGATTTTCTTGTTAGACGTGTCATTTATGTTCGCCATGCAGTCATATTGTGGCATACCAATTGTATATATCCCATTAACGAGACGACCAGGAGAGAACCAAGACATGACATGTAAATCATGCCGCTCATGAGACGCATATCATGCTTTTCATGTTATGGCCTGCGATTTATGTTCGTCGGGCAGTCATGTTGTGCCATACCAATTTTCTCATACATCCCATTAGCGAAACGGCCAGGAGAGCACTAAGACCGTGGCATGTAAATCATGCCACTCATGACATGCATATCATGATTTTCGTGTTACGACCTGTCATTTATGTTCGCCATGGGGTCATGATGTGGCATACCAATTTTCGTAAACGTCCGATTAGCGAAACGGCAAGGAGAGCACAAAATCGTAGGCGGCTAGATAGATACATAGATCATCATCATCATCATCATCATCATCATCAGCCTGTTTAGGTCCACTGCAGGACGAAGGCCTCTCCCAACGATTTCCAATCCACCCTATCCTGAGCGAGTTGGTTCCACTTTATGCCTGCAAACTTTTTAATTTCATCGCTCCAGCTAACCTTTTGCCTGCCTCTGTTACGCTTTCCCTCTCTTGGTATCCATTCCATTGCTCTTACTGTCCATCTGTTATCTTTTTTCCTCATGAGATGTCCTGCCCAGGTCCACTTCTTTCGTTTAATTGATATAATAATATCGGCTATTCCTGTCTGTTCTCTGATCCATTCCGCTCGTTTTTTATCTCTTAGCATTACCCCCAACATTTTTCTTTCCATTGCACGTTGCGTGCTCCTTAGTTTTATCTCTAGTTTTTTCGTTATCCTCCGCGTTTCTGCGCCGTATGTTATTACTGCGAGAATGCAGTGATTGAATACTTTTCGTTTTAGTAAGAGCGGTAAGTTTCCAGTCATGATTTCGTAATGCCTTCCGAATGCGCTCCAGCCCATCCTTATTCTACGGAGAATTTCTTTTTCATGGTTAGGAGTTCCTGTTATTAACTGTCCCAGGTATACGTATTCGTTTACGCATTGTAAGGGTTCATTGTTGATTTTAAATTCCTGTTCCTTAGCTAGGCTATTGAGGATAACTTTGGTCTTTTGCCTAATCATTCTTAATCCAATTTTAATACTTTCCCTGTCTAGGCCATGAATCATGTGTTGTAGTTCGTCTCCATCGCTGCTAAAGAGTACAATGTCGTCTGCGAATCTTAAATTGCTGAGATATTCTCCGTCTATTCGAATTCCCTTGTCTTCCCAGTCTAGACGTTTAAAGATTTCCTCTAAACATGCAGTGAATAGCATCGGGGATATCGTATCTCCTTGTCTCACACCTCTCCCGATCGGGATTTCTCTGCTTCTCTCATGTAGGAGTAGTGTGGCTGTGCAATCTTTGTATATGTTGTTGATGGTTTTCACGTATATGTCAGGTACCCCTTGTCTGCGTAGAGCTTCTAGAACTGCTTGTATTTCTATCGAGTCAAATGCTTTTTCGTAGTCGATAAACGCCATATAAAGAGGTTGGTTATACTCCGCGTACTTCTCAATTACTAGGTTGATAGCGTGGCTGTGGTCCATTGTCGAGTAACCTTTCCTAAAACCAGCTTGTTCTCTCGGTTGATTAAAGTCGAGTGTTTCTCTTATCCTCGTAGAAATTACTTTTGTAAATAGCTTGTATATTACTGGGAGTAGGCTAATTGGTTTATAATTCTTTAACTCCTTTATGTCACCTTTCTTGTGGATAAGGATTATATTCGCATTTTTCCAACTGCGTGGTATATTACATGTCTTGACACATTTCGTGAAGAGCGATGCAAGTTTTTCAAGTACAATATCTCCTCCGTCTTTAATCAAGTCGGCTGTTATACAATCGTCACCAGCTGCTTTACCGCGGGATATGCCTTTGACAGCTTTTTTGACTTCGTCAGCGGTTATATATGGAATTTCATTGTCCTTCTCAGATTCTATTTCTATTAAGGTAGTATGGTCTGTCTGAGAACTGTGCAGTGCAGAGTAGAAATCTTCTGCTACTTTTACTATTTCATTGAAATTGTTGATAACGTTACCTTCTTTATCATTTAGCGCATGCATTTTGTTTTGCCCTAAGTGCAGTTTCTTTTTCACCGTTTTAATGCTGGTGCCTTTCTCTACAGCTTTCTCTATTTCTCTCGTGTTAAAGTTTCTTACATCTCTTTTCCTGGCTTTACTGATCAATTTTGATAGTTCTGCGAATTCAATCTTATCTTTTGGCGAAGTTGCTTTCATTTGTTGGCGTTTTTTTATTAAGTCCTTGGTAGATTGGGACAACTTACTTGTTGTTTGCTTAGTTGTTTTACCCCCGACATCTATCGCTGTTTCAAGGATTGTTTTCGTTATGGTTTTGTTCATTTCCTCTACATCGTCACCGTTTTCGCCTAAGGCCTCGAACTTGTTGCTTAAGGCTACTTTAAATTCTTCGTTCTTCGCTCTGATTACCTCTAGATTGCATTTTTTTCTAGTAAATAATTTAGTTCTTGTCTTCTTTAGGTTAAGTACAATCTTTGCCCTTACTAATCTGTGATCGCTGCATTTTATCTTCCCCACTACTTCTGTGTCTTGAATTATACTTAGTTGTTCGCACATTATGAAATAGATTTCATTCTTTCTTTCCCCGTTCGGGCTTTTCCACGTCCACTTCCTATTCTTGTGTTTCTTGAAAAACGTGTTCATTATTCGGAGTCGGTTTCTTTCGGCAAATTGTACTAGCATTTCTCCACGGTTATTCCTATGGCCGACGCCGTAGTTGCCAATCGCCTGCTCTCCACTTTGTTTTGTCCCTACTTTTGCGTTGAAATCCCCCATGACTACTGTGTATTGCGTCCGTACTTTCTTTATTGCTAATTCGATATCCTCGTAGAACTGCTCTACTTGTTCGTCGTCGTAGCTCGTTGTTGGCGCATATCCCTGGATTATCTTAAGTTTATGCCGCTTATTTAGTTTTATTACGACGCATGCTACCCTTTCGTTAATGCTGTAGAATTCATCTACGTTGCCCGCTATATTTTTGTGGATTAGGAACCCAACGCCATATTCTCCCTTTTCGGGTAATCCTCTATAGCAGAGGACGTGTCCATTGTTTAAGACTATGTAAGCTTCGCCTGCTCTCCTAACTTCGCTAAGGCCATTGACGTCCCAATTAACTCCCTCTAGTTCCTCGAGTAATTCCGCTAATCTAGCTTCGCTTGAGAGGGATCTTGCATTGAACGTTCCAATGTTTAGATTCCAGTGGCGGCCTGTCCGGGTCCAGTGGTTGTTACCGCCCTCTGCTGCTTCACAGAGCTGACCGCCGCCGTGGACAAATGTTCTGCAGCTGCTGGACACTGAGGGCGAGGGTTTAATTGTAGACATCGTGTGCGAGGTGGTGGCCAAGTACTTCACCAGGGAGGCCAATTCCTGTTCTGGTGTAGGAGTGAGTTGTAAACGGCACTTGAACGACTGAAAGCCTTTCAGGTGTCCAACCGTCGCCAGGACCCCCCTACCGACGTAATCTCGAGCTTATGACAACCATCCTTGAAAAAAAAGGGGGGGGGGTCGAACCTGTGACCCTCGGCGGTCTCAGTAGCCGCGGTTCCGCATCGTTAAACGTACACACTTACAAAACATTTCATGCGCGATAACTTCTATGCGCGTTACTATTTTGTACAGTATTTGGTCTCAAAATGTCCGCGATTATCTAGTTTTGCTGATCGCGACATCCGGAACGTCACGGGTTTTAAAATTGCTCTGCAAGCAAGGTCGGCGCGCGTGGAAAATCGTGTGTTAGTGAGGCGTTTCCCTTCTCCGTTCGCGCTATGCAGGTAAGCGGCCGCGTGCCTAGTCGCATTTTTTTCTTGCGATGTACGCGCATATGACAAAAAACAACAAATTGTTGGTTGTAAGAAATCGCGGTTGTATGATGTGTAATGAGTAATGCAATCCATAATTTCTTATGCCGGAGTGGATGTGTGAAGACGAAATGGAAATAGATAGGTATCAGGCACACAGACACATACACACATATCTATATAACAGTATAAACACGCAGTCATACACCCCAGCAGACACACGCAAACTTTCTATTGTGGTGGTGAAGGCATAGTATCGTGTTCATTCTTATAGGAAGTGAGTTGAAAGTGTTAAGTCGTCATCAAATTTACATCGACCAGCTAAAAAGATTTGTGTGAAGGTTAGTCGTGTACAGCTTGCGTCTTACGGCAAGTAGTAATGAGTAATGTATACTCCTTATTGCGCTTGTGATGTTAATTTCGTCATCTATCTATCTATCTATCTATCTATCTATCTATCTATCTATCTATCTATCTATCTATCTATCTATCTATCTATCTATCTATCTATCTATCTATCTATCTATCTATCTATCTATCTAATTTTCTCCGGTTCTCACGAGTTGCTACTATCGGAGACCGTCGGTCGGTTATGTCCAGCGTCGCATCGGTTTTCCGTTTGTGCGGAATAATGTGAGAACATGTAATTGCGTTAGTAACTAAAAGTTTCTACTATCCATTATGAGAAAAGTTTTGTTTGGCTGCTCACCGAATTATCGTCGGCGCGTTGGGCTCGGTGCGGTTGTGGTCCTGTGACAGCTTACACGTACATCATTGCTTGAATGCGACGAGATAGATAGATAGATAGATAGATAGATAGATAGATAGATAGATAGATAGATAGATAGATAGATAGATAGATAGATAGATACGCTCAAACTGGCCGAAGTTCGCTAAGAAATGCTTCGCATTAAAGTATCCTCGAACAAGACCGCGGTGCGTAACAAGGGAGCCCGCTAAGCATTTACGACACCACTGTGTTGAACATTATGTGTAAGTGTGCTGTTCGTATGTGATTCTCAGAAAATTGTTTTTTTTTTGCCTGTACAGTATCTAGCAGGTGGAGCAGTAAGCTCGGGTTCAAACTTGGGACGCACAACACTCAGTAAAAAGGTAACACGTTCCTTCATTATCTCTGTGCACATTTTGGGAGTGTTGCATCAAACTGACGTTTCTGAGCGCGTTGTTGTGGTCTGAAAGTCTCTGAACAGGAAGAAATATAACACTGACATTTCAAGTATAATGTCTCTATGTGATTAAGTGTTGAGGGTGATTTGGAAGTTAAAAATGCAGCTCCACCAAAGTAAAACCTGGAGGGGTGCGTGGCAGCGATGCGTCGATCTTTCTCGCAGCAACACCGTCAATCGCTCTGCTTAACCAGTTTTGACCAACTATGCTTTTCCCTGCCGACAGGAGGAAGTGTGGGCCGATCCTTGACGGAGTGAAGTCAAACTGCACGCGAGGGGCTGACGTGTGAGAAGTGATTTTAGCGAATTTCCGTTTAATGCGATTAGATGATCATTATTCTGTTTTAAATTATTCCGATTCATGTTACTTTCTGTTGAACTGGTTTTGACCAATGGTGGACCTGTTTGTGGACGTTAGCAGCACGACGTCAGACGCCGAAAGCCCGGGATCGTAAGGTGGTCGGGCCAAAAATATTTATATATGTCCAACGTGGAGTGCGAGGTGTATTCAAGGTGCGCTGTGGGCAGAAACTGTATGCGATGTTTTTCAACGTGAATGGGTGAAGGAGTTCATGTCGTGGGCAATTGCCGTAATCGGTGTCGGCGTCCACAGCCAATTACCCATTTCAGGGAACCGCCGCACAGGAAGCCTAAGCACGAGACCACGCAGGCCTCCTGCCTAGGCGCAGGCGTGCATTATAGTAACAAAATTGACTTTCTCAATGTGAAATCAGCGAAATGAAAGTACAAACCAGGACTTCACTAAATTGTACTCACTTGATAGATCGGACATGCACATTTAAAAGTACGAGAAAGCACAATCCTGTGCTTTCTCGTACCAAGTGCTTTCTCGAAGGAAACCATTCCAGCAGCCCATTTATAAAGGCGCTAATCTTAACGACCATTCTATAAGAAGGCGAGAAGAGTGGTCCCCACTGGCGCAGTGGCGTTGCGATTCTAGAGGCTAAGTTTAAGCGCCCTCCAACTTTTTTTTTTCTCTCAGCAAACGTGTTACGTAGCAACAACATTGGAAAAAAAACTGTGTCCTAAGTTGGCTCATTAGCTACGTGATTGTAGAACGAGGACCAGTTAAACACGGACACAGAGAAGGCTACAAGGTGAAGCAGCTTCGTCTTGTTGCTTTTTATGTGCCTGTGTTTTACCTGGTTTCCGTCTGCCCGCAAGGTTACACAATGTGCTTGAAAGATAGCAAATCAAGGGTCTTAATGGTACTTACGACATTACTGTGAATTTCTAGCAGGCGTGGCACCTCGGCCGTTCCCACTATTCACTGTTCAGACGATTCAGCGCTTCGTGTGGGGAAAAAAACCGGCGATGGGTCTGTTAGAGCATGGAAACCACCCGAGCTAGTTCTTCCAACGCACCTAGATGGCCCCAGCCCTTCAAGTTTCTTACAGCACACGGCTTACAGTGAATATCGTCCTATATATTTTACGAGAATCGCTTAATTGTGTGGGTGTATATTTCCGGGAGTTTTACGCAGGTTGTCGAACCGATAGAAAAATGTGGCTGATCCGCTTGCTACAGGAATCGGCGGCGCAATCTTGTACGCGTTCCAAATTTGGACGGAGGCGGTCCGTTCATTACGTCAGAAAATGGGCGGCGCGCAGTGTTTGTGAGAACGAGGGGGAGCAAACAGCCAATGAGCGGAGGGGCAGCCTGCGTCACACTTTTGTCGTCTGCTGGGGGACCCTATAATAGATCGAGAAGTGTTTCTAACGCGTTTAAACATTTTTGATTATAACAAGTGTTTAGCAAAATTTCAATGTGTTGCTTTTTATCTGTATAGTTTGGAATGCGGGACGAGAGAAACAAATTATTGCGGTTAATGCTTCGAAAAAGCGCTAGGTACTGCCTCAGTTCTGCGAGATTTTTAGTGGTGGCGCTGGCCACAACCTAGTTTCAAGCAATGCCTATAGCATGTCTCCACATGTATTAAAATTCAAACAGCGCGACTTTTTTAGTGGTTGTTCATTCGAGCCGTTGCCCAAGCGAAAACGCGCTATGGTGCAGAGCCAGCGGGAGATAGTGCTCGCTTTCATGGAGCAGTATCCCGAGCTGGCCCAAAAGGCCAGCGAGCTGCAGCATAGCTTGACCCTTGCGTACAGGCAGCGGCTGTGGCAGCTGACAGACTGAACGCCCAGGAGCCTGTTACTAAACTACGGCACAGTGGTAGGACTGGTGGCAAAAAGAAGTACACGAAGCCGACCACAATGCCGTCGCCGAAGCTCAAAGGTGAGCGACCTAATGGTATGGGCAACTCGTCCTTCGACATTGGCATATGCGTTTCCAGATGCACTGGGGGAGGCCGCGCACCGGGCTTCCGCGGGCGAATCCTGCACGTGACGGGAACCTCACGGGTTGGCGGCCTCCAGGTCGGTACGCTCTACCAAGAGGTAAGCACATTGCCGGAAAATCATGGGTGTCTGAACGGTGCACCAAAGTTTGTCATTATCTGTAAGAGGTACCTTTAGCGCAACGCGACACGGTTGGTGAACAGTAAAATAGCATGGGAGAGAGAGATAGTGGAAAAGCGGGTAGGTTAATCCAGTACAATCTGAGTTTGGCTATCATTTTGGGAAAATGGGGATTTTTGCGAGGGGTCTCTGTACTATTTTCGTGCATATGCTAGAATGATTCTAAAGATTCCAACGATTTACGGACGGCAACACGAATCATTTCAACTACCCACCGTTCCTGATAAAACCGATAGTCTTCTAGATATAAAAACCAGTCCAAGTAAATCGTTAGGATGGTACTGAATAAAAATACCATCGAAGTCCCTTTAGCATGTTTCCTGTTTGTCCACCTGGACGTTCAATGTCATGTTTTTTTTTCCTGATGCAAATACTGCACCGTGTGATTATTCCTAACTGTATCTAGTCTTCTTCTTTTTCTTCACTTTGCTTTATGTATGGCAATGAGCACATGCAGCGTTTATTAGTACGTTTAACGTTGCAAGTGTTGTAGCTCATATGTATGTTACAAATGATGCTTTATTGTTATTACATGCGTTACATTATGTATGTTTTTCATTTATTTCTCATTATTATTTGTATTTACATAGTACTTTGATTGCCTGTGTGCCTCACTGTAATTGGAGCAAAGGCCTATTGCGAGGCTTCTAGCCTTTTGGCTTTGCTCCATTTTGTGTTCTTGTACAGAAATAATGAAATAATGAATGGGAATCGGTCATCACAAAAATAAAATGGCCACAGGCGAGTGCACAAAGACAAATAATTACGGGATCATTAAGTGCTCACTAAATGTAGAATTCCGAATATGTGTACTACGAAAGCTCATTGCACAGCCAGTGCAATGAATAGCCACATAGCCAAGGGGTATGTTTACGATACTTTCCAACAGGCTGGCGTTCCCTCGGCAGCACAAGACGTTGAGACCGAAGAGGCTGTGGGCCCAAGCACAGTGACACATAAGCATCAGCGCAACGCCTGTTTTAAATTTTGTTTAATGCGTGTGCAGGTCCCTAAAGTATTATTGCATTTGCTCTTTTCCTCTAACTACAGTGGTACAGGATCAACCTTGCGTAGCAGCGGGCACGCAGGGGGTGGCCACTGTACCTGGTAAATTACTGATAAGCAAGCTATTTGATAAAATGAACTCTCGTGTGTTTCATTGAACTGAGTATAGAAAATGTGTATGCTTTCAGTGTTTCGACGCCCTGTGCAGCCAGGACATAGATCGCGGCCACGACGAGTTGACACTCTGTTGGCCATGTCCTCGCAGTGCACCCGCAGCATTGCTCACAGCGAAGAGATGCACCGGGTTGGTAGAACCTTCGGTGTCATTTCACATCAAGGATATAAATATTTGTCATGCTCTGTTATCGTAACCGAACTACAAATAAAAACAAACCAACTCAGGACGTAAATAAGAAACGTGCTATATTTTCAGGGACGGTGCCATGGCTGGGCAAAGAGCAACAGCCGGGCGAGAAATTGGTTAGCCCTGAAAAGGGCTGTATGGAGGTAAGAGATGCATTTAAATAGATGACTGAAGAGTAGTTTCAGCGGGTTTTTGGCTGTCCAAACGAAGAGGGCATAGCTTGTACACGACGCTTGACACCACCAATGGATGCAGTCGGGCCAGTGGCTCATCAGAGAGGAAATTGTTGTGCATGTTGTGATTCTTGACAACAGTAGCTTGCAGTTGCCAGCAAGTTGCGAGGAATGAGACTCACGCGACTCCACCGTGATACTTCATTTCAGATTCTTCGAAGTATCGTCCAGTTGATGAGCAGCATCGTTGTCTTGGCGCACAAAGAGGCAGCAGCCAGAGAGAGGGCGGCGGCACAGGAGGGCATCACGAGTGAGCTGCACTCCTTGGCGCGGACCATGGCGCTGCAGCAAGAAACTAATTAGTTTCAGTTTTGCCTTTCATTTATTGTTCCTTGTGTTTTGTTAGTTCACTTCGTTTAGTTTATTTTATAATTTCATTTTATTTTATGCATTTATTCATTGTTCAATTTCAGTTTGAATGTTTCATTGTATGAGGACTATCAGCAATACAAGAGGATGTTCCAAATGAAGGTGTCCCCCGATTTGCGTAGTCTTGTTTTTTCATTTTTGGTAACCCTGCTGCAAATCAGCATGTTGTTTCATTTTTATTTGCATAATTTTGAGGCAACCCTTCAATCACACTGCAATCATTACAAATAGTTGCACTTTCTGTATACGGATTTTTTTACTGTGGTATTTGTAGTTTTTCTATGTTTTGTAGGTCACTCCACATTATGAAACATTACCATGTAGTATGGGCACGTTTTAGTAGCGTGATGGTTTCATTTCTACTAAGTGAAAGCTGGTCTCTTTTTAGGAGCATCACACTTTCATATACCAAACTAGTTGCTCTTCAAGTGCCGTACTTTCACAAATTAAAATGATCATCACTCTACCACGCCTGTGTTTTTTTCGTATAGTCTTTGTTCTAAGTGGGTTATTCCTGGAATAAATTTCAAGTGTGGTACGTTCTGGGTGTTTTTAGATTGCAGGGCGAATTATTCATGTTGTATGTAATTTATGTTTCAACACAGCAGCAAAGTGCACTCCACGTTTCGCAAATGTTGTTGTTGTGTTGTTGTGTGGGGTTTAACGTCCCAAAACCAGCTCTGATTATGAGAGACGCCGTAGTGGAGGTCTCCGGAAATTTCGACCACATGGGGTTCTTTAACGTGCACTGACATCGCACAGCACACGGGCCTCAACATTTCGCCTCCATCGAAATGCAGCCGCCGCGGCCGGGATTCGATCCCGCGACCCTCGGATCAGCAGCCGAGTACCTTAGCCACTAGACCACCGTGGCGGGGCCACGTTTCGCAAATATGAGTGTTTTTAAGCACTGCACTGCGGTTGCAGAAGAGAAAGAAATGCTTCTAGTCAGCGATTCATTACAATTACAAGGGAATGCACACACTTGTCAAGCTCATACTTTCTTGCAAAGTCACTCAAGTGGGACTGCAAGTTTTAGGTGCCGTGGTGAAAATGAATGGTGTGATGTTGACGCTACAATGTTATCGCGTGCTTTGCTACATGTAGTGAGACGTTCAAGGTTCATCATACACTTATCATAGTGTGTGATAAAGTTGAGTTTTGTATTTTTGTGCTTTACCGTTAACTTACGTCTGCTCATTTGGCCAGGATGTGCCGACTAATCTTATCGCAGTGCTGAGCTTTAAAGTTTTACTTCGCGTTTTAGAACTGCTTTTATGATGCTGTGTTTTCTCGCCTCATCTGCATGTTCATGCTTGCACGGAAGTTTTCTTACACCTAGCACGAGAGGTGGCTAGCAAGCATATTGCCTGGTTCCCACCAGTTTCTACTGCGCGTCTTAGTTAAAAGGACGCAGCGGTTGCAATAATTCTATTCTGTTTATGAGAACTGTGCAAACATTTTACTGATGGTGACCGTGAGTGGACAGTTTCAATCATGCATACTGCTTCCATGAAGTCTGTCATACTGGGTGAACGGATGTGTACATTCCACATTTCATGTGCCATTTGAAGAAAAAGCTGTACTTTCAACGTTGCCATCACGTTTCATGCTGAACTAGGAAAGGAGTACTTTGTGCTAATTCCTCAGTAATGTAACCACAGGCTTCAGCAATACAAACCAATGTTCAGTGAATTGTCCTGAGCAGTAGGTAACAACCGCTGTGTCTACATGTACAGCAAGTGCCATGTCACAGGATCTACACAACACATGCCAGCTGTTGTGGCATCGTATTTGTAATGTTTCAATAGGAAAGAGGTGTTTGATGATGTGCACATTACACACAAATACCTAGGGAGCAGCAGCAAATCCTCATAGAAAAAGCGGCATGGCACAGTCCCTTTAAACTGCTTAATCATTAATAATACAAATGAACGGCATCCTTCGAGACTCTTGTTGGCAGGACAGTACACTTGTTTCTGAGCCCATGACTCAGCCACTCTTTTTTAAAAGAATTCCTTGTGTAAGTTTCATTCATTTTTGTTTCAGTTATCATAACCTGTCCGATGTTTTGCTTTGGAAACATGGACAACGTATATGTAGGTACACTTGATCTGTATATGTATTTTTGCACTCTACGTACTGAGCTGCTATTGCCTACCTGTGCTACAATGCATATAAGTTATGTATGCGTTATGAAAACTCACCATTCCTGTGTACTTAAAAAAAGGCTCATAACACCACTGCGCTGCTGCCTTTCTCTGAGGAGCACGTCTCACGGTTCCAGCGCCTGTTCGTCCCCTGACTGCTCAGCTGGTGGCACTTCCCCGGAAAGCTCTTCCAATGTCCAGTCGCCTAAGGCCTAGGCAATGTTGTGGAGAGCAGTGCACGCATAAATGATCTGCACTGCTCGGGGCTGTAGAGCATGGTTCGAACGCGCTGCAAGCAGCGAAACTTGCTCTTCAGCACTCCAATATGTCGCTCCACAAAACTGCGCATGGACCTGCGCTTCCCCACCGGCCTTTGGAGGGGCTGGCGTCAGGATCGCCAAGCGCTAGCGTAAGCAACCATGGCTCGAGGGAGTATCCTGAGTTTTCTGTTAAAGAAAATGATAGCCCAGGGTTCATACAGGTTTCAAAAATGTAAATTCACACTTGCAAATAGGAATAATAAAAAATAGAGTACCACACATGGCCAAAAGCACTTCCTACCATTTATATACAGAAAAAAAGACATGTCTGACGGGACAATGTTACAGCTACACTGTTTCAAGCAAAGGCGCGTACAGCCTTCTGCATTAAAGGGGGTGGTGTAAATTGCGACCGCCCTGAGCAACCGTACGGTTCCCACATAAAAATATATATATATATATATATATCGCCAACTGAAAACTTCGGGTCAGCTATTGCGCACGCAATAGTTGTGAGTACCTTCCTGTTCAAAATATTTCATGGTGTCTTCCTGGTCGTGTATCGATTTCTACTACGACTGCAGCCCACATTCCTTAATACCTCCTAAATGCACTACCCGATTACGTATGCAGGCCAGAACAAAAACACAATTTTCGGACGGCAAATGCACATGCATTGAAACACATGTTAATCATCGTTACCGTGGACTTGTCTGATTTCAACAAGCTCGTAAAAAGTTACCCGCATGTCCTCTTTCAATCGCTACGTACGCCAGATTGGGCAGTAAACTGAACAATTGCTACGATGAGTGAGTACAAATGGCGACTGAGGTTTGAATTGAAACATTCCAACGGTACTTACAACTATGACGTTGAGGATGTAATAACCCTTCCTCGACAAGATGCTCGCTGTGTCCCCTATGCCGAGTCCTTGCGACTTCCGAATAGCAACCAAGGTGCCGTTGAAGCACGCTAGCACGCCTGGGATGTTGCCGAGTAGCGCAAACGCCGCCTTCGCCTCATCCTTGGCAGCCACGGTGTCGGCGGAAAGTCCACCAACTTTCGCCGTGCGGCCCGGGCAGCGACGGATATGATGATGGCCTCCGTCACCTCGTAGATGGTGTTAGTCACGGCCGACTGCGCCATGCCTATATGCTCCTCGCAACCAACGCTACTCTGGAAGATCCCTGTGGCAGAGAATCGCAGTGCACACACCTTCCTCGCTGTGGAAAGGCCACTGGCTCGGTGGCATCCAATGATGGGGTCAAGTTCGTCGCACAAGCTAAGCACTGTTCGCTTGGACAGTCGAAAACGCTGCACTTCATAAGTCAACTCTTCAAATGCATCATCTATCTCGAGTCGTCGCCTCTACGCGTCTGCAGCAGCTACACAGGCGACACGAAAAGGCACGCGAGAGAAAGGCAACGCCATTTTCTCCACAAACGAGGCAAACGGTCTCAAATTGTTACCTTTCAATCCAACCCAAGCCGTCCGGTAGCCGTTTAGGTATCCGTTCGTGCGGAATGACGCTCTCGGCGTCCGTTCATTCGAGTTCGTCCATTAGCAGACGACACGGAATGATTGACAGCCAGCAAACGTCACGACTCACGTGACAATCAACGTCACGCATGTCATCACGGCTCACATTGACCAATCGCGTGCACCTCAGTGGACGGACCGCCTCCGTCCAAATTTTGGACGCGTACAAGGTTGCGCCACTGGTATACAGGAAGCATTACGTCTAAAGGCGCGACACCTGCACGGCCAAAAACGAGCTCGAACGGTGCCTTTCGGGTCGTCTCTTTCACTGCGGTATTGTAAGCGAACGTGACGTACGGTAATATGTCGTCCCATGTTCAGTGCTCGATGTCCATGTATATTGATAACATATCAGTCAGCGTCCTGTTGAGCTGTTCGGTTAATCCATTCGCTTGTGGGTGATACGCCGTGGTCTTTCTGACTGGTATGAATAAGTCTCACGATTGTCTTGAGCAAGTCAGCCGTAAATGCGGTTCCTCGGTCAGTGATTAGCAATGAGGGTGAACCATTACGCAGCACAACGCTGTTAACGAAAAATTCGGCGACGTCAACGGATGTTCCCTGAACAAGAGACACTGTTACGGCATACTTAGTTAGGTAGTCAGTTGCGACTATGATCCATCGCTTCCCTGACAATGACGCAGGAAACGGGCCAAGCAAGTCCATTCCCACTTGCACGAATGGGGCTGCTGGTGTTTTGATAGGATGAAGAGTACCTGCTGAATTCAGCGGTGGTGTTTTACGTCTTCTGACATAGTGCTGCACAGAACTCAACAACTTGGGCCGGTAATATTTCGTGCGAATGCGTGCTACTGTTCTGGTCTCTCCAAGGTGTCCGGCTGATGGGTCTTCGTCGCACGCCTCCAATACCTCCGGTCGCATCAGTGCAGGGACAATCAGAAATGTCTCCGCAGGTTGCTCAAAGCTTCTTTTGGAAAGGACGTTGTTTCGCAGCACGAAGGAAATGGAAGCCACGGACAAACACTCGTGGGACGTCGATAGATTGTCCTTTTAAATACTGGATCAGTAAGAGTAAGTGAGGGTCAGATTGCTGGTGTTGAGCCATCTGCGATGTTGTAACAGCTCCCAATAATGGAAAATCTCCGTCGTTTGCTGAAGTAGGGTCAGCGCATTGAATCGATGCCCGCGACAAGCAATCGGCGTCACTGTGTTTGCGATCAGACTTGTATATGATTATGTCGTATTCTTTCAAGCGCAACCTTCACCATGCAAGCCGCCCTAACGGATACTTAAGATTAGCGAGCCAGCACAATGAGTGATGCTGTCACTAATAACTCGAAAAGGTCTACAGTACAGGAATGGCCGAAACTTGTTCATAGCTCATATCACCGCAAGGCATTCTTTTGCTGTCGCTGAATAGTTCACTTCAGCTTTCGAAAGAGTGCGACTGGCATACGCTGTGCCTCGTTCTTCTCCATTTTGCCACTGTGTGCACGGCTCCGAGACGTAAATTGCTCGCATCTGTGTGGATATCCGTTTCGGCTTCCTCATCAAAATGTGCGAGAACTCGATGGCTCTGTAGACGCCTCCGCAGTTCATTGAAGGCATTTTCCTGTTCATCAAGAAAAACGAACGGTGTATCTTCTTTCGTCAGCCTCTTTAGCGGCTCCGCAATCATTGAAACATTTTTGACGAAACGTCTGTAGTAGGCGCACAATCCTAAGAATCGCCAAACGGCTTTTTTGTCTGTGGGCGTCGGAAACTTCTCCATGGCTGCGATCTTCGGAGGATCTGGACGAATGCCTTCCGCACTGCGGATATGGCCGAAAAATAGAAGCTCGTGGAAACCGGAATTACATTTTTGTGGTTTTATCGTTAAACCTGCTTCGCTAATGGCTGCCAGCACATCTCGCAGTCGTTCCATATGTTGTTAAAAGGTAGTGGAGAAAACTACAACTTCGCCAAAGTAAACATTGCAGGACTGCCACTTGAGTCCGGAGAGCACAGCATCCATCATCCGCGAGAAAGTGGCGGTTGCGGAACAGGGGCAAACGGGAGCACCTTGAACTCTTATAACCCATCCGGAGTCACAAACGCCGTCATTTCGCGATCTCTTTCGTCAACCCTATCTGCCAATATCCACTTCTTAGGTCTAGTGACAAAAAGTACTTTGCATCTCGTAGCCTGTCCAAAGTGTCATCACTCGATAGGGATGCGGGTATATAGGCGTCACTGACTCATCCACGACAATATGATGCTTGGCGATAGGTGTATGCTGTACGTTATAGGACATCGAAAAACATTTGGAGAATTCTCTTACCAGGCTTTCTGTTTCCTCCTTTTGGCTGGGCAGCAGTCCTGTTTCGATGCTGATGGATGCGAGGACCGAATCCACATCTTGTAAATCAGGTGTCGGTCTCAGAAATGCTCAGCTCGGAAACGTGGGTGAAATCATTCAAGCTGGCGATTATAGTCCCCTTCTCAAGGTGCTAGACCTTGTTTCCAAAATTGCTGAGCAGGATTTTAGCCCACCCGTCACGTAGCTGCACAAAGCCTCTTGCCATGCAGATTCCTTTTTCCAGTATCAGCCTGGTGTTGCTGTCTGCAATTCCTCCTAAATCACTGAACGCCCTGTTTGTTACCGCGACACACATGCTTGATTTCGGGGGTAGTGTGACGTCGTCGTCTGCAATGCAGAGCTCACTGAAATCTTCGGTGTCGAATTTCGAAATAGCCTGCCTCGTTGAGAACGAAACACGCGATTCTCACAAGTTGATTATAGCACCGTGTGACTGCAAAGTCCATACCAATAATTAATCCCCGTGAACATTCGGGCCGTACAATGAAACTTGCAACGTACGTGAAACGCCGTATACCAATTCTAGCGGTGCAGATGCCTCTCGGCTCGATGAGGTGTCCGCCTGCGCTACGCACTTGTGGTCCTTTCCACGAAGCCAGCACTTTTTTCAGCGTTTTCGAAAGCTTGTTGCTCACAAGTTACTGAATAATCTCCACCAGTATCCACAAGCGCCAGCACTTGGAAGCCGTCAACAAATACACGTAAGTCGAAAGTGACGTTGTTATTGCAGCGCCGATCACCGCGTCCTTCTTGTTTTTCGGAGTCAGCGATAGAGGTTGTTCAGCTTCAGCGTCGACAGCGGCCTTCCTCCCCAAGTCGCTGACTCTAGTTTTCCCGACGCGGGCTTGGCGACCGACGCCTGGGAGAACTTGCAGACGGACGAGGACTCGGCGACCTATACCTCACTGACGCTGTTGACCGAGGCTGAAGCTGAATGTAGCGGGAACCTTGACGAGTAGAAAGGTACTCCTCGGTCTCGAGAGGACGCTCACCACTGCCTGGTCGGGGTGCGTTTATGGGAAAACCACGAAGTCCCACCTGGCGATATTGGCACATCCGGTACAGGTGGCCAGCCTCTCCGCAGTGGTAGCAAGGAGATACTCTGTCAGGTGTGTGCCAGATGTCGTTCTTTCTTAGTCTTCTTTTCTTAGTCAATGACGCGAGAAGGTATTGACATAGTACCCCGCACCTCCACCAGAAACATAACACACAGTTAAAAAAACTCTTTAAAAAATTCAGTTAAATTCGACGAACCTGTGTCCAGGAACCAAACAACTCAGCAAACGTCCGCCTAGTCTCCGTTAAGAACGCCATCTGCACGAGCTCTGTGCTTCGTCGTCTTCTTCTTTGTCCCTCTTGGAAGGCGCGCGGCTTCTCATCATGCACGTGCTATGAGCAACTCTGTTGCTCTGCTTTGCACGTAGGCCGCAGATGAGTGACAGGGCTTCAGAAACAGCCGGGGCGCATAGTTTGAGGGCGGCTCGTGTCACTATATATTCTCAGGAGTTCGTCCTTGCAAAATGTCGGTTCTGGTCTTCCTATTCAATATTCTTCTGCCCGCAGAGTGCCACACTTCTCTTGTTCCTTGCACAGGACCAGCAACCCCTGCATTTTTTTTCAATGCCAGTAGGATGCGCCCGATCGAGCCCGTCACCACCCTCTCCGTCGACTCTTTGCCGTCGGCTAGCGCTCGCATCTGCTTCACGGAAGGGGGGGGGGGGGAGAGTACCCTTTACGTGGCACCTCGTGGCCGCTGTAGGAAGTATTTTCTTTAATAAGTTGTACCTATATGCGCATGGCGGTGCTTTAAACCCTCCTGATTTCCACGCTAGGCTGTCACAGTGGGTGTTGACGAGACGCGATGTTTGTGGTGGCGTGCCTGTGATAGCCGATAGCGCGTGTGATAACCGATAGCGTTCTTCTTCTGCAGCGAAGACAGATTTTCGACAGACAGATGTTCGTCAACGACGCGCCTGGAAACACGAACGTTACAACGTACAACGCGCTTGATGTGTTTAGCGATAAGCAGTCGTCCGCGTAACGACCACTAAGAACTGCGAATAAAGCTACCGTAGGATGCCTCGCTGCCAGAGAGCTGACGATCCTTCAAGCGCCGCTATAGCTTATCGCAAACGGTAAAAGCGCCGCGTAGCGCATACAGACAGAGCTACCAAGGTAGAAGCACGGCCACCTGGATCGGGGCGCGCGGCGGAGCAACACCGCCGCGCGCCCCGACACAGGTGGCCGTGGTAGAAGTGCGAAGGAAGGAAGAAAACGGACGCGAAGTATCGGAGGAGAACGCGGCGTCTACCATGTCTCCAAGGCAACGACAGCGACGCGCTCTCCGACGCCCGTGTGACGCGAGCAGCGGTACCTAGAGTTACTGTATATGTTCCCCTTGGGGAACAGAGTTGCGGCTCTGAGAGAACTCGCCGCTTGCGCCCCTATTCGTCAAGAGCGCTCACGTGCGCAAATTCCATCCTCTTGAAGGAAAGACAACTTCACGGCTGCGAATGAGTTGACGCTCGCCGCGCCACCATGGCCGCTACCTACGTCCGCGCCGCCGCTGTCCCGAGCCCAGCGCGTCCGACGTTGGCAGAGCTCAGCTGGTTCACTTGTGGCAGCGTGGCGTGTTGTTGATTAGGGGCGAAGCTCCTCTTAGTCTAACCTTGTCCTGCGTCAGGCGTAAGCGGCGTGCCAGGAGGCACGCGCTCGCCCTCGGCGCGTGCCTCTCTCTCTCTCTTCCATCTGCTGTCTTGTGTGAAAGAGAGACAGAGAGAGAGAGAGAGAGAGAGAGAGAGCGAAAGGCGCACCTTGACTATGGAAACGCTCTTTCTTGGATGAACGCTCTACCAGCTCGCAAAGAAGGAGAACGCGCCCTCAGCCGCGAGAGACAACGTTGGCACAGGCAGCGTCTCCTAGCGAGTTTCTTGATTGAGAAATACCGACTGCTCGCGCTGGAGAACCGTTCACCGGCCACCCATATATATATATATATATATATATATATATATATATATATATATATATATATATATAGATGCACTGGATCTTGACTTGCAATGAAGTGCCGGTGGGAGATTTGACTTGTGCATAGTTGAACCATAAGGATTCGTAGCGTGCGCGTTACCTAAATTAATCCGGAACTCGGCACGATCTACGATGAACATCCCGAGCTTCGCCCACTCATCATCATTCACTCCGTGGATATGCTCTAATTTCTTTTGGCAAATCTGCGATTCGCTAAAATGGATTTCGCTATGGTTAGTGGCCAGCTTTTCTTTTCACCGACTTGTGCTTTTAAGGCTCAGAATAAACTCTGTCTTGTCAACCACTAAAAAAAACAAAAAAAAACAATGACACTCGACGCAAAGTGATTGACTGATTTCTGGGGTTTTTATTCCCAAAACCAGCTGTGATTATGAGAGATGCTCGACGCAAAATGATTACGTCGTCGTGGCCGGGCGTCGAAATGGGTACAGCTGGTTATGTCGGCAGCTCAATGCGACCTTGTACTGCACATCTGTACGCACATCCGTACGCCAAGCCATGCACAAAATCTGATTTTATGAGCAATTGTAGCTAAAAAGCAATATTTTTGCGATAGAGTAAGCGTAAATGTTTAGGATATGTAGAGCTTCACGCCGAAATAGTAACAGCTAGCTAGCCGGTGACACAAATAGACTGGAAAAAAAAAGTGCGCGTGTGAATATGCATAACGATTCATGTAGATGTAGCGCAGACCGCTGCGCAGCACAAAATTTTGAAGCCGTATGCAGTTTTTGCTACGCAAGATATTCCTAGATGTGCGTAGAATTCTCCATATGGAGAAATGAAGATAATCTTTCTTACTTGTTTTATGTCTGCTTGTCGTTTTGCAGTGTACTTATTTTACCTTTTAAAGCGCTGCGTCAAGGGCGACCTGAAACGATCGATTTGTTCAACTTATCTTGTCCAAGGTGGCGTTTTCATTTGATATAAAGAAAAGCTTCTACCGACAGTGAGGGTCATGGAACAATTTATAAGACTACTTATGTCGAAATTGATCAATGAATTCTTTGTTCTAGTCACCTTCCGTAGCTGTAAGCGAGAGTCTTCCCGCCAGCCACGCGCAATGAACGAGCGAGAAAGCGCACGCCGCCGCCGAGTCGCGCCGCGTCTCCTACGTTGAAGAGGAGCCGCTTTCCTGCTTAACGCCAATGGATGTGCAAGATGGCGGACCTATGCGCAACTGTGCTCCCGTAGCGAGCATATACAGTATCTCTAGCGGTACCCTTTACATGGCGTCGCACAACGAGAACTCTATAAACCAAGCTGGATCAACGGTTCCCATTAAAGAGCGAGTGTCTGCGCTGGCATCGAAAAAAATTAGAGGAGGCGCTTACGGAACTCTACAACTATTTTTGAAACGTAGTATACCCCGGGCAGAGTTAAAGGGTACTAACACCAAAATATCGCTGCTGACATAGCTTGGGGAATCGCTTTTCGTGAACATGCATGTGTCGTCTACAAAATCTCAAAAGCGAAGGCAGTTCGGAAGGTAGTTTAAATGAATATTGCCGTTTGTGTGCGCAATCGAGCGCTACACGCCGCACCTCGCGACATCTACCACGCCAAAGGTGACCCCAAGGGGACCCCCCAACATCCGCCACGTTACCACGGCAGCCAAGCTCTGAGCGGTGCAACTAGCAAGAATGGCGTCATAGCCACAATTTCCTGTTCGCAGCACCTGCGTATAAACTTCAACAGCGAAAAATGCAACGTTCGTGTATGCGAAGCGGGCTTTGTAAACGGTAAAACAGAGAGCGAGAGACGTCATCAGAGACCCTACTTTTTGACACGGATGCTCTTGGGGTCGTAGGAAAGCCGTCCGCGTTGTTTCGTCACAGTTTCGCCGCAAGGGCGAAGGAATGAATGCGATAGCAAGAAACTGTAATGCTATAAGAAGTGAGACTCGCTGCTTCAGGAGCAATATTAATTGTAGCATCATGCACTTGCTAAGTGAGCGCCTCCCGTGGGCAGCGCGTGATGGTACGAAGGGAGGCGCTGTGTGTCACAAAGCTACACATACAAAGCTAGGGGAGGCCGCTAAATGAACAAACAGAACGCGAACTATCAAGTGAAGCATGCACGAAACGAACGCATATATATACACCGAACGAGCGCGAATAAGCTGCCACAATGGGTACTCTCAGTTTGAACAGCGCCGAAGGAAAGGCAGCCGAAGCAGCGAAGTAAACTAGCGTGCTTCAAGTGTCGAGCTGTGACACTTGATAGTTCGCGCTCATCTTCTGTTTGTTCGTTTAGCGGCGTCCCTTCAGCTCGAGTGACTTGCGTACGCTCCCGTAACATCAGCGCGGACATCACGGCCAAAGCTCGAAACATCCCTCTTCCTCTCACCATGAGACAACCGCGCGAGCGGACAGCGGAAGGGCAAGGCCCTGCGTAAATAGAATGGAATGTGACCTTTATTGAGAGAAAAAAAGAGGGAAATAAAGGAAAAAAAAGGAAAAATGGGGGGACGGCTCTTGGCCGCTGTTGTGGATGAGGTGGGAAAGGGATTAGGGGATTGCGGCTTGATGATCAGCTTCATTTTACGCCTTCGCACGGGTCAGTCGACCCCTCCTACACTACTCTAAACAGGCCACATTGACTTCCGTATATTGCCATAGCTTTTTGTGCTTCGTTGTCGGTCTGTAATAAATTCCGTAGAGCTCTTATGTCGGAGTGCAGCAGATGTTCAATGCGCTGTCTGCCTTTTGAGAAAGCTGCGCATCTCCAGATGAGATGCTCTAAATCTGCCCGGCAAATCTCTTGACAGTGTGTGCATCGCGTAGGAGCGTTTCCACTCGTAGGTCGAGTAGCTTGTTGCCATTTGTCTAGTATGTGTGGTGTGTATGCAGCGTTGGCCATAACTTTGTTTAAGAAAATTTCTTGTTGACGAGTAAATCCGCCCCTTTCACTTAGGATGCGCGTTGGGGTAGCTTCCAATAGTCTATTTTTTCTGTCTGCTTTCATTTTGGTGCGAATGTAATGCATCAGTGCTCTGCTAGGATAGCCTTCTGTGCAGATCTTAAGATATGGATTTTGGTCTACCGGGAGTGGTGTGGAAGTGGGGTGTGGGGAGTTGTATATGTGGTCAAACCCACCCGCCTGAGCGGCGAGCGCGTGAGCAGCTGCGTTGCCCCCTTCCGTGCCAGTATGACCCGGTGTCCAGAGAATTTCAACCATAGTCCCGGGGTCTTGGATTCTTTTTAGCTTTTTTCTGGTGTCGTTGGCCACAGCATCTTCAGTCGTTGGCGCGGTTAGTTCAGTTACTGCTTCGTACGAATCTGTAAGAATGCGGTAGTGAATTCTTGTACTGCTGATGTCTCCCAAATCGAAAGGACATCCACACTGACGGCACAATCAGAGATGAAAGAGCCAGCATGGCATGGGTTAGCCCATCTGCACCACAACACAATGGATATCACACATGTCATCTTCCCGGCGGTGCAACTCTACACGCAGAGTTATTGGCAATATGGGGGGCGGTCAGTAAATAGAAGCGCGCTAGCTGGCCGACTACTTTTAAGTGCGCCCGCTGCGCTCCTCGCGCCATCTCGCTGGTAATGAAGAAACGCTAATAAGCGTTTGGTCTGTCCTTTTGAATAAGCGCCTGCCGTCTCTGAGTCCTGCTAGCGGTAAAGGGTGTGTATATGAGGCTCGCCGTTAGCTCCCTGAAGGATATGGTTTTCGTGGCGTAGCGATTAGCGCCACGCGCTGCGGATCGAGAGGTTCCTGGATTGATTCCGCGCTTCGGAAGGATTTATGTGACTTATCTTTCTTTTGGGAATTTTATATATATATATATATATACTCATACATATACGGTTCATGGCGGCGCCGACAGGGTCGGCAAAAACCAGCCGAGGCTGTCCATAATATAATTGCTATCGCAATAAAACCTACACTGGGCACCGTGTCTACGCCTCGGCTACGCCTACAAACACACGAGCGCGCAGAAGAAAGGCGCCACCAAGTGCGGCGAGCACAGATGAAGTGCGCCGAGCGCAGGCGACGTGGTGATCTGATGAGACGGGAGCGCCGCCCTTGAAGATCCATGCTGTTGCTAATGGCCCCCCGTCGACGACGCTAGCGGGTATGGCACTCGGATGCGCAGTCGAAGGTCGCGGGATCGAATCCTGGCCGCGGCGGCGGCAGCTGGAATTCGGCGGACGCGTAATGTTGTGGCCAATGCACTAGTGTACATAACCGAGCCTCAGGTGGTCGAAATTAGCGCAGCCCTCCACTACGGCGTCTCATAATCATAGCTAGTTTTGGGACATAAGAAACTCCAGAAATCAGTCATCATGTGATGCTTATGAACGCTCCCTACAATATGTAAAGGCGACTGCATGGCAACACAGAGAAACATTCATGAACGCGAGCTCTGGGTAGTCAAAAAAGGCAGATCCCAAGTGCAGTGGGAATCAAGGAAATGCGAAGCACGCATCAGGAACGTAAATTAGATCTGCATTGTTGCCACGCTGTACCGATTTTCGTGCATATCAAGTTAACGAAACGGCCGCAAGTGCACCAAGACCGTGTCATGCAAATCGTGCCGCTCATGACATGCATGTCATGATTTTCGTGTTATGACCTGTCATTTATGTTCGTAATGCAGTCATGTTGTGCAATGGCAATTTTCGTATACATCCCATTAACGAAACGTCCAGGAGAGCACAAAGTCGTAGACAGACAGACAGACAGACAGACAGACAGACAGACAGATAGATAGATAGATAGATAGATAGATAGATAGATAGATAGATAGATAGATAGATAGATAGATAGATAGATCCGCTGTCGGAAGTTCATCCACGTCGAAAGACTAGCTTCGCGGTTCTCGTACCACCTGCGCGCACTATCGGCAAGGGCAAAGTATGCTCGGTAGAGCTTGTTCTGAGCGTTCGACAGGTTCTGAGCGTTCCACGCGCTCGTGCTGGTCAAGCGACTCTTCAAAGTCTTCAAACGTGCGCCGCGAAAGCGATCGGGCAGCAGTGGCTCATGAGGCGTTATATGTCGCGGTTTGGGGGAACGATTGTCTTCTAGCTTCGGTGGCGCGCTGCCACTGGCTATGGGCAGAGGAGGGCGGCGCCTGGAAGAGGGCTCCTGCTGAGGTGAGAGTTCCGGAGCAAGGCCTAGCAGGCGACGGCTTTAACGATGCACGGAGATGGTAACGGGTGACAGTACGTCAAGGCTGTCATCCGTGACAATCCCAGTGAAAATCATCGGAGAGAACCAACAGGACGTCGCCCGCTTCACGTATCACTATTTCCGCCTTCTTAAGGTTATCTCTCGCTAGTGCAATTTCCGGGCGACAACCGTTTCTAAGTTTTGAAACTCCGAGTCATTGCCCAAGTGACCAAACGCGCGAGGCCGTCGCCGCATATGGCATCGATCGTCACGTTCGCGCATAACATCGCTTGCATGGGGTTTTGACTTCCCATTCACGTGTACAATAGAAATAATGTATGCTTTGCTCTGTTTTAAATGCGAAGCATTTCTTAGCGAACGTCGGCGAGTTTGAGCGTATCTATCTATCTATCTATCTATCTATCTATCTATCTATCTATCTATCTATCTATCTATCTATCTATCTATCTATCTATCTAGCCTCCTACGATTTTGTGCTCTCCTGGCCGTTTCGCTAATCGGATGTTTACGAAAATTGGTATGCTACATCATGACTACATGACGAACATAAATGACAGGTCACAACATGAAAATCATGATATGCATGTCATGAGCGGCATGATTTACATGCCACGTCTTAGGGCTCTCCTGGCCGTTTCGCTAATGGGATGTATGCGAAAATTGGCATGGCACAACATGACTGCCTGACGAATACAAATGGCAGGTCCTAACATGAAAATCATGATATGCATGTCATGAGCGGCATGATTTACATGTCACAGTCTTGGTGCTCTCCTGGTCGTCTCGTTAATGGGATGTAGACAAAAATTGGTATGCCACAATATGACTGCATGGCGAACATAAATGACAGGTCATAGCATGAAAATCATGATATGCATGTCATGAATGACAGGATTTACATGCGACGGTCTTGGCGCTTTCCTGGCCGTTTCATTAATGGGATGTATACGAAAATTGGCATGCCACAAGATGACTGCATCATGAACGTAAATGACAGGTCATAAGATGAAAATCGTGACATGCATGTCATTAGAGGCATGATCTACATGCCACTCGTTTCCTTAAAGGGATGTATACCAAAATTGCTGTGGCACAACACGACAGGATGAGGAACGTAAATGAGAAGTCATAACGTTAGAATCATGATATGCGCGTATGAGCACATGGTTTACATGCCACAGTCTTGGTGCTTTTGTGGCCGTTTCGTTGACTTCATATGCACCAAACTCGGTATAGCGAGACAGCAATGCAAATCCATTTTGCGTTCCTGATGCCTGCTTCGCATTTCCTTGATTCCCACTGCACGTGGGATCTGCCAATTTTTTTACGTTAGTTCTTTTTATATGTGTCAGCTATCAGTATGAGTCAGGCGTGATTGTTGAGGCCAGTTTCTCGCAATAATTTCAGAAACGAACTGTGTTAATGGCGGACAATAAATACCTGTATGTATTTGTTGGAGCCTACTCGAGTGAGACACACATGTTGAAGATGGCTCAGACCAACCTTTTCCAACACCAACACCGCCTGCGTCACGTGGTCTTAGGCTACTACTTTATTACCTTTATAGGCATATAATATCAATGTACAAAAAACTATTCCGCTATTGCGCGTGCATCTTGTGTACCTTGTGCAACGTGTCATAGCCTATTGAGATTACTAATTTTAGGAACTACTACAGTACCTCTAACACGCGAAAATGCATGCACTTTGGAATTTAATGCTAGTGGGAAGAAATTTATTCTACCACTTTTGCAGCCACACATTTCGCGTGAACCTATTATGCCGTGTACACAGAGTTACCTGTGACGCGGAGATATAGTGATGAAGGTTCTTCACTGCTATGTTCAAATGATCGAATTTAGTGCCTTTGCGCCAATTTGTTTTTACAGGTTCTGAAAGTAGTTAAGCGCTGAATTAACCACCCAAGATAGCACGGAATGGTACGAGATGTTTCCCCACCATTGGCGACGTGCTCTAAATATGATAAGTTTTCTTTCAACAGGACGGTATTTACACCTGATATAATCGCTGCAGCCTCTTACATACGACAAATGGACGGTGAGCTTACAAACTGCAAAGCACAAGTACCATTGTCTCCAATAGACCCATTCAGTGTATTTCAGGATCTTCCTTTTGGCTATTCAGTGGTGAGTAGCTAATTCAAATACTTGTAGCCACTCAATAAAGTCAATATTTTATATTCGGTGTTGTCATTACACTTTCCATCATGTTTTACTTAGTAAAAGTAGTCAAGAATCAAAGGCCTCCAAGCGTACATATCGAAAATAAAATGATACGTCATCGACAATCTATCCAGAAAATCAATTGGTGGTGCAAGTAACCTGTGCTTCGGAAGACCTTTAGAAAGGTTACATTTAAAAAAAGGGCAGTAGCTTCCGTAAAGAAAAAGTAACCTCTACTGTTGTAACCATTGTAAAAACTCCACGCATCTGTACGAAGTGAACCAAGGCGAGTGGGCGAAGCTGGGTGTCGTTATGTGTTACCGTAAATAATCCGTGACATTGCTCACTCATGCATGTAAATGAGTGGCAACGCGTCTGCATATTTACACACGCATTGTCATTTATGCTCCTGTCCTTATGAGATTCCTGCGCTCCGACGTCGTAGATCGTGCCGGGTTCCGGATTAATTTAGT